>ML661885.1:4318498-4802258 GCA_007570785.1 Antilocapra americana
GAGGGCTCCAAAATCACTGCAGATGGTGACTGCAGCCATGAAATTGAAAGACGCTTGATCCTTGGAAGACAAGCTACTACCAACCTAGATAGCATATTAAAAAGCAGAGACAAGACTTTGGTGGCAAAGGTCCATCTAGTCAAAGCTATGGTTCTTCCAGTAGCCATTATGGATGTGAGAGCTGGACTATAAAGAAAGCTGAGAGTCAAAGAATTGATACTTTTGTACTGCGGTGTTGGATAAGACTCTTGAGAGTCCCTTGGACTGTAAGGAGATCCAGTGTTTGAGCAAGCTTAGGGAGTTGGTGATGGACAGGGAAGCCTGGAGTACACAGTCCATAGGGTCCCCAAAAGTTGGACACGACTGAGCGACTGAACTGAACTGATGAAGATCCCACTAAGTGCTGATGTGTTCAAATCTTCTAGCTCATCCTCTGCGATAACTGCGTGTGGCGTATGTATGTAGAGTAACAGGCCAGCCAGTGTCCAGTCCCATGCAGGGGTCTTCAGAGCTCTGCTCTCAGGAGCTGATGAGGTTGATGAGAAGAAGGAAGCCATTGACATGGGGGAGCTCTGCAATTCACCCTCGGGTCCCAGCATTCTTCACAATGGTGTCCTCATTCACACTCTGGGGTCTTGCGTAGGGCCCTCAGTCCATGGGGCATCTGAGCACATTGTTCCTTTGGGACTTGTCCTGTCAAAAGGCTTTGTGACCCTGGTCACATTAATTCTTCATTATTGGACAGGAATGAAGAAAACCTAAAGTTTAGTCGAATTCACTGTCTACGTCTCTGGCTTTTATCCATTCCCTGTCATGCAGAACATTCAAATATTTATGAAGAGACAAACTGATACAAACATATCAGAAAAGGTAGTAGGAATTTAATAAAGAAAAGGAAACATTTCGACCTAATTTCAGATCTGCTATCCTTGGCAGGCTGCCCAGAATTTTTACTTCTTTTATTTATAAAATAATTTAAATATCTTTGCACTTTTAAAAGTAAGTTTTGTAGCCTGATGATGGAGAGGGAAGAATATCTTGAGGTTGGTTAATAATGGTGTCCTGACAAAGGGCGGACAACCCAGATACCTGGCACAAGAACTTGTCTGCTAGTGTAGCCTGCTGTCACCTGAAGAGGACACTGCCTTCCTCATAGAGGAGGTAATAATTTAAATTTTTGGATTTTTGGCAAAGAGCTAACATTTATCATTAGCTGGAATGCTAATCTATTCAACATGATGACTAGAAAATGTACTTAAACTGTTCGGTACTAGAAACATTAATCTTGTGTTTCACTTAATCCCCCAAACCACACGGTGATGTAAATATTGTTGTCATACCATTTTTTTTTTCCTTTTACAGGAAAGGAAACTGAGAGTCAGAGAGACCCAGTGATTTGTCAAAGTCATCAGCAAGAATTCCAAGCCCACCCTTTTTTTCACTGGATTATAAGAGCTCTCTTTTCCTCTACTCATTCTCTGGTTATATTATTTCAGCAGTGTAAACATAAAGTGAGCTAATTTTGTTAGAAAAAAAAAAAAGGACAGAATTGGGAATGTTTCTGTCTGGCTTGGGCAGCATGAATGGAATGGCACCAAGTTCATTAGAAACCTCCAAAGGGAGAATGGAAGGAACAGGGGCCGCAGTAAGACTTTCAGTACAGTGTGATCGAGCCTCATCCCACGAGAGGCATAGCCTCTGCCTCCCCAGGGATGCCAGGGTGGCTGCTTACCACCTACCGGCTGCCGATTATATAACCTGCCTGCGACCTCAGCCCCCTCCCAACCTGCCCCCACTCCATGCAAGAAAAGGATCACACCACCCTCTCCTGGTGCAACTATGTGGATTTAGGAGGAAACTGAAAACACCTTGCCCAGGACCTGGCAAAAGCAGATGCTCAGTAAATGTCAGCACAATAGTTCTTGGAATGGCCCAGGTAGGGTGGACACTAGGAACTGAAAGAGGAATGACAGACAGTGTGAGGAAAACCCACACAAGCAGCTGCGGGGCTTCCAAGCAGGTGGAGAACAAATAGCTAACCTGAGGCACCCCGTCTGCCTGGTGCTGTTTGAGGGCTTCAGACACCTGGAGCCACTGAAGCCTCACGACCAAGGACAGCGAGGCATGTGAACTCACTGGCCCACAACCACGTGTAGGGGTCAGGTCTGGGCTGCCTCACCCCTGAACCAGCTGGTGTACCCACAACCCACCCTGCTTCTCCAGACCCCGAGGCCATGGGTTAGTTTCTGCGGGTGGCCAGCACTCCCTGGATGGCTTAAGGAGGGCACTGGATCTGAGAATCTGACTTTCCACAGTCTCACATTCTCCAGGTTTCATATATGTAGCCTTCATCTTTCCCAGTGAACTGTCAGCTCCTGGGTTCTAACCTTCACTGCCTGTCACAACTAGTAGACTGGAGGCACGTCGAAGACCCTCCAAATGTGTGAGAGTGGGGTGGAGTGCGAGCTCACAGCCTGGGTGCAGAGAAGGCTGTGTCTGCTGTCTGCTGGGAACATGGCCTGAGCCCCGTGGGTTGCTGTAATTGGAAAGGGGGCTGCTTTGGGGAAAGCAGAAACAACTACAGACAGGAGAAAACAGCTGTCACCTAGAGGTCCCCGTTTGTATCTGTCTTGTGGGGGGTGACCACTGCCACCCTGGTACTCTCGAGGTGGGGTGAGCGTTCCTAACACACATCGAGACCTACATGTGTAACTGCATACACTTTTGTGGCGAGATGAGAGATATGTAAATACAGATGCAAACAACTTAATACTTTCCTATGTGAATATAGTTATGTCTCTTTGTCCTGTTAATCGTTCAAACACTGTAGATGTGTGTACCGCACAACAGAAGGAAAATGCATTAAAATGCAAATAGTTTTTTATCTTTTGATAGTCTTAATAATATAATGGTTTTAGCAACAGTCTTTATGAATTTACCATCTTAATTAAAGCAGGACTTTATTTTTCATGCACATCATTTTCAAATTTCATAATGCATGAAGGACTGGTCCTATCTCGACCTGCTAAGCCATTATTTATGTCTGCCGGTTAGTAGAAAATGTGATTAACTATGCACTGCATATAAAAATGTGAAAAGTGTTAATAGTGCAGTATGTTTTGGGGGTTTGAATACTATTTTGTTAAAGAAAATAATGATTTTGATTAAAAAGCACAAAATCCCTTAAATGTTTTCAAATGTGCTTTTCAAACATAACAAATTTTGAAGAAGTTTTTTTTTGCCTATCCTGAATTATAAGAAGGATAATTAATTCTCCTTCTGTCAAATGATACATAGATTTCCCTGGGGAATTTGTATATTCCATTAAATTCAGAGAAGTCCGACTATCAATTTCATTATTATATATCTGTTAAAACATTAAATACATTTATTAGATGAAGAAGAAAAGACCTGTTCTCAGAATTATTATGGCATTTGTGACATTTTAAATGACTGAGAAAAGGAAGGTTGAATCTAGTGTTTTAATGACTGTCCAGAATGGTGAAAGACTGTAGTATGCTATTCCTTTTCTCCGATGGAGTGTGTTTGCTTCTGGCAGAGAAACCATATGAATGACTAATATAAAAAGACAAACATTATGTTCCTGTAGGTATTGCTTGTCCACATAAGAGAACTCAGAACTTTCAAACTGGAAGAAAACTGAAATGGAAAAAAAAACAAAACCTGCTCTTAGAATGTTCCCATGTGCTCGAGATAAGAACAGTTAATGAATAATGAAGGAAGTGGTGTCTTGGAGTGAGACTGGTTCATTGTTCTCCTGAAAAGCATTTTAGACTAATTCTCCTATGACTCCATGACTAAATGGATTTATAATGCACCATTTTAATGTTAATAATCTACTCACCCAAATCAAGCCAACAGCAAGTCAAAGATTGAATCATTTTGTGATTATATATATATAAATCAACACTGGTCATATGAGTCAATCTTTAACAAACATTAATTCTCTGCATTGCCTCTTCTGCCCCCAAGATTTTGGAGAACTAGAAATATGTTCCTTTAGGTGTCTTGTAATTTTGCTGACAGTTTTTCTCCATAAAAATAGCTCTACTCAGAAAATAAAACTACACATCTGAAAAAGATCAACCATACTTGAAATTAATTGTCAAACATATCAATTTAATAGTGGTATGGGTTAGGAATAATTAGTAGTAAGTTGATTAAGTGTTAAGACTACAAAATAGATGTAAGGTTAGGGCTCAAATTCATTTAGCTAAATGGAAAGTATTACAGCAGTCTTGATGCATTTAGATGCCACAACACTTGGTATTACGTTTTTTTCAAAGTCAGAATATTGGTATTATTTTAGAAGACTATACAACTTAGAAGTGTCAGAAAAAAAACAAAAAAACAAAGCAAGAACGATCCTGTACCTGTCTGGGGAAAACTGTGAGTGTTCCATCGGGGATAACTGAGTTCAATTCTTGGATGAGAGATAGTTACTGAAGTTTTACTCTGTGAAAGCACTCCCAGTAATACTGTTATTAAGGATTTCCATGTGGAAGCTCTTGGGGTTCTGGGTTCTCTTTTCCGTAAAGAGCTCACCAGGCAGAGTGAGAGGCAGCCTTCTCTGCAAGGCGTGGTGAAGAGTGGGGGTATGTCCTGAGCGTCAAAGCAAAGGCCAAGGATGGAAAGACAGAGCCAGAAGGACATGAGGGCAGTGCTCAGCTCAGGGCCTGACTTCCGGTCAGGACTTGATGGACGAAGTGCTAGCATTCTTACTTAGGGTCGGGGGTGAGGATGGACGCAAAGGTAGAGGAGATACAGACAGCGTAGAGGGGGTAAGGGATAAGCAAGGGGGCCACACGCAGGAAGCACACGTCCCATGGAGCCCTCAGGTACACCATTTCTCTCCTGAACAGCTGTTCATTCCTCCCACTCCCACCTTTTTTCAGATTCTGTGCTGCTTTTCCCAAACGCCCTCTCAATACTTTAGGAAACATGTTATTAACAATTGGAGGGTGCAGCTAGAGACGGAAACTTTATTGCCAAGGCCTGGGAAGTCTTACTTATGGGCCTACTTGGCACCTGTTTGTCCAAGAACAATTAGGAGTACATAACTATATTTTTCTTCCCTCTCTTTGTCTGCCAAAGGCTATTTAAACATGGATATGCAGCCAGAAAAAAAGATGCCTAGAGGAGTAACGCCATGATGTCCTTCCCAGATGTTTGCCTTTAGGATGAGAAGTGAGTTACACAGAAACAAGATGGGGAACTGCTGCCTAGATACCAATATAGCAAGGGACACACGCCGTGGGAGTGATCGATGGGTCAAAAATTAAATATGTCAGCAATCAATGATGCTATTAAAGAGCCTATCATAAAATGTCCATGTGGGGGCAGAGAATTATTTGATAACTTCAGAAATTAATCTGCAAACCCAGGCTCTGTCTGGAGCTCTGCCTTCCATGGTGGTTGGCATTCCTTAAAATCACAAATTAGAAAAGAAAAAGTTAATTTGATTTAAAAGTTGAAAAATACGACCTTTGAGGAAAGGTTAAAGGAACTGGGGTTATTTGGACCAGGTAAAACACAACTGCAGGGCTGACTTAATAAATGTCAAATACTTGCAATCAATTGTTCTTCATGCATTCAGATGTCTGAAGCAGACAAAGTAGAGTGAAATTGCAGTTAAGATTTTTTAGTTTAACTTTAATAAGCAACTTCCTGGAAGGAATCTAAATCTCTCAGTGCAATTTAACTTAATGTTACAAGGTTAATTAAACACAAACAGACTACCAAGGAAAGTTGTGGAATCTTGGCTCTTAGATAGAAAACCGCATATCTTAAATGGTTTAGGTTTACTTCTGTCTGGAATTAAGAGACTGGATTGAATAACTCTTCAAGTTTGCTTACAGTATATTACATAACTGGTCTTATAGTTTTTTAATTTCTTCCGTGCATGGGCTAGGCACTAATCCATATGAATTCTAGGGATGAAGAAAAAGTACAGCAACCCTCATACACAAAGTGAATCTTGAGTTGTCATACTTGGCATACGAATGGAGAAGAGTTATTTTTAAATTGGCTCCTTTCCTGAACACTATTAAGGAGAGCTCTATTTTGGAGCAATATTTTATTACAGCACTAAAAGATAGTCCCAAATCATTAGCATACTGAGTCCATGGAATTTCTTATCAATACCATATTCAAAGTAGAGTCTGTTTTGAGCAAAGAAAGGGCTTAAGTGGAGCCTACCAACTAACTACAAACAATGCTCATTTTTAGCCTTATTAGGAATCTGACATTAAACAAAACCCAAACCACACACTTTTATTATTATATATGGTCAAATATAAGAATAAAAAACCTGCCCATTTTTTCACAGTTGTTTAATAATTGCTCTCATGTGCAATATTCAAAAAAGGACAATTTGTGAAAAAATGGCTGAAGTTGCTAAACTTTTGATGAATTGTGGTATAATGCTAAGTAATCATTCTTTGTCTTTTTTCTTCTGTCAAAGTGGGCAAAATAATTTTTTACTACTTTTCTGCTCCTACTTTTTTTTTTAAAGAAAGAAACAAACCAGGGTGATATCCATTCCATTTTAAACTAATGCTTCTATTATTTCATGTCTAAATGGGGCTGACATCATCAGGTCCTTCATGTTCTAAAAGATACTTACTTAGCTCCAGCCCACTATTACATACTTTATGCATTACATGAAATAAAATATCTCCTGATTTTGAAAATATTTATTTTAAAAACAGCAATCAAATTGTGTGTAATCACATTTTCTGCTTGGCTTTGAAAGCTACATTATTCAATATGCCAGTGGTCCTTTCCATAATGGCAACATATTAGCAATTCATGCTGCTCTAATACAGTGGACTTCCTTGATGTACCGCACTCCCTACAGACCCAAAGGGGCACCCCTGCTTTAGTTGCATGTGTCCTGCACAGCACCTACCGAAGTGATGGCTGGCAAAACAGCTGTGCAGTGGCCTCTGAATGCAAAGTGTGCCAGACTGAAAGCTTCAAAAGACAATAAATCTGAGTATATACATTATGCTTGCTTTTGTTGCCTGGAAAAAATAAGGCATTTGGGAAATAAACCCCCCAGTTTTATTGCCTTTTAACATCTTTTTCCATTTTAAACTCCAGAACTGGAAATGTGAAGTATTCAAAGAAACTGAAATCTCCTTTGTTGCTTTTTTCATTGTAAATTTTCTATACTATGTCATTAGGAACCATACTCTACAAAAAGCCCAGGTTCTAAATGAATCCTTTCTGTGAGGCCATTCTAAAACTTTGCACGATGTTTCTTTGTATGAAAGAGCTTCTGTTGCCAGCACAAAGAACAAGCAATCGCCACATACGGGCCAGGAAGGAGCCTTGAATGACTTTATACAAGGTTGCATTTTGCCTTCCACCAGCCCATGGTGAAACCCAGCAGTGAGGGTGCCAAGATGAAGAGGAAAAAAGAGAGGCTCCTGATTTCAGTTTGCAGGAATCAAGGGATTTTTCTTAAACCATGAATACTTAATATGGACATTTTCTTATTCTACCTTTCTCCCCAAACAGCTCTGTAGTTTCTATATAACAACATGAAAACAACATCACTTTCTTCTTAATGACAGAATAATATTTTCCAGCCAAAAGAAATGTTCTGTTCAATAAGTTCAAGTAGCTTAATAATCGATTTGGCTTTAGGGTGGGGTATGGGTAAAACACTGAGAAAGCCCATGCGATGGTGGGAAAAATGACTGAGTAACTAAAGTGACAAGCTGAGTGAGTTGCCACTCTGGATCACAGTTGTGTGGTCGATAGAGAATGAATCACAGGAAAATGTCAGCCCTGGAAAGGATCTCAGAACTCAACTAGTCCTGTGGTTTTCCTTCTTCTTGGGGGGTAGAATCTTAAGTTCAAGGGAATTTTTACAAGAAATGTGAACAAGTGAGATGAATAAGAGCACCATGGTTCTAGCTGATTCCATTCTGGCTTCCCTTGGCTCCGCCTGATCTAGTCCAACCCCGCTGGTTACAGCCAAGGTACAGTGAATTGTCCATGGATAACAAGCTTATCCCAGGCAGGGCCTGGCCTTCCAGACTCTCATTCCAGTGCTCGTCTAACCAGATTTCACTCCTGGAAAAGCACAGGCTGGTCAATTACCCACTATCAAAATAACTCAAGGGAATTTTGAGAAAAATGGAACTCTTGCACATTGGGTCATGAATGACTGTTTAACTTGGACCTAGAGAATCAGAACTAGTTGGCACTTGTTTGACAGTATATACTAATAGAAATTCTACACTGTTTTATAGCCTGGTCTTGGAAAATAAGGACTGTAAGAAAATGGAATCTTTTCTCAAGTGCCAGAAATCTAACTTTTTGCAGGAGTCCTAACTGACTACTAACACATAAAATTGGCATAGGCAAGAATATACAAAAAGGAAGTGGTGGGAAGTTGGGGAAGGAAGGAAAAAAGTCACCCTATATATGCTTTATCCCTGTATGTATTTATGGCAAGTTTCAGAAGGCAAGCTAGATATTCTACCCTAGTGAAATTTTTATCAAAAAGGGATTCTACTGAATATAGTTAGTGTCTACTGTTTGACAGGCACTAATTCATAGACATTAATTACTTTAATGCTAACAACAGTATGAGAATAAGTGTCTTATCTCTATTTTATAGGTAAAGCAACTGTGGCACAGAAAGGTTATGCAAGTTGCTCAGTGTCACACAGCTGGTATGTTATTGCACCAAGATTTGAATTGAGGAGGTCAAAAGACACCAGTGTTAATCACGATGCTGTATAAGGACACTCAGTCAAAGGTAAAGACATTTTGGTAATGGCAGACTTATTGTTTTTTTTTTTTTTTTTTGGACAGATGTAAAGAAGATGAAGGATTTAAGTATAAATAGGTCATTTGAAAAATCTTCTCTCTCATGTATTTTAACTTCTCCAAAGGCATTATACACATACATTCTTGCTTTTCATATTTTATTTAGAAAACTTACATAATGATGCTTCCTGTGTGCCAATCAATGGTCTAAGCAATTCTTGAAGATTCTTTTAACTCCACAAGATAAGGGCGATCATTATCCTTGTTTTTCATGTAGGAAGCTGGGGTAGTCATTGGCTGAGCTACTGAGCAATTCACTTAACTACTCTGAACCTCTATTTTTCATATATAATATAGGGATAGTAATACTCAGATACTGACTTCTAATTAATGAACTAAACTTTTTACATCTAATATATTAGATATTTGTTGGAAATGCTTAGAATCAGTAAAATTGTATCACTTACATTGCCAGTAGGGATAAAAAACAGATAGATACAAGAACATTTAAAATAAATTTCCAGAAAACATTATGTATTACATAAAACAGCAACATATATAACATATAATAGTGCATATATGTTAAATGATACAATAACCACTAAAGTATATACAGTATCTAAATGAGGACTAAATATTTTCACCTTTTTGATCCATTCAAATTCTAAAATTCCATCATGTGAAAATACTAACACAAAGATCTGAGCACCATACTCAGGATATATTTAAAGTACTGAAAGGGAAAAATATACAGCCAAGATTACTGTACCTGGCAAAGATCTCATTCAAAAGTGATGGAGAAATAAAAAGCTTTTAAGAGAAGCAAAAGTTAAAAGAATTCAGTGCTACCAAACCAGCTTGACAACAAATTTTAAAGGGACTTATATAGTCAAGAAGTACAAGAGAAGGAAAAAGATCTACAAAATCAACCCCAAACCATTAAGAAAATGGCAATAGGAACATGTATATCAATAATTACTTCAAATGTAAATGGGTTAAATGTTCCAACCAAAAGACACAGACTGGCTGAATGGTTACAAAAACAAGACCCATATGTATGCTGTTTACAAGAAACTCACTTCAGACCTAAAGAAACATATAGACTGAAAGTGAGAGGATGGAAAAATATATTCCATGCAAATGGGAAGCAAAAGAAAGCTGGAGTAGCAATCTTCATATCAGACAAAATAGACCTTAAAATAAAGAAGATTACAAGAGATAAGGAAGGACACTACATAATTATCAAGGGGTCAATCCAAGAGGAAGATAAAACAATTGTAAATATCCATGCATCCAACACAGGAGCACCTCAATATATGACAAACACTAACAGACGTAAAAGGAGAAATTGACAGTAACACAATAATAGTAAGAGGCTTTAACACCCCATTCACACCAATGGACAGATCAATGAGAAAACACGAGTCTTAAATGATACATTAGATGAGATGGATCTCATTGATGTCTTCAGGATATTCCATACAAATGCAGAAGAATACACCTTCTTCTCAAGTGCCCATGGAACATTCTCCAGGATAGACCACATCTTGGATCACAAATAAAACCTCAGTAAATTTAAGAAAACTGAAATCAGATCAAGCATCTTCTCCAACCACAACGCTATGAGACTAGATAGAAATTACAAGAAAAAAACCATAAGAAACACAAACACATGGAGATTAAATAATATGTTTCTAAATAACCAACAGGTTACTGAAGAAATTAAAAGGGAAATCAATAAATTTCTAGAAACAAATGCCAATGGAAATATGACAACTCAAAACCTATGGGATACAGCAAAAGCAGTTCCAACAGGAAGTTTATAACAATAGAATCCTACCTCAAGAAACAAGAAAAACATCAAACAGACAACCTAACTTGACACCAAAACAACTGGAAAAAGAAAAACAAAAAACCCCCAAATTAGTAGAAGGAAAGAAATCATAAGGATCTGAGCAGAAATAAATGAAAATGAAAGAAACAACAGTAATGTAAACAGTAAACAAACAGTAAAGATTATTTAGTTTTAATAAAACTAAAAGCTTGTTGTTTGAGAAGAGAAACAAAACTGACAAACCTTTGGCTAGACTCATCAAGAAAAAAAGAGAGAAGAATCAAATCAACAAAATTAGCAATGAAAAAGGAGAGGTTATGGCAGACAATGCAAAAATAGAAAGGATGATAAGAGACTATTATGAACAACTATATGGCAAGAAAATGGGTAACCTGGAAGAAATGGACAGATTCCTAGAAAAGTTCAATCTTTCAAGACTGAACCAGGAAGAAATAGAAATTATGAACAATCCAATTACAAGCACTGAAATTGAAGCTATGATCAAAAATCTCCCAAAAACCAAAAGCCCAGGACCAGATGACTTCACAAGAGAATTCTATCAAACATTTAGATAAGAGCTAATGCTTATCCTTCTAAAACTTTCAAAAAATTGTAGAGGAAGGAACACTTCCAAACTCATGCTATGAGGCCACCATCACCCTGATATCAAAACCAGACACAGACAACACAAAAAAGAGAACTATAGGCCAATATAACGATGAATACAGATGCAAAAATCCTCAATAAAATTTTAGCGAACAGAATTGAGCAACACATCAAAAAGCTCATACACCATGATCAAGTTGGGTTTATCCCAGGGATGCAAGGATTCTTCAGTATATGCAAGTCAATCAATGTGATACATCATATTAATAAATTGAAAAGATAAAACCATATGATCATCTCAATAGATGCAGAAAAAAACCTTTGACAAAATTCAGCACCCATTTATGATTAAAACTCTTCAAAAAATGGGCATAGAAGGAACCTACCTCAACATAGTAAAGGCCATATATGATAAGCCTACAGCAAACATTATTCTCAATGGTGAAAAACTGAAAGCATTCCTCCTAAGATCAGGAACAAGACAAAGGTGTCCACTTTCCCCACTATTATTCAACATAGTTCTGGAAGTCCTACCTACATAAATCAGAGAAGAAAAGGAAATAAAAGGAATCCAGATCAGAAGAGAACAAGTAAAGCTCTCATTGTTTGCAGATGACTTGATACTGTACATAGAAAACCCTAAGGATAGTATCAGAAAATTATAGAGCTAATCAACGAATTTAGCAAAGTTGCAGGATACAAAATCAATACACAGAAATCATTTGCATTTCTATACACTAACAATGAAAAATCAGAAAGAGTAATTAAGGAATCAATCCCCTTCACCATTGCAACACAAAGAATTAAATATCTAGGAATAAACTTACCTAAGGAGACAAAAGAACTGTACACAGAAAATTATAAGACACTAATGAAAGAAATCAAAGATGATATAAACAGATAAAGAGACATTCCACGTCCCTGGGTAGGAGGAATCAATATTGTAAAAATGACGATACTACCAAACACAATTTATAGATTCAATGCGATCCCTATCAAATGACCAACAACATTTTTCAGAGAACTACAACAAAAAATGTCACAATTCATATGGAAACACAAAAGACCCTGAACAGCCAAAGCAGTCTTAGAAAGAAGAATGGAGCTGGAGGAATCAACCTTCCTGACTTGAGATTATGCTACAAAGCTATAGTCATCAAGACAGTATGGTACTGGCACAAAGACAGAATTATAGACCAATGGAACAAGATAGAAAGCCCAGATATAAACCCATGCAACCTATGGGTACCTTATTTTTGACAAAGGAGGCAAGAATATACAATGGGGCAAAGAAAGACAGCCTCTTCAATAAATGGTGCTGGGAAAACTGGACAGCTATATGTAAAAAATGAAATTAGAACACTTCTTAACACCATACATAAAGATAATCACAAAATGGATTAAAGATCTAAATGTAAGACCAGAATGGAAACTATAAATAAGTTGAAAAGACAACCCTCAGAATGGGAGAAATTAATAGCAAATGAAACAACTGACAAAGGATTAATTTCTAAAATATACAAGCAGCTCATACAACTCAATACCAGAAAAGCAAACAAAACTACAACAAGGTATCACCTCACACCAGTCAGAATGGCCATCATCAAAGAGTCTATAAGCAATAAATGCTGGAGAGGGTGTGGAGAAAAGGTAATGCTCTTGCACTGTTGGTGGGAATGTAAATTGATATAGCCACTATGGAAGATGGTATGGAAATTCCTTAAAAAACTAGGAATAAAAGCACCATATGACCCAGCAATCCCACTCCTAGGAATATACCCTGAGGAAGCCACAATTGAAAAAGTCACATGTATCCCATTGTTCACTGAAGCACTATTTACAATAGCTAGAACACGGAAGCAACCTAGATGTCCATCCATAGATGAATGTATAAAGAAGTTGTGGTACATATATATATATATATATATATATACACACAATGGAATATTATTAAGCCATAAAAAGGAATCTCTTTGAGTCAGTTCTAAAGAGGTGGATGAACCTATAACCTATTATACAAAGTGAAGTAAGTCAGAAAGAGAAGGATAAATATCATATTCTGTCACATATATAAGGAATCTAGAAAAATGGTACTGAAAAATTTACTTACAAGGCAGCAATGGAGAAACAGACATAGAGAATAGACTTGTGGACATGGGGAGAGGGGAGGAGAGGGTGAAATGTATGGAAAGAGTAACATGGAAACTTACATTGCCATTTGTAAATTAGATAGCCTACGGGAATTTGCTGTATGGCTAACGAAACTCAAACAGGGGCTCTATATCAACCTAGAGGGGTGGGATGGTGAGGGAAATGGGAGGGAAGTTCAAAAGTGTAAGGATATATGTATACCTATGTCTGATTCGTGTTGCGGTTTGACAGAAAAGAACAAAATTCTGTAAAGCAATTATCCTTCAATAAAAATAAATAAATTATATTTTAAAACAAGATCTGAGCATAGTACTAACAGCAAAAGGGTCAACTTTAATAAAACTGAAGGGCTTTTGTAAAATAAAGTTGTAGATAGTTGATTCTACACATAAAACTACCTAGAATGCCTCATATTCATGAGATTTAAAAATTTACAGCAAGTAATTATTTAGAGTCCATAAGTGTTAGCTTTAATTAGTTGTTTCCAAATTTTAGGAGACCTTGAAAGAAGAGATGAGAAATTGGAGAAAGAGCCCTGTAATTTCTAGGTGGGATGTTTTTACATCCTAATTTTGTAGCCATTATTTCCTCATCTATATGAGCACAGATGACCTAAACCATACACTAATCCATTTCATACATATGTCTTGCATATATGTCAACAACTGGCAAACCAATCAACTACATTATACATGAGCAAAATTGTTAGAAAAGAGTTTTAGTCAGTTTATACAAAGATGCATGAAAAGAGTATCATATAGACCTAAAGTTACTTTCAGAGAAGATAATACTTAGTGGTTTTAAAATATAAAACATGGCAATATGAAGGACTGTTTATCTTTAGATCCGCTGATATGGGAATGATGTGCAAACAGCTTACAAGTTCATCTGTCTGTTCTCACCGTCACCATGCTGTGTTTCAACACTCCTTGCCTGAGTTATGATAACAAGGCTCCCAGACGCGACACAACTCCAGTTTCTTGTCACTGCAGTCCCTCCAGAGAGATGCCAGGAGGATATTCCTATGACACTGCTTTCATAATGCTTTTGCCTTCAATGAAAACAGCCAATGGTTTCTTAGAATCCATCATATCAAGTCCACTGTCCTTAGAGTGGTTTTTGAAACCTTTGGTCAAATCTCCCAACTTACAGTATCCAATCTGCTTTTCAAATGCTCTCTCCTAGATGCCTTTTCTTTCCTCTCTGTTTGTCCAAATCAAAACTACCTTTCCATACTGGACTGCCATCCTACCTTTTCCACTAAGTTTATAAAATACCCAAGCCAGGTGACTATAATTCTTCCAGGCAGATATCCTACTGGGTCCACAGTCAGTAAAACTGTGTTTGCCCTTCTCTTGTCTCTAGTTGCATCACATTGACTCAAATCGTTTCATACTTAGTTATGCTTTTTCTATAGTTTACAAGCTCCTGAAGGACAGTGACTGTATCTTATTAATCATCTGAGCCCTTGCAAACATTTCGAGCAGGGAAAGCATTTAAAATGTACACACTGATGAGTGGTGTTCCAAACACATAATAGCTCAAAATAAGAACTGGAGAGGTCCCTTGTTTCTCAAAGGAATTGGCAAACTCCAGTAAAGTTGATCTTTCCAACTGTATTAGATTTCTATTGCAACTTTGCAGTATATCAGACTCTGGCTGTTGGAATGCAGTCAGATTTCTAAAAACAAATTTCCCCTCCAAATCTACTTTCTCCAAAGTCACGCTGGCTTAAAAAATGGATTTAGTATAGATTTAATGTTAAATCAACATAAGTAACTGGATTTATGCTGTCCAGGACAGTAGCCACTAGGTACATGTTGCTATCTTAAGTGTAATTAAATGTAATTAAAATGTAGTAAAATAAAAATTAGTCCTTCAGTCATGCTAGCCACGTTTAAAATGTTCAATAGCCAATGACTCTTGCTATTGGATGGCATGGATAATAAAAAAGCCACCAATACAGAGCATTCTATTGGACAATGCTGAAGCCTGTCCAAAGTCTTGCCAAAACTGGATTTGTTGGAGCAGCTTTTAACTTAAAGCATAAAATGCTAGGACCAGTTCTGTGAGGAGGCAGGGCAGATGTCCACCTCAGAATATGGTTTGGAGGTACTGGGAAGTCTCACCATCGAATGAAAAACCCTGACAGACTCACGTGCCAAGAACTGGAATAGCACATCAGAGCTTCACTTGCTTAGCATAGGCCGAATAGGACCCCTCTGCCTTGTAAAGGGTGCAAACACAATATTAAGGGGGAAAACACCGAAGTCCAGTTTCTAAGTGGAAAGAAGCATGAAGAATTAGGATGAGAGAAGCTCATGACAAGGAAAGAGGGGAGCGCTGTGGAGGGAGGGCCTAGACAGTGGTGCTTCACGACTGGGACCAGGGCCAGTCCTGAGCCTGTTGGCCGAGGACGCAGTGACTGAGAACAGCAAGCATGGGCCGACTCCAGGTGAGGGTACACTGAGGTCACACACTCATCTCTTAAAGAGTGAATGGTGAATTGGGAGAGCCCTCAGAATGCTAAGAAGGCAAATTATATGAAAGGAAAAGAATCTTGAGACTAAAACTCTCTAACTGAGGATCTCACTATCCTCCATGGCCCAACCTCATGAGCACACGAAGAAGAGGTGAGGGGGACAAAACGGCACTTCCTGCACCGTATCCATCCTTCCTCTCCTTCTCAGTGAGTAGGGGAGTCTAGGAAGCAGGACCTGGATGCCTTCCTGGCTCCTGAACTGGGTCTGAACCTTAGCCCCAAAGAGGAATAGGCACATGGTTTTTCAAGGTCGCTGCTATGAAGTAAAACATTATTCAGATTTACACAGCATATTTTCTAAAAAAAAAAAAAATCCATCTTCCATTTTATGAAGTCACACTAATACTCTTAGGATAAATTTATACAGTGTAATATCATCTAAAAACCAGGACAATAGTGTAGAGATTTTTGCTACTGCTGGTGCCAGGAACAAGTGCTCTCCTTTAGGCCAACCAGCTAAGTGCCAGTTTTGCGGAGAATCCTACCCTCTACCATGCCCTGTGGCATTAGGCTCAGGACTTCACTCTCCAAACTACAAACAGATTTCTTTCCACTTTCCATCTCCCCGATTTATGTTCATGGTTAACAGCAAAACCTCCCAGTGAAGTCACTCAAGTTAGAGATACATCCCCAAATGATTTAGATAAGTGATAACATCAAACACTTTCCTATCAGAAACAATGTAACATGAGCAAGTTAATCGATCTGTTCACTGGGAATATGGCAGCACTGTTCAGTGACTTCCAAAACTGACAACAGAGATGGCTGGACTGTTAAGTGACTGAACAACGGAACCAAAGCAAAGACTTCAACATCCCACCTGTCGTTCATTAGAAGTTTCTATTAACCTCAGAGAGTTTCATGACATGGTAGAAAACTCTGCCCTTGGCCATATACTGATGACAATATTTTTCACTCCATGAGAAAAAGACAGAGAAATTATTAAGGTTTTAAATGACATAACAGTCAAAAGGAAAGATTTTATGATGTCCGTATTCTCAAGCACAGGATGCTTGTTAAAAATATACTCTTGGACTTTTGGGTAGGGGCTAAGAATTTAAGTTTTGCTAGTTTTTTGGTGATACATATTCTTACTAAATTTGAGAAGTATAGAACATTAGAAGATTCAGAGTAACAACAAAGTCCAAGATACAGGAACATTTTAGTGGAAATAAATTTTGATCACCCAAATTATACTTCAAAATAAAGATGAAAATTGTTTTCTTGCTTTCTGATTATATAAATTTATGGGATTTGAGAGTGGAAAACAGGGATGAAACCAACCTTCATAGCAGTTCCCAGGAGATGTGGGGGATCTTGCTTGTGGTGAGAAGTCCTGTACTGGGATGAGACATGGCACCTTCATGATAATTTTTATCTAAAGCTAGTAAGACAGTTTGACCACATGACTGGACATTCACTGTCAAATAGTATTTAGTACTTTGGGTTATAAATATCAGTGATCAAACATGTGGTTAATTGATTTTGCCTTGACTTAAGTATAAGGTGAAAAACTGTATTAGGATTTTACAGGATTTATGGAGAACATCTTCTATGGCTGAGAACTATTCTAGTTTCAGAAAGCCATGTTATGACGATTAAAAACTCCTCGCATGAATTAAGACTTTGCCAGTGTAGTATCCCCTACTCCCCAACACAAATCAGGAAGCAGACTCTTACCACAGAAATGGAGTTGGGAAGCAGTGCTCCGTCTTGTCCCAGCATATTGGAGACGGTGATTTCAGGTAGGTCCATATTTTGTGGGTGAAACGGTAGCAGGCCATTATGGTTCATTGGGTGACACAGAGAGTGGTAACCGGGTTCGACCTCATTCAGCTGCACCAGAGAGTGATCGGGGAGGGAAGGAGGAGTGATGGGCGGAATGTTAAAGTCTTCACTTTCCAGGCTTGGGCCAGGGTAGGACTGAAAAGACAAAGGTGATATTGTTACAAATTACCATCCCCTTCTCCTCATCATGGTGAACAAGCACACACGACCCCTTCAGATATTATTACAAGCAGCATTAAAGATCTGGCAAAGACATTTCCAATACTCAGATTATCCTGCTGCAAGCTCTCTATTATGCATGGAAGAAAATTGCCTCAAAGGCATAACCACTTCTCGTATAAAGAGTGCTTCCATTAGGCAGTTTTATTTTTCCAAGAAGCTGAGCTCAAACAGATTTCAAAGGTCCCATTAAAATTTTCCAGAGTTTTAATCTAGCTGAATACCTTTTTCATAGGAATTGTGGGGAAGGAAAAGCAATTTATAAAATTAATATTTGATCAAACATGTTTCGTAGGGCTCCCTACTGCTCAGATCATGAGATGTAATAAAATGAATTCCAGAAGTTCTGAGGTGACTGCTTTTGTGGTTTGAAGTGCTACAAGCTCACAACTGACAAAAGACAAAAACTTAGTAAAGCTCTAATTTATATATGTTGTGTAAGTATGGTTGCAGAGAAAGTTTGACATATGAAGACTATGGCCATTAAAAGCTATTTTTATCATGAAGATTATGTCATCAAAATAAAAATTAAGATGGTTTACTTGATTTCTGACTATTTACATTTATTTGATTTTCCCCCAGAAGATGACAAACTCAAAATCACTGAAATGCAGTTCGGCTAATTATAAAAGGCAAAATAACACGAATATCACTATAATACTAATTTAGGACTAAAAGTCAGTTAGTAAAATAAGTAACAACATATGAGTGGCTTTTCCCTTTTAGAAAGTAGCTTTTAGATAAAACAGGAAGGGAGGGAGCAAAGAAGAAAGGAAAAAGTATACGAGGACACTACTGCTTAAAAACAGAATGTGGTAAACACGGAACTGATTAGTAAAATGCTGTTACTAATTCATATCAGAACACAGCGAGAGTCAGCAGTCTTTAGAGAGCAGGTGCCATAATGTGAAGGAAACAAAGTGGATCCAGATAACTCCTGCAAGCCTATCTTTCAAAGTAAGCGAGTCTTCCTAGTGTTTGAGCGCGTGGGTAACAAGGGCTCACTTGTCTGACAGCAGCACGCCTGCTGGAGTGTGCAAGATTTGAAATGAGCAGGCAGAGGGTAGGAGCCAAAGAAAGTAGTCTAAGGTATTCATGGGGTGTTCAGCCAATAAGCTGCATACTCCTGCTTCCAAGCGCCTGGGGTTATTTTTTCCAGATGGCGTCTATTTGTCTAACAGAAAGAAAATCTTCAAGTTGCACTTGCTAAATGCTGTACAAGTTTTGATATATTTGTTTAGGTTTTGTCAGAAGACATGATTAAATGAAGAGCTACTTGGAACATCTGGCATGGAGACCTGGTCACGTAGAGGCACGTGTGGGTTACAGACTGGGGTGTATGAGGGAAAGATTTGATTCATCTCTGCAAATAATTTTTCTTAAGTATCTAAAGTTCTGCTAAAAGAAAAAATCACCAGCAGTATAAGTTCAATCATAAGTTTCCAAATTTTCCTGTTTACAATATCTGTCTCCTGAATGAAAAATATATTAGTGCTTTGTGTGAAAATTCCAAGTTTGATTAAATTCTCACTTGCCTAAAACATTTTAGACCTTGATTTAATTTAGACCTTAAATCTGTAGATCTAAATCATCAGCTCTGGGTACAAGTATTCATATAAGTAAATGTAAAAGATGCAAAATGGGGGAGGGGAGAGGAAGCACATTTATCAATGCTGACTTTGTGTAAAGCACTGTATTGAGTCCTTTGACTATGCTGTCTTCATTTAATCCTTACAATAATCCTTTGTGTGGCTATTATTACCCTGTTTTCCTAAAAAAAAAATTGAGAGGCTGAAGTTAAATAACTTTCATTTAGCTGGCAAGCAATCAGTACATTTGAGGGATGAATATAAGAAGGAGGAAGGTATTTTTAATTCTAATACTTGCATAATGTTTCATTTCTATTATTTTGTTAAGTTAAATGATACAAAGTTGCAAATACTCAACTGTTTTTGATTGATAAAATTTTACAATTTAAGAGTTTGTATTAGCATTAGTATCATGTTTTTCCTGGTCCCAAATTCTACCCCAATGCCCATCCCATTAAAATCTAATATTTACTCTATAAGAGCACAAGTATTCATAATTTGTCTTTTTGTCAATATTTCCAAGGCTGAACTTGCTGGTATATGTCTTTTAAGAAGTTATCTGATGTGTGTTTGAAACTTGCCTGAATTAGGTACAATTAATTCCAGTCATAAAGAAAAAGATGTTTTTAATTTTATAAATGCCATTAAACATCTGAAAATACCCAGGGATATTCTACCTATGGTGCACTATAACTTACATTCTAGAATTTCTCCAGTCGTTAAATCTTAATTTGCGGTGTTTTAAAGGAATTTAATTGGTATCACTTTACATCCAGTGATAACAATTGTGCCGCAATTTAACTAACCTACATGGTTTATTTTCATGTAATTACACATTAATGTTATTTAATCCATGCACTTATACACCAAAACCACAGATCCCACAACTTAACCGGTAATGGGTAGTATGTGGATCAAGAATTTTAACAACAAAAGGTTACCTAGTAGTTTCTGTTCTTTACATTAGAAGTCATGAGATGGTTATTTGCCAGGGGCCTATTACAGTGTAAATTGATGCCATATAAAAGTATCATGGTAATTGCATAAATGTCAAAATGTCACAGAACTTAGAAAAACTTCACTGCCAGACTAATTACTGAGATTACTTTTTTAAATTTGGAAAACAGTTAGGTAATTCTTCAACACTGACTTCCATGACATGACTTTATTTTGATTTCTTAAAATCTAATAAGTCTGACTTAACCATAGTTAGTTATATATTAGAGGCAATTTGCAGTTTGGGGGGTTATGTAACAATTGCTTATGACTCAATATTTTCTCTCATTCTCCACAAAGCTGCCTGGTTACAGTCAGCATTCAATGCTTGTTGAATGAATTAACAAATGAATCACTGAACGAATGCATACAAGAGTAAGTGAATGAGAAGATGACTTTTTCAAAGGCATGAAGTTTATGAATATACCCATGCTATGGCATGGCATGAATAAATACACTGTATTCCCAAGAATGTACTGGCTAGATGACCACATGGTATGGAATGCTGACTGCTCAGCATTTCGGGAAGTGAAAGTACTATATCCTGTGAAAGATGTAAAGGCTTAAGCAGCCTGAGAATGCTGGGGTGGGTTTGGTGTCCCTCTCTGGCTATCTACCTGTCCCTCTAAAGTGGCTTGCACTTACCACCCTATGGTAACGCAGAGGTCCCAGAGGATTCCTAAGGGTGGTTTGGGGCTCCTGGCTCTCAGGAGTTGTTGGACCTAAGCCATGTGCAGCTAAGGACCAGGCGGAAGGCTCAGTTTCACATCAGGATACCAAGGGGTCAGCCTCACTAGACAAGTGGCCATAGAGGGCATGAGAGGGTGCTCTGAGCATAGAAACTGGACATCAATGATGATATCAGGGGCTGAGTTGTCAGAGAAGCTTCAGTGAAGGTCATTCTTTGCACTTTCTACCAATTCAGGGTCCTTTTCTGACTTGGGCTTATTTTCTTCCTTCAAGTCTCAATGAGACCAGATATTAAAAAACTTTCATCCTCCAATTTTCTTGACACCAAAGATCACTTGATCCTAAGACCCTGGATATCCCTATGAGACCCAGGGCTATTATTTTTTCAGCTGAGTTAGAGGTCACCAAGGATCAACGCATGGTCTCTGAGTATCTAGGGGGCAGAGTTCCAGGGTACAGTGCTGGGGAAGAGCAGGTATGGACCCTCAAGGTGGCATCATCTTCCTGATCAGCCTTGATGATGTTGTTCACCCCTCCCTGTGTAGAGATCAGAGTCTTCTGAGCAGTCTGAGCCATGCAGCTGCCTCCTTCCCAAAAAGTGACAGAAATCAGTGGAGACCATCTCCACAAATGAAGAGAACGTACTGAGTTAAATAAAGGTATGAAATTCAAGCCAATATGTTTAATTTTACCTTGGATCTTCACCAAGTTAATGAATGGCAAACTGCAAACAAAGACGCATGCAAAGTGATTTGCTCTAAACCATAGTCAGTCAGCATGATCCACATGATTCAAAGAACTCAAAATTCAATCACTGCTACTCAGCCAGACTCTCCTGATCCCAGGACTTCTCACTGGGCCCAGACATAGCTCTGTCCTAGAGTGGGAGGGCTCCTCGAGTCCTTGTGTGTCTGGGGGGCAGAAGCCAAGGTCACGGAATGTGGGAAGAGTGGGCAGTGCCAGCACAAGGCTTGACTACCACTGGAATGTGCGTGAACTTCTCCAAGGCCGCGAAGGGACTGCTGGGGGCACTGAAGTAGTAATTCCAAAAGATTGTCATCCTTGAGAGACTGTTTCTATGGTCCTAAACAACAGATTCAGTGTCTATTCAAGTCAATTCATTAAAACTTTACCATTGGTATTAGCATATTTAGCTTATAAAGTGCTACATCTTTCTCTGATGAGGAGACAGATTTTTGGACTGGTTGAGACGACTTATAATGCCTCCTCAGAGACTGATAAGAAGGCCACGTGGTATGCTGGAAAGACTGGAGTCAAGCAGACGGGGCTGATCCAGGCTCTTGGAAGCATTTATTAGTGTAGGTTCTGGAGCAGCTTTCTTCTGCTGGTGAGCCTCAGTTTCAAAACCTGCTTTATGGGTTCTTAGGAGCATCAAAACAAAAACTTAAGATAGGTAAATGCCTAATAATATATGTCTGCCACATAGAAAGTTCTTAATAAATGGCAGCTTTGGCATAGCTATGCTTATTGTAAAATGGGTTTATGTACACCATCAATTGGGTCATATGTGAGAAAACGAACAAGTACAGACCAAACAGGAGAGGATTAGACATCATAATAAAGGAATTTCAGTATATTTACTATTGATCAGACCTCACATTGAAGTAAGGTGCAGCTCCATTCATACATAATGTTTTCATTTAATTGCTCCCTATAAATATCTTTTATCTTTATTTTAATGGGAATTGAACTACAAATTTGAAATTATAGAATAACAAGACAGTGGGAAATGGTGAATAGGTGAAGAATGCTGAAGAGCTCAGACAACAAGGACCTCAAGTACCGAGGGCCACACTGATTCTTCAGAGAACTTTGTTGCAGGCCAGCACCCATCAGTACTGACAGTTCTAACCTACTAACCCATGGATGAATCTTTGAAACAGAATTTCAGTATCTAAGTTTGCAACAAAAGCTGTATTTTCTAACATACTATCTTGTGTCCAAAGGAAGACCATATTCCCTTGGAGACTATGGTCAAATTGCTAATCAGAAGGTTTGTTTTTGAGACAAGAATCAAGAGGTGGGAGAGGAAAGTAACAGTAGAGCCTTCTCATATGTTTCAATTTGATCTTTGGGGAACCTTTCTAGCCATCTGACTAAAGCCATTGTCCTTCCCCGTGTCCAACCACCCCTGGCATCTCCAATTCAGTGAAAAAAGAAGGAAAATCCCTCACCTGATTTCTGGAAGATCTCATTCCCCTGCCTGTTAAATGCCATTTCTTTTTCATCATTTTGCTTTACATATTCCATAGCCTGGGTATCCTGTTTATATTGTTTTCTCCTTCTACAATCCACACTTCCTTTCACTACATTCTGTCCTTAATTTTTATTCTTATTCTGAATTATTACATCCAGATAGATAAATTAAGCTGATTTTTCTTTGACTACAGAGAATTTATATTTTTTTGTACTGTTTAGATAAGAGGGTTAAACAATGCTGACCAGGAACAAACAATGGGAAATCTCTTCTGGACTCTGTCTTTTCTTCTAAAAATCTAGTTTCTTCACCAGAAGGGCCTTGTATTTGTGGGTCTCTGTCCACAAATTGTATTCATTATGCAGAGTGTTCAATCTTTGGTGACAAGTCCCATAACTCAGAAGAATTCAAAAGATATCATTTTGTACGTATCTTTAAATTATGTGATGGCTTCATGCGATCATGCACACACTAAAAATATGGCAGTGGTTAGAACATCATAAAATATGTTTCCCATATAGATCTTTATTTGAAACATAAATAAATAGCACTGCCACAAAATGTATATGAATTGCTTTTATTTTTAATCTATAACATAACTTCTGAAAGTTCAGGATAGAAAAATGCCAGTGTTTAAAAATGTTTCATCTTGTATTATTAAAAATTCTTGTTACATAATTTAAATAACTGAATGAAAAGCAAAGTAAATTGAGTTCATTAAGAAAATAATAAACTTCCTTTGTATGTTTTCAGAAGTTAAGATACTGCATGTAATGGTGCTTTCTCTCAAAAGAGTTTAAATAGCATCTATATTATCTTCAATTTCTTTTGAGAAGACCTTCAGAAGTAGTTATTTTTCAGATTCTTTTGTCTCTGCGTGAACAAGGGTTGATAGCTTGAAACTATAATGTATTACTGTGGAAAGCTTCGGTCTGTTACATAAATCATCTGAACACTCAGCAAGAATTGTCCAACAGTGCCATTGATGTGCTCAAGCCAATGATCCTGCAAACAATTTTTTTGTCTTTCTTCACATGTTAGACAATAGCAATAAATCATCTTCATTTAAAAACACACAATGCACTAATTTTTCAAGCAACAGTTATCAAATGCAATTCTGGGTAGAACGTATCACATTTATTTTATTTGTGCTCGTTAGTTTTTGTAACCTCTTTAAGTAAAAGGCAATCAGTGCTTCATCTGTCCTAGAAGCATTTGTTCTGTACCTACTACGTGTAAGGCATTCTGTAAAGTGTGATTTGAGATACAAAGAACTTTAGAACAAACTACAGAGTTTGTTATAAAGGAAGTAAATTAGACGAGAGAGAAGAACTTACGGTTCCAATAAAACAGCATGCCAATTGTCAAGCTCATGATATCTGGGTGTAAATGAAAGCAGAATTATTTGAAGCTGAGACGACAGGGTGCAGGAAGGTTCTTATAAGAAAATTTACCCTGATAACAGGACCTGAAGATCAGACACTTGTGTTAAGATGCAGGAAGTGATGAAGGGAAGACCACGAAACTGACAAGCAAATCCAGGCAGTGCACCAAGGAGGGTCAACAGGGAGGTCAGGTCTTCAACCTCTAAGAAAACTTCAAGGGCAAGATTGAGTCCACTAAGCAAAACAAACTTCGGGGTACTGAGCCCAGTGCGAGCCTCTACTGGGACTCATTTTTATCGGATCATTCAAAACGGGTGGGGTGCAAAGCCTGAATGAAATCAGAAAGCAGGGTGAACGTGAGGCCGCCCCAGATGATTTCTGACACTGGGGCCAGGTTTGGGAGAGCTCTGACCCTTGCGGTGGGGTTCGCAGGCTGAAGCTTTAAGGATCTAGTGGGATCAGGACAGCGGGCTAAGCACCCTCAGGGCAGGGTGGGAGGGGCAGGGAGACCCAACACCCTTCTGGGTGTCATGACTGCGGCTAGGGCCACTCTCCAGGGTTTCAAGAAAAGTCCAGAAAAGTCTTTAGCACTTACATACAGGCGTTTCTCTTGCCATAATTCATTAAGGGTGCTGGAGTGGGAAGAGATTTATTCCCTCTCAGTATTGTGTGTGGGCCTATATGAGTCTCTGAGCTGTATTTTTAGGGGACATTCTAAAGCCAGATGTTGTGTGCCATTGTCATAAGGACCTGCCCCTTGACTGAAAAAAAAAGCTTCTGTGACACAAACGATGTGCCGTCCTTTCCCCTATACTCCCAACCACACAGGGGTGCTGATGAGGGAGAGCGGACTGATGTGGGGGAGCTACTTCTGAAACCCTAGCAGGGGTCCAAGGATGTTCTGCTAACAGGTCATCATTCTACATTCAGTGTTTAAAGGGGATAATTAAAACATTTAAACTTTCATTGCTTAGTATAAATTTCATGTACAAAACCCGCCTACCCTTCTTTATAGTTTTCCAGATGTCTTAAAGTCTCACAATGAGTTCATATATTCTGAGATTCAGTTCTACAATTTTTTTGGTTTATTTTATAAATAATCCATGTTAAAAGAGAGAAAAAAGGAAAGAAAATATACATGAAAAAGTCACATTCTTTCAAGATTCTTTTTAGTCCATGTTTGCTATTTTGTTCTGGAATTTTGTTTTATTTTTAATAACCAAAGTCAGATCATAATACTCTGATTTTGGAGCTAGAAATGCTATATGCAGTACTCATCTCCTCTCTTAGCAGATGTAGGTACTTAATGCTCCTAAACCTTAGTTTCCAAATCTGTAAAGTAGGGATGATAATAGTAGTCAATTCATTCCAGGTGCCTCAGGATCAATTGAGATAAATGAGATAATACAAGCTTTGGTTTTTCCAGAGGTCATGTATGGATGTGAGAGTTGGACTATAAAGAAAGCTGAGTGCCGAAGAATTGATGTTTCTGAACTGTGGTTTTGGAGATGACTCTTAAAAGTTCCTTGGACTGCAAGGAGATCCAACCAGTCCATCCTAAAGGAAATCAGTCCTGAATATTCATTGGAAGGACTGATGCTGAAGCTGAAACTCCAATACTTTGGCCACCTGATGTGAAGAACTGACTCATTTGAAAAAACCCTGATGCTGGGAAAGATTGAAGGTGGGAGAAGGGGACAACAGAGGATGAGATGGTTGGATGGCATCACTGACTCAACGGACATGGGTTTGAGTAAACTCTCGGAGTTAGTGATGGACAGGGAGGCCTGTCATGCTGCAGTCCATGGGGTCACAAAGAGCTGGACACAACTGAGCAACTGAACTGAACTGAACTGACTGATAAATAATCTGAGTAATATGCTAGCTCATAAGAGCTATCAATAAATGTCAGCTGCATTATTATACCATCATAGAATCACTTAAAATGGATTGTGAATGTTTTTCATGCCTATAAATAGCATCTACATTATTGTTAACAACTGCATATTATGTCATTGTGTGCATCTTCTGTAACTTAACCCAGTTTCCAGGAACTTATACCAAACATTTAGTGTATCTAGGGTATTTTTACTTTTTCTCCTTTATGAATCACATTACAGTGAGTAACCTTAGGTATTTTTTTCCTTAGGATAATGTTCTAGAGTTCTATGCTTATGCTAAAATAAAATTACAGAATGCCTGCTTGAGAGAAGACCTCAGAGACTATGTCCCCACTCTGTAGATGAAAAATTGAGGAGTAAAGAGTTTAAATGATTTGCTTGTAAATTTAGAGAGCCAGCTGAGCACAGGGAAAACTCACAGCATCACTACATATAATTTTTTTACATCCAATAATTGAATAAAATACATGAGGTTTAATATACTATTTAAAGCATGAATGGCCTCTGAGCTTTAATAAAATTTTCTTTTTCAAGAAACCTGTGCTGAATTGACTTTTGCTTATGGTCAGATTCTTCTTGAGAAATCATACACAGCCAGCCAACATGGATTTGAGTATTCAGGGTTGGCCAATTTTATATGTACATAGTTTTATGTAAAATTTAAAATATAAACTGCATGTGTTTATGGTCATTCTTTTCATTTTATCCTGTTGTACAGAAATCAGTAAATGTTGGGTATGTAAACCGACTTTCTTAAGGAAAAAGCCAGATTAGCAGAGGAACTAAACAGATGTCCTTTGCTTTTGGTTTGGCTCCTCCTTCAATTAATGGGGACAGAAAAAGGAAAGATCATCATTCGCTGATACACAATTTCTACTCTTTGGATCCTTCCCCAGGAAGCAGTTACAAGAGGATCCCTAGGTATCCGAGGATCATCTCACTTCCCACGGCCTTTACTTCCAAGAAAGCTCTGCTGAAATGGAGCTGAAGATAGGGGTGAGGCGGAAAAAATATGAACAACTGGAGATAATTTTATGAGTTTAAAGAAGCTAGAGTTCTTCCTCCTTCAGTTATGCAGAAGCTGGATCCCTGGGAAAGCTGGAGAAGGGGGACGACATCTTTGATGGAGAGACCTTCTAGACTTTGTTAACATTTTGGTCGAGAAAAGGAAAAGCTCCAAGAATAGGAAGAGTCCTCAACCTAAAAAGAAAAGCAATGAAAATACACAGGAAATGGGGACAACTATGGTTGCCAGGGTATGGAAAAGGGGAAAAAAGGAATCACTGTTTTGGATAAAAGAAGCCAGGCACTGCAAATAAACACCTCTGCACAGTTTTTAATGTGTGTTTGAACAAAATATGAAATTGCTGCTTTGGTGGGGAAAAGATGGTCAAATATCTGCAATTTCATTTGGTTCGACCTGCTATTATTCAGAGTATCCCCATACAAGGTAACACACGCAGTTACGTGAATAGTAACAAGGACTGAGATTAGCATGTAAACATTTTGACCTCAAAGTTCTAAAATACAGTGTGGCCTCGAGGCCCAAGGATGGAGTCTGACTTGGGCATTAGGCCTTCCCAGGCCAGAAATGAAACTGGAACATATACTGTCTTTTTGATGTTTGGTCAGTCCCTCTACCAGTTTCATTCTCCGGGGACTGTTGTAAGGATTCAATGAAATAACACATGCAAGGCCTTAGCTTATTTCCTTATAGATACTATCAGTAGATGCCAACTGATAGTTATTACTGTTATGGATTGACTTCACTTGTTACCTTGGGGGTAAGAGGAATGCTAACCTAAACTTCCAGTCAAGCAGAAGTTTCCTGCTAAAACATACCATCATCTTGTCAAGCAAGACACTTAACTGCAGTTGGAGTATAAGAAGCAAACAGTTCAGTGCTCACGGTACAGGTCAGTTCAGGCTTCTCCGAAGGCAACTGCTATCCAGGGCTGTGGGCCCTGTTCCAGCCCTGCAATCCTGTGGTCTGCCCCAGTTCCCACTCCTCCAAGGCCACTCTGGTTTGTGAGTTCAGAAAATAACTACACACAATAGGCTTAGCTCTTCTTGAAGCTGGGACTTCTCCTGAAATGCTAGGAGGCCCAGACACACCCAAGGAAGACTCTATTGGTCTCAAATCATGTCCCTCAGAACTTGTGTGAGTTTCAGACCAGGCTGTTCTAGTTGAAAAACCTGATGCCAAAACTAAGAATTTACTTGTTTGACTCTGCTTGCAACAGTATCAATGATCATAACGTACAGAAAGGAAGGAATGTATGCAGAACACTTTTCCAAGACAGCCACCAATTAATCTCAAATCATGAGGATTGTAGTTAGAAATTTTTAGGTCCCAATTGCAAAATAACATAGATCAGAATAAACACAGGAGAAAGAAAGAAAATATGAATATAAAGATTAAACTGAAACCCTCTTTGTGTTTCTGGGAAGTCCAGCTAAGTATGATCTAAAACCAAGAAACTGAAATTCTGAAGGGAAAGTTGACATTTTTTTAAAGGTGTTGGGGTGGCAGGTGAAGATCAGAAGAGACAGGGATGGGAGGAAAGACAGCTTTTCTAAGCCTCAGTGTTCTTATACTAAAAATGGGTGATATCAATTCTACTTGACATATTGGCATAATGAAATTTTAGTGTTTGTTTGGAACAATCTTTTACGTGTCTTGGAAGTGGAGTTGGCAGAGACATATGACATCATTCAACATACTGCTATTCTTAACTTGAATACCATACCTATTATTTAGACATTCTTTAGTGACAGGTTTACTTCCCTGGTAGCTCAGCTGGAAAAGAATACACCTGCATTGTGGGAGGCCTGGGTTTGATCGCTGGGTTGGGAAGATCCCCTGGAGAAGGGAATGGCTACCCACTTCAGAATTCTGGCCTGGAGAATTCCATGGACTGCATAGTCCATAGGGTTGCAAAGAGTTTATTATAAGTGACAGAAAATAATCTAACATGTATATATATATTCCAAAATTTAACAGGAAGGATCATTCAGTTTTTCATCACTGCTCATATGCTAAAGCAAAACATCTGCAAAAAATACCACCATGAACAAGTCAAAGGGCTGTTTTCACAATGTCTCAAAATCAACTAAATTGGTCAGAGTCATGTGTGCTAGAGTCATGGCACCTTGGCCAGTGCCAAAAGGTCTTGGTGTCACTTGACAGTTGTCCGCAAAGCAAACCATCCTCCACATGGAGCTAGATGCTTTTTCAAGAATCTGTTTTTGCCACACATGCTATTCCATTCAGATAGTTTCATAATTTCTGTCACTGAAACGCTTTTGTCTAATGCTTAAAAATACATACTATCAGACAATTATAATAAAATTCTTAAACATACTCAGCAACAAGCATTCATTTTCTGAAATAAAAAAAAAATGAGTCTTATATTTGCAAATCCCACAGCTTGGAAATGTATATGACACACAACATTTAACCTGTCAGCAGCCTCATTAGTGCCAATGAGTAGGAACTGGCAATCAGAGGATGGTGTGCTCTACATGTGTTTATGTTTTAAAATGTTCCCAAAATAGCTCTGTTAGAGGAGTTAACATAAAACACTTCTACTGGACCAATGAATTTCAGCTTAAACTTTATGCTCTATTTGAAATTTTTTTGGAGAAATTCCATTTCTCATATAACTGATCATTTATAGGTTACAGAGTTAAGACCCAACTAATAATAACAAAAAAAATAATAATAATAAAGATTGGGTGGTTAAAAAAATCATCTAATTTTCAAAGTGTAAATGATGAAGAAAAATGCAGAAAAACTAATGTGTGCTTGAGTATCAGGAGCTCTAAGATATATATTAATATTTGTATGGCGCTGGTATTCAGCATCCATACAGCTATTAAGACATTTTTATAAACTGTAAGAAATATGTGAGCTATTTCAAGATATAATTCTGAAAAACAGACTTCCATGTAAGAAGCCAATTTAGGAAGAAAACAACATAAACAATAGTAACTTGTGTGCTCAAGTGAAGCATCTTTTTAATTTTGAGTAATGAAGATGTCAAGCCAAACGCTAGAGTAGTTTAACTTAATTAGGTGGCCTATTTTTCCAGGCATCCTTTCATTTCCCATTGAAAACTCAGCTTGTATGCAAGGCAACAAGAGCAATTTTGTCTGTAATGAATACCTCTGGGACTGCACAGAGTAATCATTTGAACGTTACACTGACGACTGGTTTAAGTAACTAGTTTGGGCTTGTTAAGATGCCAGACTTTGTTGGACTAACTAGATTACTCAAAGCCTCGCAGCTTTGCTATTTTATTGGGTGAATGGTCAAAAAGTCAAGCTGACCTTACTCCTGAAATTTCTGCCAAAAGGAACCAATCTAAAAGTAATTGGCATAATTTATAGTTCAAATTTATGTCACGATTATGGAAATTTTATGACCTAAGTTAAGAGATTTTTTTTTTTCAAAAGTGCTCTTAAAAATATTATGCTTTCCAGGTCCTGTTGTCAAATCTCATTTATACTGTAACTAACCTTGAGAATATTCTCATCTGTAACTAAAATCCAGATAGAGTTATTAATAAGTTTGCAAACATTAAATATTACAATTCTGACAGTAGATATAAGAGAACATTGCACAAAAAAGAACTTGGGAAGTCCCATTGGTTCTGCTGCCATTGTACTGTGTATGACAAATAGCAATATTATATTACTGTAAGAATAACTGCCTGATACTATATAGTTTATTATCACATTAATTTTTGGAGTCCTGGACTTGAAATGATTCTCTGAGGTGATGAGAGTGTTGTGCCTTTTGTTAACACGTGAGACGCTGACACCCAGGTGGAGGGGTGCAGCTTGAATGGAATGGGCAGGACCAGATTTGCTAAATGTCTGCACAGCAGGGCTGAAAACTACTGTGAATAGAAGGCTTAATGTGAGTAAAACATGTGCACAAAATAAAGCTGCACATTTCCAATGTGTCAAGCATTGCTGAAGCATAGGAAATCCAGAGAGAAAGAAGGGTGAGTCCCAAAACAGTCACACAGACATGCTATACGCCACAGCAGGGGAGGTATGTGTCTCAATAACTCCAACCAAAGAGGCATGGACATGTGTGTATAAGGAAGAAACATGGATCATTCCACAATAGTGAGAGGAGAGATAGAAAGATGAAAATGAGGTAAGATGAGCTGAGTTAATGAGAACCTGTGAGGTCCAGAACTCAGGCAGTAATAATGAAGAAGGAAAAGAGGAGACAGATTCAACAATGATGCAGAGAAGTAGAATCAGCACTATCTGGAATCAGCTCAGAGCTCAGCGTTTAAAGGAGACTCTTCAAGTTTCTGTCTTGGGTAACTGGGGAGTGGTGTTAACTCTCACGACTACAGGCAACATAGGAAAAAAAGAAGTTTGGGGTGAGGTAGTGGGATAGAGGTGATGAATTTCGATTTGACAAATGGATATGTTGAGTCTGAGCTGCTGTTAAGGACAGGTGCCCAGGGAGGTTAGAAATCAAACCTGAAACTCACATGAGAGCTGCCCTAGATGCTTTTCAACTTTTCCATTCAAGATGGAGGGTATAAAATGTACATTAAATGCTTAGTTGTAAGATTCTAGGAAAAACATTGCTATGTTTTATCACAGTTATTTTTAATCTTGAGATCTGAGGAAACAGATGAGAGAGAAATACCAGTGGGAGAAGAAAAAGAGAAGCAGAGAGAAAGCTGATTACAACCTGGAATTAATGTAAAACAGGATCTTAGGTCAGAACATTTAATACTTGAGGTTTACTATGATGCTCAGAATTAACAACAAAAATTATGGAAGAAAGGGGGGAGGAAGAAAAATAAGAAGAGAGGAAGGGAAGAAATGATGGAAGCAAGTAGATAGGGAGGGAAAACAAGCAGAAAGAAATGGTTTCTTGGAGTCAAGGAGGAAGTGATTTATTGAAAACATGGTTCAATCAAGTAACCAAAGATTCTCCATAACCTGATGCCAGGAAAGTCTGCCAGGTAATTATTTCTTGTATGTTAAAAAAAAAAAAAAAAGGACAAAAACAGTACTTCTCAATTATTTCCTCACAGAGCCTGAACTGAGGGGTGAGAAGTGGAGTTCCTACGTCCAGGGAACTGGTAAAGAATCTCAACATTGTGGGTGGAAAGCATGGAATGAATAGGTAGCTGATGATACTCTTGAATTTCCATAGAAGAAAAAGAAAAGAGGAAAAGGAAACTAAATAAATAAACGGATAGATAAATGACCTCGGTGCCATACAAAGTTCCTATCAAGAGACCCAGACTCCTGTTTCCTTTGATGTATTTAATTCAAATGAACATTTATCTTGAGTATAACTGACTGCACATAGAGACTTCCTGGTGGCTCAGACGGTAAAGCGTCTGTCTACAATGCAGGAGACCCAGGTTCGATCCCTGGGTGGGAAAGATCTCCTGGAGAAGGAAATAGCAGCCCACTCCAGTGTTCTTGTCTGGAAAATCCCATGGACAGAGGAGCCGTTACAGTCTTTGCGTTACAGTCCATGGCGTCGCAGAGTCGGACATGACCGAGTGACTTCACTTTCCACTTTTCCAAGGAATTACAGAAGGTATTTCAGGGACAAAGAAGGATTTCCTGGCCTAAGCATCTAAGTGGGCTTGGGTGACTCTGGAGAAGGGGCAGAGCTCAGGTGGGCAGTCCAGGCCCCTTCCACCTCTGTGCTGTGTCTTTCCACATGGTGGTCAGTCAAACATGTCAGATTAAGAATGAGAAAGGAGTTCGTGCTGGCCAGGGGCTATCCTTCCATTAGCTGTTCACATTTTCTCCCCAAACTATACAGAAGGGAACCTGCAAGTTCATGAGGTATCAAGCAGCATGGGCCTCCTTAGCCAGAGTCTAGAAACCCACAAAGAAGTCTTGCACTGTGTAGTTCAAATTCTATCCAGAATAAGAAAAAGTTAAATGGTGTTTGAAGTACTCAGTGGCCAGCACACTTAGGGCTATTATAGAAGAAAACAGTGAATATTCTAAGAATGAACCCAGAAGTGGAAATGTCATGGGTTTTTATTGCATATTTGTCAGGTTTATTATAGGGTGGTATATTCAATATAAATGCTGCCTATCAATTACAAAATTATATGCAAAAAATTCTAAGGCTTTGTGTACACTAGACTTACGAGGTATAGAATTCATGCAGTAGATAGTGCCAGAGAGCCCTTTGGGACTATCTAAAAGAATATCGTTAATTTTTACAGTGTACTTCCATTTCTGGAGCCATTCCAGCACTGGCTTTCCATAAAAATCGTTTCTTTAGAATTGTGTTATTTGCTTGTAGCAACATCACAGGAGCAGTAGTGCACCATATGCTGCTACTTAGCAACTTAGTCTGTAAGTCCCAAAGCATGTACTGATTTGAAAATTGAACAGGAATTACAATTGTTGAGAGATACTAAGTAAGCTTGGATTATTAAACTATGTAGATGCTTGATACTGTATATTGTGTAGGTAAAGGAACAAAACTATGTATCTTTTTTCCCCTGCAGATAACTAAAGTCTTATTTATTGTTGCCGAAAGGGGTAAATTGATTAAAATTCCCTAAAAGAATACCTGATAATGAATTCTTGAACACACCAAATTACAGTAAATAAAAGCAATGTTAAGGGTAAAGTTTAGTAAAGGCCATTCAACTTACGTAATTTGTGAAGCTTATTCCCTGCCATGGTATGTATTATCTTACATTAGTTGAATTTTTTCAATAGCACACTTTAAAAACATTTTCATATGTGCTGCATTATTAAAAAATAGTTTGCTTCTGGCACACAAACCTGTCATATCTTAACAAGGCACATAAAGTATTTGGAGCTCCTTACTCCTTCATAAATTATCACTGGTATTTAAAACATTCTTGGTAACTGGTCTAAAATATTAAGAAAAATAATGTTGTTTAATTTTAGTTGGGGATTAATAGTATTCATGATACTTGAATTTAAAAATCTAAAGAGCCAAGTTGTTATGATGTATATGCTTTGAATTTCCAATCCTTTATCCAAAAGTCTTTAAGATGGACATAATGATTCTCCGAAAGGGAGCAGCTGCTTTATAACAGCAATCATTTATTGAGTTTGTGTTTCTACTGTTTCAAACAAATTCAATTAGCCCTTACACTTCAAAACCCTAAAGGCACCAAAGAGATGATACCAGGTTGCTTTCATCTAATAGTAATACTAAACTTGTCAGTACAGTTTTGGGATTTATGGTTAGAAGAAAATTAATAGTAACATTTTTCATTTTTTAATCAAACAGTCCTATTCAGAACTACCTATGGATCGTGGCGGCTACTTAGTTGAATGAATTCAGTTTAAGTAATGATTCTAAACACGAAGCCCAACCTTCCAAAGGTATTCTGAGAATGATTGACTCTGTTGAATGGAAGGAAATGTAGATTGGCTTTTTGAACTCAATAATGACCTTCTCATCTGAACAATACTGTATAGTTTCCAGAATGTCTACCAGAGAAGGCAGTGATCATAATGACTTCTAAATGCAAAGTTCATGGAGAGGCAGGCCTGCCTCTGTTTTGAGTTAAGACTGAGACATTTTGTTCTTAGAGAAATTTCAAAGTCCTGTGAAGTGCACCCCTGACCTATATATTAGATTTAATTCACTGACAACCACTATGAAGAAAAACAGTTTTATTTTTGTTCTCTATTTCCCCATCCCTCTCAGTTATCAAATGTATTTGGGCAGATATATGGGCATTGAAAACAACTGTTTTCAATGTTTGAGTTTACACTATAGTTATTGACACATGAAACCAGGCTACCATGGTTTTTACTCCTCCAGAAAAAAATATGTTCAAGTCCAGAAAATACTTCTGTGAACTCTTCCTCACTTTCATTTATTCATTTATTTATTTTTACTTACAATATTCTTACATATCATGTTATAGCGGCCCCAGAGGGCAGTTACTATTTTGCTTCAAATACCCTCTCTGGATCAAAAGGCCTGGTCTTAAGTATTTAAAAATAAATAGCCAAACATTCACTTTTATAAACGTAACCATTTACATTTTCATTGGACTTTTGTTGTCACTTCTCATGATTAAACACCTTGTCAACCATTCCCAGTGAAATGGATACAGACGTGCCCTTGAAATGTTTCCATAATATCGTGTGTTTTGGCTTGAAAGCAGCCATAGAACACTCTCTGGCTATGGGATTCTGGTGATCAATGTAACATTTTATTGAAATGCCCCAATAGTTGATAATTAAAGCTATCTGTAACATGTGTAGCTTATAATGATTAACTCGTCTACAGTCAGAAGCTCAAATAACCTGCACCTGTAAAGACTTTATTTCCTAAAGGTAAAACAACTGTTTAGGAAAGATCATGCTGGCAAAACAGCTGCTTGCCGTTCTGGAGAGGAAACAAGGTATTATCTTTCAACAAATGCCAACTCTGGGGCTTTATCAGTGCGATCTCATTAACTGGAAACAAGGCTTAAATGCTTTGTTTATAAATTATGATTATTCCTGATTGCGGCAGTTACTGATAGTGCTACTCATTTGCAATGCAACTCTTTGAATTTGTTTAATTACAATTTGAAACAAGGCAGAGAAGATTAATTAACCCACCTGGCTGGCTGGCACATAGTCCTGGCTCGGCTCTGTCATGCTCATATACATGTTCTCACCGTCAAACTGCGAATGAAATAATAGTAAACATTCAGCAATCTTGACTGTGTGCATGTTTGTTGTTGGTTTTTTTTTTTTTTTTTTCACCATCAAACTGGAAAACAGTAGCCATAAAACAAAATACTGTGGTTGGAAATATGGAAAATCTGTCACAGCAAGAGAACCATGTCTATTCTTTGATGCTTCTGTTGTCATCTTTCCTGACCCTGGATGTCAGTGATTTGGAGTAATTAGTGCTCTAGTAATTACAGCAAGCGAGCAAGAAATGAATGGTTTCCTTTCATCTGCAATCTGTTTTAAAACAAAATGGCTCATTCTGCGTACCACATATATACATATTGCAGCTCAGCTGTAATGAAGTATTAAATGGATGGCATGATTTCTGAAAGAAAAGGATAATGGAAAATATACTAAGGCACAGCTCAACACATTCTGAGTTTGGTTCTCAAAAATGAAAAAGTGCAGAGTTTTCATAATAGACTAAAATTGGCTTCATCACAATAGCCTTACAATTAAAAAATTTTAACTTTATAATAATATTTGAGAAGGGCACGTGACACTACAAGCATGTCTAAGAATGGTAATAACAATGGATAACAATACAAATACACAGACTTGATGATCACATTTTCCTCTCTGAAGATTTTCAAAGACATAGAATTAATGTAAGCATTACAAATGCAGAGAAATCCATATACAAATTCACAAGTTAGGAACAAGATGGGAGGAGAAAATTCCCAGGGGCAGTTCGCATATAAAACTAGAAGAGTTCAAGCAACAATAACAACAACATCAACAACAAACTTTTCATTATTTGGGTTTTTGAAACCGGCAATCACTCCATTCAGACTTAATCCTCAGCTTAAAAGTGCTATCTTTAGTCACCTGATAAATGGGTAAAGCATTTCGCTTTTAGTTAAAGGAAGAATTTTCCCAAGGAAATAATCAAACGGACTAATACAGCCAGCTTCAAAGAGCTGAGTCTGAATATACTTTCATTGCCAGACTAATTTCAGACATGGGAATTTGAATATCTGGAAGGTTGTTTTTCAAGACAGAATAGAGTTAGTGATGGAGGTAGAAGGCACAGTACTGTGGACATACTTGTATACCATCAGAATAATTATGCTATAGACACAGCATTCCACCACCTGTGAGCTGCTAGCAACAAAATGGACACACCTCAGCTCTGGAACTGGCTCTGAACTGTAGTCAGCAGCACTGGGTACCCTGAAGATCCACATAAACATGAGCTGAACAGAAAGACCTCCCCTAAGGACACTTGAGACATTCATTAAGTTCAAAGAACCAAAAGATTTCCTCACGCATCATCTTGAAAATATTTATATTTCATGTTATGTGAACAAACGTATCTAAACAGATCTGAAATCACTCATTGAAAGATGTGGTTGTTAGGACAAATCAGAAATAGCACACCCAGAAAAGAAGATCTGGACATTTTAGTTGCTCTGTCATCTGGCTTAGGAGCCCTGAGTCTGATTGACTTACCCACTGTTGGTTTTCCATCAGTCAGGTGAATGCCTTCAACCCAAGATAGCCTAGCCTCACAGGATCCGCCTGTCACTTCTACCAGCTCAAAACCTAACAAAGAGCATCATTTAGCATTTCTCCACCCCCGCCCACTGTTGGTTTGTTTATAAATGTTTTTAATGTTAAGATGCCAAAGAATCATTTAAAATATGGACAGTTTCTCTGACTGTAGCAAACTAAACTGAACAGAAGTAGTGAAGTGAATCAAACACTCCACTGCCTATGCATATTCTATAAATGTGTTACTTTCTATTTCATCTTCTCTTACTCATTTTCTAAATCTGGTGTCATTTTCAAGCCAACTAAAGCTTTGAAGTTTTGGTTTTAGTCTATCCAAAATGTGTGCTAATTGAGTATATTCAAGTTACTGCTCCTAAGAACTCTTTCCTCAAAAAAGTATCAGCACTTAAGTAATATTGAGCCAAGGCTGAAACAGCATTCTAAGTAAAAGATACATTGTTAAAGGAAAAACTATTTTTTTCAAGTACATTCTATGTGTCTGTAACCAGTATTCTTGCCTAGAGAATCCCTAGGGACAGAGGCGCCTGGCAGAGTTGAACACAATTAAAGCGACTTAGCACGCACACACAACCTACCTGTATCTTTACATGCACTAACTGATATGTATTAAGTGATTTAATCTTCACAACAACAAAGAGTTAGGTGTTATTATTATTACCCATAAAGGCAGAGAGAAGTAAAACTAGATGCTCAAAGTTACACAGCTACTAAGAGGCAGGGCTGGGATTCAAAGCCAAGAAGCCTGGTTTTACAGCACATGCATGTAACCCCAGAAACAAATATATTCTGAGCCATAAATGATTAGTTAGCTCTCAATTCTGAAAATAATGCCAATATATTATCAAAGAAGATTGATGACAGTATCTCAATGATGTTAAGATGTTGTACAGAATTTCTATGGTAAAAGTGAAAGTTGCCCAGTTGTGTCCCACTCTTTGCAACCCCATGGACTATACAGCCCACGGAATTCTCCAGGCCAAAATACTGGAATGGGTAGCCATTCCTTTCTCCAGGGGATCTTCCCAACCCAGGGATCGAACCCAGGTCATCCACATTGCAGGCAGATTCTTTAACAGCTGAGCCACCAGCTTTCAAAGAAAGCTGAGGCTTTCAAAGAACAAGAGTCCCAGTGAGCTGACAATTTAGTAATCAGGCTGGCAGAATATTCCTGGATGCTTTATAAGCCTTAAAAGACTCCTTTTAAGGTGATTTGCTGGTTAATTTTATGTGTCAATTTAGCTGGACCACCAATGTCTAGATGTTTGGACAAATATTCTGGGTGTGTCTATGAGGGTCTTTGGACAAAATTAACATCTCAGTTGGTAAAAATGAATAAAGCAGATTGCCCTCCTTACTGTGGGTGGGCCTCATCCAATCAGTTGAATGTCTGAATAGAACAAAAAAGCTGACACTCTTGAGTGTAAAAGGGAAATCTGCCTGACTGCTTGACCTGAATACCTGTCTTCCTGCCTTTAGACTCAAACTGAAACATCAGCTCTTCTGGGTCTCAAGCCTGACAGCTTTTGGATGGGAACTGTATCATTCGTTATTGTTTGAATATTTTTTAATGAAGGAAAAAAAACCCCAAAAAACTCCTTGTCTCCAGCTTCCAAACTACACATCTGGGGACTTCTCAGCCTCCATAATCACATGAGTCAACTCCTTGTAATGAATGAATCCTCCCTTCCTTTCCCTACCAATTCCATTACTATCAAGATAGTCACAACTCCTCTGAAAGCTTGTCTCTGGAAGACTTGCAATGGTGCAAAAAGAGGTGACCTTGATTTTTTTGCTATGAGAAGGTCTGGCCTCACCATGACCACTGCCTGTGAGCCAGTATATGTCACATACATCCACAGCTCTTTGTCCAGACTGTCTTTCTTCTCTTGAAATGTTTCTTAGGTCCTTCAGTTCCCCTTAGTCAGGGTTGGGCTGTCTCGAGCCTCTGGGCTCCCCAAGGTAGTCCTCTTGTTCCAGGCAGGTTCTGTTATTGGGGGATTAACTGCCTAGGGCTGTGAGCTACCAGAAGACTGTGCACATCTCAGTAATCTTTAGTGTTCTTATGGCTTAGGGACAGCACATAGAAAGTCCTCACCTCAGGAAATGTATAATTAACAGAAATTAAACTGTATTTGCTTGATTGCATAGATCCTCTTCCTACAGAAGGCAGTGACTTGAGAGGAGGGAGAATATTCAGCTTTCAGAAAATGGTTTGAAGGCTTTTAAATGCAAACAATTCATAGTCTTACAGTAGATTAAAACTGGAGCGAATTACAACAGGAGCAGAAGCTCTTACAAAGAAAAAAAGGTACAGAAATACCCAAGACAACAATATTCAAATGCTGAAACCTGTTCTTCCTCAAGATTTTTATTCAATTAAAAACATGTAGATTGACCAAGAATCAAGATATCTCACTGTAAATTAACTTAAGGCCTCTTTCCGAAGAATTCTGAGTTACCAAACAAAGATACACGTATGTCAAAACAAGCCTGGTCATTCCTCTTTGTGACTGGACAAACTCTTAAGCCCAAGAAGAAAAATAAGCCAAGATCCCAGTGCCCCAGCCCACCCTCTCCCTGCAAGATCCCCATCACGTTAACATCATCCTTGTACTTTTTACAGCTCCACCCAACCACACCCTGTCCGGGAGCTGGTTCCAGGGATCTCAACAGGTCTTGTGCTGAAGCAACATTTTTAGAATGCATCCATGTCTTGGGTTTATATCTAGTTGCCATCTGAAGTTGAATTATATTGGAGAGAGTCCCAGAATTTTGGTCTTGGGAAAGTCCCTGAAGGTGTCATGTCTGAACCCCTGGTGTTAGGACTAAAGAAACAGACTTTTTCTGCAGTCCATCTGGGTTATAGAATCAAAGTCTAGATTTCTAGTAGAAGAGTTTTTCATTATGACATATTGCTTTATACTCCATCACCCATTAAAAGTGAGGGATTAGACTCTACAGCTACTGTTTTAAACTCCATCACAAATAATAGGAGGGGGACCAGATCCACAATGCTTTGTGTGTGGCTCGCTTGCATACCCCGCAGTCTAAAAGGCAAAGTATTTGCATGTTACACTAATGACCCCAGTTCACTTCATCTGGACCACATATTAGATAAACCAGATTCATAATTGCTGCAATAATATTCTTTTACTAAAAATAACTAACTGCATTTCCTTACTCCTTGCATATGTCACAGCTACTATTATTTTTAGAACTCCGCTGAATTCAGGCATTATAACTTTTCAAAGTACATTTAAGCATCCAAGGACTTCTAATTTCTGTGCATTCTCAATTTAAAACCTGAAGCAAAGTTTGAAGGAATAAATAGGCTGACTTATTTAAATCTAAATGTAAATGGCATCAACTCAGGATTAGCCTTTCTGACCAAGTGCTTTAGACTCTTTCTCATGTTTTTATTTCAAAGCACCAGGGATGCAATCACATAAAAAGTCATTCATAATCTTTCACTACAGTTTTTAAAAATTGTTTTCAGAGGATATTAACCAAACCCATAATCCCAAAGAGCTTTTCAAACTAGGTAGTTATTATTTCTTCTATTTAAAACTGAAAGTAGACATCCAACACCGTCTGAACATAGTAAACGATGAGCAGAAATGAGTAATATTAGGCTCCCAAAACCACTAAACATAAGAAAAATCAAAGATAGAATATGAAGTATAAATCAATCATTGGCACTGGTAGAGGAAATGGAATATTTTTAGGGAAACCATTAGAAGAAAATCAGAAAACTGCTGCTGGGGAAGAATGAGGGGGCCTCATGGGATTCATGAACAGTATTGCATTGTATCCCCTGTAATAGTGAAAACCTTGTATTTCTGGGTGTTTTCTGGAGGAATATTGGATACTTTGTGTTTTTTTTTTTTTTTAAAGAAGCTAAAAATGGAAATGTTTATAACAGGGAGTTAATGTGACATTTCTTAGAAGACTATAAATCATTATAAGACAGGGCAATATCCTTAAAATAAAATATCCAATTTTGTATTACTTGGCTCAATGTGAGATTAAAAGTCATCGTTTTTTTTTTTTTTTTTAGGGTAATGAAAGAAATAGTTTAAGTTTGGTCAATGAAATCAAAGACTTCTGCTCTTTCATGTAGAGCAAAGCATTTTGAAAGCCATAGCATAATGTGAAGGGTGGGAACAGGCGCTGAGCACAGCTGTCACCACTGTTCACACGCAGAGTAACGTTTAGCCAATAAAAATAGACTGAGGTGAGCTCCAAGCTTCCTAGGCATCCTCCATTTTCCAGGAACAAGGTCAGGAGACACTGGAGAGGGAGTGCGTGTTTATTTATCTTCCAGTTCCAAGGCTGACCGTGGAAATGTGAGAGGGGCTGAGGCCGTCCACCTCCATGCCGAGCCAGACTGAATGAAACTGGCACTGGGCACAGGGGCTTGGCAAGTGCTCAAGGACCCTGAAGGGAGCCCAGCGGAGCACAGCCCGTCAACACCCAGAGAAAAGGAAACGACTACTGCCGGTGCTTTCAATGGATGTGCGTGACAACCTGGGCGCACACGGAGCTGAACCGTAAAAGAGAGACCCCTCTTGGTTGGCTCCTGTCACTTGAACTTGAGCAGCAAACACTCTGCAGCAGATCTGAATGGCACGGAGAGGAAATGTGATCTGGGCAGAGTGGCAGCTTGACGACTTGGCCACTGGAGGGGGAAAGAGAGAATATCACCTCCACAATGCAACACTACACCCACCACTTAGAATCTGAGCTGTGTTTGGGAACTGAATCTATACGCTCATCTTTGTCCTAGTGATACGTTTATTTGGGGAAGAATCGTGAATCATGTTTCTGTTGTTAACTTTAATAACTGACATTGTCAGTAACAGCACTATGCATTTATCTTGACCCTGTCCTCACAGATGCTGTCCTACACCAAGGCCCAGTGGCATGGTAGCAACCATCTCCATCTGCTGTTAACAGTATAGCTACAAGGCAACGTTGGTTTGCTTTCTTAGGCAACACACCACATTTATTAACTCAAATGTACTCTACATTATTTTAAGTAGCACACTTAAGGTCATACTTAATGGCTCCACACTTAAGACAGTCATGTCATCATGATTCAAAACAGTTTTAACCTCTACGGTCACTTTCTAACCACATATTAAGCCATTTAATTTTTGGAACAGCTGTAATATGGTGACTACTGTTGATCCCATTACAGATGACAAAACTAAGACACAGAGGAGTTAAGCATGTATCCATCCTGTCTGTGATGGATCCAATCACATGTCCCCCAGGCCTGCACAGCCTGCCTGACCCTCAGGCCTTGGCCACTGACTTTTAATTTCATAGTTCTCATGGAAATAAAAGTTCCCAGACTCTCCATTCCTACTGTCAACACAGTACAGTTATAGGTGCCCCAAATCCACACCAACTGACACCAAGAGGCCCTGCCTCCCGCAGGGTCTGTGCAGAAGAGCTGGTAATGCACCTCGAGAGTCGGGTAGGTACAGCCCAGTGGAGAGGACCAGCCCACGGCAGTCCCTGTGGCCTCCTCAGAGAAGACCCTTTGGCCCAACAACCAGCAGTGATCTGCTGCAAAGCTATCACAGCTTGGAAGCACCCACTATGTTTTGTTCTTCCCACCTCCCTGCTGTGGTCCTTTGCCCCTCACTTTGGATTCCCTGGACTTGCACTCCTAGTTGTTAATAAGCAAGCATTCATTATGGGCTCTCCTTTCTGGGGCACCTGGACCAAGACAGTGCCAGGTGAGTGGCCCAAGGTTAGTAAGTAACAGTTCTTACTAATGCTACATTTCATCCTGTCTTTACTGTCTTTTATTATGCTTCCATTATATTATTGAGCCATTTAGTTCTATTTTAAATGTCTATGCAGAGACAGAAAAAAAATTATGAAATAGTAATAAACAGAAGAACTAAGGTTTTTCAATATCATGAAAATATCACTCAGACGGTAAAAGCATCTGCCTAAAATGAAGGAGACCCAGGTTCAATCCCTTGGTCGGGAAGATCCCCTGGAGATGGCAACCCACTCCAGTACTCTTGCCTTGAAAATCCCGTGGACGGAGGAGCCTGGTAGTCTACCCCCTGGTAGTCCATGGAGGTCGCAAAGAGTCAGATACGACTGAGTGACTTCACTTTCACTTTCACTTTAATCCCAAACTCTTCAACACAAAGAAATCCATTTTCATTATACATTATTTAGAAAGAAAAGGATGTATGGAGAGAAGCTTAGCTGTCACTCCAAATCCATCCTGGTGCACTTAGTGGAGATAACTTTAACCAAATCATGAAAACACACTGGATCCACGACACTAGTGTCTGATATCAGAAAATCAGGAGCAGTGGTTTCTGATTCATGTAGGACTCTCATTCTTAAAATGAATTTCCAAGTAATTTCTGAATTTCTCTAAAGCAAAAAGCTGTAAAAACTATACCATGTCACTGAGACTCAGTGCAGTTTCAAATGATTGGTGCAGAACATCCCTCCGACTTATGTTGTAGACAAGTTTCTCTGAATCCATCAGCTAAGAGAACAATTTGAGAAGTACATTCAAACTTGCTGGCAATCCTTACTTAAGCTCACTATTTCCACATCGTATCAGCTCTCACCTCATTTACCACAGTACCTAAATCCTGCACAGACCCGGAATGAAAAGTATGAAAGTCATTTTTTGGGGGGTTGCCTCTTGTATTTCTAGTATTCCTTTTAAAGCACAGTGAACATTCTTCAGTATGTGACACATAGAGAGTACGGTGAGACTATTTTTCACACATATCTGGTCTGGAAGAACATGTTCCGTTCAAAACAAGAAAAATGTGAGACCAGAAGTTCAGAACATTGAGAAGGTTTTGAGACTTGAACGAAAGATGGAGAAAAAGATTAACAGAGAAGATGTATTTAGACTGCTTAGGTAACAATTGAGTGGGATGAAAACTTTTTAAAAAAAGAGTTGAAGTCAAACAATTATGAATAATTTTGAGATTAAAAGTGAGGGAACCAAATAAAAATACAAATAGGAAGGTACAGAGTTATTAAGATGGAGACTCTCACTTCCCTATTATTATTACTCAGAAAATAACATTGAGACTAAATATAACAATGATGTTACAGGAATAGACTTCTGGTCATTAAAATCTCCTAATGGTAGGACAGATGTTGAAATATATTTTGGTATATTCAGAGTAAACCTGACCAATTAAAAACATAAGTTCAGTTTAGATCTACTCCATTTCCCTTTTGAGATCATATATAATATTTTTTTTTAGGCTCCAGAGAGTTTGTGTTTTCTGAATGAAAACATACTGACATTTTAAAGAACTGGATTAAATCTTTCAAGTATAAATCTGTTCATTAATAATGGGAACAAAGCTCTGGATCTTTCACTTTAAGGAACTTGAGAAGTTACTCAATCCATTTGTTTTATCAAAAGGAGAAGAATTTCTGAATTTTATTTGTAATTTCAAATACTATCTAGGTATATTTATTTTTATATCATCTTTGATATTTAACCCATGATTCCATGTAGCTTTCCCAGCTGAAATCATATTTTATGAAGATTATGACATAATTTTCCTTGCTTTAGCTTAAGACTTCATGCATAAGATGTACCCTTCCCAAGGCATATTCCTTACATGTATTTATAGAGTTTTCTTACTGTCTTCATGTTTACAGTAGTTCTAAATATGCCCCCAGATTATATTCCCACTCCCATTTGAATTTTCTTTTTTTGGGTAACATTCTCCCAAATAGTTCATCCTCTCTTTGGACAACATCCCTACTACAGCATGATACAGTACCAGAAACTTATGTCTAACCCAAAACAGGAAGTCTTGTTGCTGGAAATTGCGAGCCTGCTTCCACTCAAAGCCTTATTTATACTGCATGGTAGGGAGAGACTGGTTTACCTTGTTTTACTTTCTGAATGGCATCACATGATGCTCTTCTGCTGAAAAATTGCAAGACTGTCAGCACATGGTACTGTCAGCAATGCACCACCTAGCATGGTCTTGCTGTTACAGTAAATGTAATGGTAATCAACACAGTCCTAGACAAAAATGTGGTACTTATTCATTCAATCATTCAACAAATGCTCCTTTTGCACCTGCTGTGTGCCAGGCCCCATTCACAGTGACAGCAGCTAACACTTACTTTATACTCACTGTATGCTAGGTGCTCACATGCATTCACTCATTTAATCCTTATAACAGCCCTGTGAGGCAGGTAGTATTCATGTCCTCTGACCAACAAGGAAACTGAGCCTTAAAGAATTAGGTCACTTGGAAGGGGTAGAGCAGAGGCTCAATTCCAGGTCTGTTTGAGGACAGAAAAGTTCTTACTAGTACTAGATCAATCAACATGAAACTTTCTGGTATCTCAATGTGAGTATAAAATTAATGAATACCAAAACCAATTCAACAACTACTAGGACAGCAGACTTCATTATTTCAGTGACAATACTCACCTAATGACAATGGAATAAAGAATGTACTTTATTCCATAGTCAATTCTAATGGGATCAGAGCAGTTACTAGAGGCAGAAAGTATATTAGGAAGATTACGTGCATGCTAAGTCACTTCTAACCTGAACTGAAGTCACTTCAGTCATGTCCGACTCTTTGCAACCCTATGAATGTAGCCCACCAGGCTCCTCTGTCCATGGGATTCTCCAGGCATGAATACTGGAGTGGGTTGCCATTTCCTTCTCCAGGGAATCTTCCCAACCCAGGGATCAAACTTGTGTCTCTTACAGCTCCTGTGTTGGCATTGGAAGGCAGGTTCTTAACCACTAGCGCCACCTGGGAAGCCCCACAGAACTGAATAATTCAGAGCTTGAATTACATATATATATATAAATTATTATATATATATAAAACAGAGTTTGAAACTCATGTTTGCCACTCAGTAGCTGTGAATTTAGGAAGACAGCTCTGTGAGCGTCAGTGGCCATGTCACAGGATTGTCATGAAGACCAGAACTGCTAGGGGAAATGCCTGGCACAACATCCATGACTAACTGATTCTCAAAGTTAGTCCCTTACCTTTCTGTTCACTGCCAGGCTAAGCCAGACTGAGTATACTAAACTAGCCCTTCTTCTCCTCCACTTTAAATGCTCCCTAAGGTTTTCAAGACAAATTCCAACTACATAGTTCAGAACACAAGGTCCTTCACGATATGAAAAGTGATGGTGCCCAACTCTAAATGGCCAGTGCCAGTGCCCTGCCAGTGTTAAATGTTTTTAACACCACTCCTGTCTACATCTCTTGTCTCTACTGACATACCTCCAGCAAACTCCTGCCTCTGTTCCTCCCCCTCATTCCCTCTGCCTGGAGTACCTTTCCACCTCCGGTCCATGAGAGTTCTTGCCCTATTTTCTAGTAATAAGATGGTTACTGAATTGATAGGCCAACTTGGAACACTTCTAAAAGTGAGGGATGTACTAAAACTAATTATGATTGAACAACAGGCATAAATGTGATTCTCTCAGACAAGAAGCATCTTCCCATCAGAAGGGAAGCCTTCCCTAAAGCCACTTATGATCTAGGGTCCCTTCTCTGAGTTCCCTACAGCATCATGCACTTATTGCAGCCTGTATCTCATTGTGCTGGCACTGTTCTATGCTACTTATCTCCTATACGAGCCTATGAACTTAGAGGGCAGGGACATTCCTATTTATTTTTCTATCCTCAGTACTTAACATTTGCCAAGCACACAGAATTTACTAAGTTAACACTAAACAAAAGATTAAAACAATTCAGTGCAATGTTGTGAGAAGTGAAAGCATTTTAGGTATGTCACCATCCTGCTATTCTGCAGGAATATTTATTCCATGTGCTTTCATTTCCAAATCAATTTCTATCCATGAAAATAACTGATCCTCCAGGGGCACTGGGAAAAAGCTTTTGTAAACCAGATCACATTTCAGTTTTCCATCTCTTCCTGTTTTATAGGGACCGAATTTTTTTCAGTCACTCTAGTTTGGTTAGCGTGAAAAGAAGTTCATTTTATGAGCACTTAGCTAATAGTGAAAATCTTCATGGTACCAAATAGACAAGCCCAGTTCCGGTAAGCAGACTGTCCATGCTGTTCCAGATCAACCTAGTTTTATTTTCTCACGCTGACGTCAAGCTGCTGGTGAACGTTTTGCTCTCTGCATCATCTCCAAATCTATGAAAAGTGAAAGTGTTAGTCGCTCAGTTGTGCCCCCACTCTTTGCGATACCGTGAACTGCATCCCACCAGGCTCTTCTGTCCATGGGATTTTCCAGGCAAGGATACTGGAGTGGTTTGCCATTTCCTTCTCCAGGAGATCTTCCCGACACAGGGACTGAACTCGGGTCTCCTGCACTGCGGGCAGAGTCTTTATCGACTTGGCTACCAGGAAAGCCCAAATCTATACCAGCAAGCTAATGAAAAGCTGACTGGATTGGCAGACAGAGTGCAGTTCATTCCTCCCTTTTACCACGTGGTTTGTGAGTAATTTGGAGTCTCTTGTTCCCTTGTAGGTACAGTGGAATAGGGGCAGAATTTAGGAGAGATTCCACCATGAACTGGATTTGAAATAAGAAGAATCAGATGGGAGTCTTGGTTATGACACTTCCTAGCAGACTCCTCTGGGGAAGGAGAGTAAGAATTACACTTTCTTCGTGCAATTATTTCAGACTGGGAAAGCATTTGTACATTTAAATCACTAAACATACCATCCCTGTGCTACCTTCTGGAAATTACAGTACTTCTCTCATGGCAAGTTTACGTGATTGCTTTCATCATTTACTGAGATCAATAGGCAGGAAGAGTGCAGAATCAGGTTAAATATGCCCTAAATTAACTTATGAAATGGCCTTTAATACGGAAAATGATGTGCAGACATTATTTTTATAACTATATATGGAAGTGCAGAGTCCTACCTTAAATATTAGGTAAAAGAGAAGCAAAGGAGTGTAAAACAGTAAATAATAGTGTAATTGCCAAATACATGAAAACCATGTAAAGCATCATGTGTATGTATGTGTAAGTATATATGTACACACATGTTTTTTACATATGTACATATTTGTTTATTGTATCTGCATACAGAATATTTTTCTCATGAAATGTTTTTTATTTGGTTTTTATTTATTTTAGGCTACCTAAGGGAGATACTATAATGGTAAAATATATCAAAAACTGCTATAGAAAACTGCAGGAGGAGCTGTCTGAAAATGCAAAGCATTACTGAATTGTTCTCTTAATTCATAGAGAAAATATTACCCAGTCATAGTAAGCTATATCATATCATACTCACTAAAATTGCTTCAGGCAGATTTATTGTCATAAAATGAAAATTTCAGGCAGTTTTTGGCATAAAAATGCAATGTTATACTTAAATATTAAATATATAATAGTATAAGATGCTATAGATTTCCTATAGCATCTTATTTTCCATAGCTTATTAGCTTTATACATTTAATTATCCATAAGATAACAACTGTTTGTAATTTATGGAACTATATATAACAATTTCTGCTCTAGTCCAACAACTGCATAACCCAGTTAGATATTTAATCTGTTTCACTAATCAGTTAATGTTCTTTATAATGCTCACATCAAAGAAATTATGTAATCTCTACTACTCTGTAACCTTTAATTTCACTTTCTGTAAGAAGCATTACATTATTAATATCTTCTGCACATTTCATACTTGCTATGAAAAATTCTGGCATAATATATTTTTATAACCATTAAGTAAATTAATATTAATGCTAGATTAAGTAGTTTCAGGATTTTTTGTTTGAAATGCCTTCTGAATAGTTCTGAGCGGAATGTACATATTTTATATTAATATATATGTAATGAGTCTTGTCTCCAAGAAATCCTTCAATGTTACTTGAGACATTAAACTTGAAACAAATAATTTAAACATATACTGAAATAAGAGTAGGATGGAAACTAAACATTAGAGCAACTCAAATTATTTAACAGATTTTAATGTTTAAGCAGAATGATGCTGCTTTTTCTTCAGAGGTAACCCAACTTTCCTCAGAAAGTTAAATTATAGTGCCTACTCTCCATTCCACATAATTTAGGCAACAAAGCTCTTTGGACACATGACAGGAAAATATCCTACATCTAATGTTTAAAATCCATATTTTACAATATCCTTACAGCATACCATTTTTGGGCAGTGAAACTACATTTGTAATAATCCATTTGTATCAGTGATTCCAAAAGCTAATGTGGCTTCTCAAAAATGTACACTCAAACCTGTATGTAAAATTTTAAAACTACTTTTTTTTTAACAGGAGAAAAACAAATTTATTTACTTATGTATATATGTATAGAACCTCCACAAAGATATGAGGCTCAAAGACAGCCAGTCAGTGGAGACTTACACACCACCCAGAGCTAAGAAAAGTGATAGGGATCTAGGGCTTGAAAGGGGAAAAAGACAATTCATAGGAAGAGAAGAAGGGCAAACATCTGGTACATAAAAGTTAAACTGTACTTTTTAAAAACTGTGTGCTATGTTGAGCGTCTTTTCATGTGTTTATTAGCCATCTCTGTGTCTTCTTTGGAGAAATGTCTGTTTAGGTCTTTTTCCCACTTTTTAATTGGGTTGTTTGTTTTTCTGGTATTGAGTTATATGAGCTGCTTGTATATTTTGGAGATTACTCCTTTGTCAGTTGTTTCATTTGCTATTATTTTGCCTTATTCTGAGGGTTGTCTTTTCACCTTGCTTATAGTTTCTTTTGCTGTCCAAAAGCTTTTAACTAGGTCCCACTTGTTTACTTTTGTTTTTATTTCCGTTGCTCTAGGAGGTGGACCATAGAGGATCTTGCTTTGATTTATGTCATGGAGTATAGTATAACTTGATGTCAGGAAGCTTGATTCCTCCAGCTCCATTCTTCTTTCTCAAGATTGCTTTGTCTATTTGGGGTCTTTTGCATTTCCATATGAGTTTTGAAATTTTTTGTTCTAGTTCTGTGAAAAACACCACTGATAATTTGATAGGGATTGAATTGAATCCGTAGATTGCATTTGGTAGTATAGTCATTTTCACAATATTGATTCTTCCTACCCAGGAACATGGAATATCTCTCCATCTGTTATGTCATCTTTGATTTTTTTCATTAGTGTCTTATAACTCTCTGTGTACAGTTCTTTCGTCTCCTTAGGTAAGTTTATTCCTAGATATTTATTTAATTCTTTTTGTTGAAATTGTGAATGGGGATTGATGTCTTAATTTCTCTTTCTGATTTTTCATTGTTAGTATATAGAAATGCAAGTGATTTTTGTGTATTGATTTTGTATTCTGCAACTTTGCTAAACTCATTAGAGAAATGCAAAACAAAACTACAATGAGATAATACCTCACACCAGTCAGAACGGCCATCATCAAAAAGTCTAAAATCAATAAATGCTGGAAATGGTGTGGAGAAAAGGGAACACTCTTGCACTGTTGGTGGGAATATAAATTGATACACCCACTATGGAAGATGGTATGGAGATTCCTTAAAAAACTAGGAACAAAACCACCATATAACCCAGCAATCCCACTCCTAGGCATATACCCTGAGGAAACCAAAATTGAAAGAGAGACATGTATCCCATTGTTCATTGCAGCACTATTTACAATAGTTAGAACATGGAAGCAACCTACATGCCCATCAACAGATGAATGGATAAAGAAGTTGTGGTATATATACACAACAGAATATAACTTAGCCATAAAAAGGAATGCATTTAAGTCAGTTCTAATAAGGTGGATGAACCTAGAACCCATTATACAGAGTGACATGAGTCAGAAAGAGAACGGTAAATACTGTATTCTAACACATATATATGGAATCTAGAAAAATGATATTGAAGAATTTATTTACAGGACAACAATGGAGAAACAGACATAGAGAATAGACTTGTGGACATGGGGAGAGAGTAGGAGAGGGTGAAATGTATGGAAAGAGTACCATGGAAACTAACATTATCATATGTAAAATAGACAGCCAACGGGAATTTGCTGTATGGCTCAGGAAACTCAAACAGGGGCTCTGTGTCAACCTTGAGGAGTGGGATGGGGAGGAAGATGGGAGGGTGTTCCAAAAGGGAGGGGATATATGTATACCTAAGGCTGATTCATGTTGAGGTTTGACAGAAAACAGCAAAATTTTGTAAATCAATTATCCTTCATTAAAAAATAAAGAAAGAAAAGAAAAACAAAACAAAACAAAAAAACTGAGTGCTTTCACTCTGATTCTTGAAAAGAAAAAGGCTTGTGGACATGCATTTTAAGGAAAGCCAATGAGACCCCATGCTTTTTATCCATTAGCAGTTACTGTTTTCAGTCAAATGTTCTTTAAGGTGAAAGGCTGATTTAACGAATGATTTCTGTAATGACAACTACCTCAACCATATAGTTTAGCAGTTCCATTATTTAGATGGTTATTTGACGTTTCCTCAGATATTTTTGTATTCAATGTTTGTTTTGATTTTGTTTTTTCAATTGCTTGGTTCATTCTATTTAATAATATGATGGATATACAGTGAATGGGGGATAGTTTCTAACTGGGGGCAATTCTATCCCCATTTTTGATTGTTATGACTGAGGGTTGCTACTGAACCTAGCAGATAGGGACCAGGGCTACCTCTGAACCTCCTGCAGTGCACAGGACAGCCCACGGAAGAGAACTATCCAGCCCCAATGTTAACCGTACTGCTCTCGAGAACCCTGGTCTATGGAATGTGAGGATTTGGTCATTTTCATGGTAAACTGGACATGAGAAATAAGATTCACTACAAAATGACTCATTAAAAGTAACAAAGGTAACTCAAATCCTAAACCAATTTACAAGTCTTAAAAAAAATCATTTAGATATGGCCTAAACTCCGTGAATTGGTGATGGACAGGGAAGCCTGGCATGCTGTAGTCCATGGGGTCACAAAGAGTTGGACACAACTGAGTAACTGAACTGACTGAAACAGTCTGTATGATACAATGTAATTGCCCAACTCTTACAGGGCTGACAGCAATATTACAGGCACTTTGGGTATGGTGTTCAAAACAAGAGTTAAAGAACCCTCATCATTCCATGCATACAATTCAATTACTGCAAAATAAACATACCCCATATTACTTAAACTTTGGAGCTATAATTACTGTAAGTAACTACTGAATAACAAAATAAATTCTTCAAACTAAACATTAAAACTTCCACTTGTCATGAATCTAAAACTAAGAAAAATTACTGATTTGTTACTTAGGATTCTATTTATCTTTTCATGCACGAAACCAAGTATTTGCTTGCAAAATGTTGCATCTTCATTAAAATCACTAATATTCTGAGTAGATGGCAGTACTCATTTTATAAATGAAAATGGAATTTCAACACTATGCTTCATGCAGTTCTTAGGACAATGAATATTCCCGCATGTCATCTGTCTAAAAGAGGCAGTTCTCTATACTAATCCAAAGCAATTACATCTAATTCATTGTATTCATTATTTTTCAAGCATTCTTCCTGGATATCAAGTAGGCATATATAGTATTCTTTGAGAAATATGTATATGTGTATATAATAATGTTGGGAGAGTATAGATGCAATTTACCAAACCCTGTCTTCCCCAAATACTGTTATATTTTAAAACAATATAAAGCTACCTCTTCAATTTTTCTAAGAAAGGAGAGTCTACGACCAGGTTATCTTCTTAAAAAGCAAGAGCAAATAATCTAAAATTAGTTAATAAGTCCTCCTAACTTTGTAAGTCCTCCATATATTTTAGGAAATATGTTTACTTCCCAAACATGACTTAATTGGTTAATAAAGTTATGAGTTTTGTTCACTTGATGTGGTGTTAGGCATTAAGGGAGGTGTCTCATGGACATTCAGAGTAGCTAAGGGAAGTCAGTGAGGGATTTTAGATAGTCCCAGGCAATTCCAAAGTAGATGATCAGTTGATGTGCAGTGGACAACTGGAAGTCAGAAAGAACAACCCAGGGCTACTCCAGTTTGAGTGGAATCAGAAGACAGAGCAGGTCAGAATCAGAAGTGTTCAGGGAAAACATCTACATTAGGCAAAACTCTGGGAGAAGGTGGATCCCTCACATCTTAAAATGGCAAACACTCTGTGCTGCTGGGGCCCACCTAGCAGACTGGTTCAGTAACTTTAATGAAGAAGGCAAGGAATATATATGCAAAGTGCTCTGATAATCTTAGAGGAAATAAACTACCTGTATGTTTATAAATATTTATTGCTATTCCATCCCAGATAGAAAAGTATACATTAATAATCTTACTTTTTTTAAACAGTGTAGTTAGCTTTTAAAATGAATAAACTTTGCTTTTTAGAGCAGTTTTAAGTTCACAGCAAAATGTATAAAAAGCACAGAGTATTCTTACAGAGCCCGATCCCACACCTGCACAGCTTCCCCCACTTTTGATATCCCCCACCACAGCAGTACATTTGTTACAATTGTTGAACCTATATTGACATGTCATTATCCCCCAAAGTCCACAATTTACATTAGGGTTAATGCTTGGTGTTGTACATTCTATAATTTTGGACAAGTGCACAATGATATCTATCTACTGCTACAGGATTACACAGAAAAAGAGCTATATCAATGCCTTTTTGTTTAGCATTTTTCTGCTGTACAATTAGAGTTGAGGATTCTTTTTAGCCAGTACTGCCTCTATCTACCTCCAAAAAGTACTGTTGATAAAAATAAACACCCTAGTCTAGGCTTCTACTGGTAGTCCTCAGCACACTAAGAATGAGTTGAATTTCTTAAATTAACATTAGGGAGGAGTTATGGAAAATGATATGCCTATTTAATGCTCTGCTCATTTGACATGGTATCCTTCCAGAAGTAGATTCAGGATTTTTCATGGATTAAAATGTCAGTAGTTGATTTCACAAAGAGGCAAATACCACAATTAGACTTCTTCTACTGTCTCAAATTCAAACTGAATTTCTGGGAACATTTCCAACTAGCCCCAACAGTCTTTCTAGGTTAGTGACCGGGAATGTTGCAACTGACTAAATTTATATCATTTGAGCAAAAACTTCCATTTGTGTTTCAGGCTATGTTGACACAGAAAAAGTAGAGAACTGGCATTATCCTGTTAATCTGATGAACGTGGACAGCCATACCAGCTATTTCAAACCACCAAATAGAATTTTTTTGTCTCAGTGATCTACTTTGTTAACCAGATAACTGCCAAGACTCCAACTTCATTCTGTTCTGTATAAAATTACAATTTCTCAGCATCTCTGATATCAGTTACTTAAGGGAAATACACGGATAAATGTATTGGATGGAAATGTATGGATATTTTTGCATTGAAGCTATATTTTTCACTCCATATAAAACACATAAAACACTTAATCTGTGTTCCATGATAAAGTAACATGGAACACAGAAAGAGCACACAGTTATGGGTTTTTTTATCCTGCATCTCAAATAGTATTAAAAGTATACTAAAAAGCAATATGACATCATGGCTACAGTCAACAGCTTTGGAACCAGCATACTTGAATTCAAATGCTGGTTCTGCCTTTGACTATATGTGGCCCTTGGCTCAGTTTTTCTATCTGTAATATGAGACATGAGAGTGCCTACCTCATGGGTCACTGTGAAGATGAAATGAGTCAGTTCAAAAAGCTGCTTAAAATAGAGCTCAGATCATGGTAAGCACTGAATAAATGTAACTATTATCCTTACTGTAACTTTATCATTAAGATTGGTTAACCCATGAAGATGGGTTAAATCATGAAGGATCTCTTAGAGATGATTAAAATGTCCTAAAACTGGACAACTTGGTAAATTTAATAAAAATCGTTGAATTGTCCATTTAGCATAGGTGAATTTCATTATAAGTAGAAGGCACCTCGATAAAACTGTTAAAAGAAATGAGGCAAAATAAAGATTGTCCAGACTTATTAATGCAATACCATTAGGTTACTAAGCTATAAAGGCTCAGATAAAGAACTGAGAAGCATGAGGGAGAAGGAAGAGTGAAAATGCAGGGGACCTAGAGCCTGCCCCCTCTCTTCTCTCCTGTTGTGTGAACTGTTTCTTACTACAGCAGTTGAGCAGCTCATGGCTTGCCTGCTGTGCACTGATTCTCAGCATGACCTCCCAGAAACCACTCTCCAGCACTGACAGGTACCTTTGAAAAGGCCTAAGAATTACTTCTCTGCTTAGAATGTGTCTTGAGTCTGCTCCTAAACCTTCCATTTCTAGTAACCCTGATCCTTAAAATAAAGAACAAATGAACAATACTAAGTCAAATATTTTCTCACTTTCATTATCTCATTGACTTATGATTTTAAAAATCTGTTCATGGATTCAGTCCTTGATTCAGCATTTATTACACTACTACCCCTATGCTCCAAGCATATTCCTGGAAGGTAGAGGGAGAAAAAGACTAAGATAGTGTGGTTCCTGCCCTCAAGAGTCTCATAGTTGCTAATGTGGTTTAATAAATCTGGATATGCTCCCTCTTAAATCTAAACACTGTTTCCCAAGTTAAAAAAGTTCTTTGAAGTGCCTTTCATTTCTAATGCAGATAATCCCTCTCACTCTCTCATCTCACAGGTCAAGAGGTGGAGATTAGAACTGGTTCCTTCCAGAACATCACTCCACTGCCATTTCTAACTTGTTCTCTTTTGGACTATGCATCATCTCTGAGCCCACATTTTGTCTGTCTTAATTGTTGTCATCTGCCATTTCCTAGGACACTTCTACTATCCTTCCCTTTGTATTCATTACCTTTGCTGGTTTCAGTATCTCTGTTGCTGATCTCTTCAACGTTACCTTCATTTTTTGATTGTTGTTATTCCAGTTTTAATGAATGACTACATCTCAATTTCCTATAGGCACTGGAGCAATGTGGATTTGTCCTCATATAGAATGCTCTGTATGGATATTGAGTTATCAAATTCCTCATTCTGACTAGAATTTCTTCCTCTTCCACTTCTTTCACCTTTTAAACTTCTATCTACTCTTTAAATTACCTTTAATAACTCTGCCTCCCTCTAATCTTGGTTTCATTGACTCCAAGAAGATATAGACTAGATTTCAGAATTGGCCATTTCAATTAAGCTCTATTACTCCATTTTTTTGATGCTTTTGACATTTTCCTCCTTTACTTGTCTTATACTTCCCCAATCCTGCAGTAATGCCACTACCTTGCTTTCCTAGTCAATTATGAAACTGAATTGATTGATTCAATTATGCAGTTGTGTTTTCCCATCTTACCTCCACATTAATTAGCTCAGCTTTTTTTTTGAGCAGGGAGAATCATTTTCCAAACTAGTGGTACAGCTGCCGTGGAAAACCAATATGGAAGTTCCTCAAAAACTAGGCATAGAATTACCGTGTGTGTGTGTGCTCAGTTGCTCAGTTGTGTTTGACTCTTTGAAATCATGGACTGGGACCCACCAGGCTCCTCTGTCCATGGAATTTTCCAGGCAAGAATATTCGAATGGGTTGCCATTTCCTTCTCTATAGAATAACCACATGATCTAGCAATTCTATTTCTACGTATATAGTCAAAGAATTGAAAGCAGGAATTAGAATTGGTATTTATATACCCATGTTCAGGGCAGCACTTGGTGAAAGCAAACTAAGTGTCACCAACAGATGAATGGATTAACAAAATGCAGTACATACATATTATAGAATACTATCCAACAGTGAAAAGGGAAGAAATTCTGACATATGTAACATGGATGAACCTTAAGGACATTAAGTGATACATGCTAATAACAGAAAAACAAACTGCATGATCCCATTTATATTTGGTATGTAAGGTAACCAAACTCACAGAAATAGTAGAATGCTGTCTGCCAGGGCCTGCGGGAAGGCAGATATTCCCCACCCTTGGCACTTTACCAGGAATAGACATGACTGAAGTATGCAAGGAGACCTCCCATTTTTAAAACATCTGTTTCTTCTGTTTGTGAGGAAGTGGGAATCTAAGAGCATAAAGGTCACCTAATGACTCATCAGTAGTTATAAATCTTGTAAGGAACCTTATATCCTCACAGTTGATCTATAATTTAAGTGCTCTGATTACTGTTCAAATACTAATCCTTATAATAATAAACGCTATGGTCCAGTGTCAGCACACTTCAATAAACTCATATTCATTACTTCTCTTAAACACAGCACTTCAGTGTCATCACTTAAGTTTACTGATGGAGAAACACAGGACCAGAGAGGACACTTAAGGGAAGCACCAGTGGTTCTGCTAATCAGAGGACATGCTGTAAAAGAGCCAGGAAATCTTCATGGTGCTCAGGGCTGGGCTCTGGTGTCTCAACCATGTGTCCATGAAAACTACCATTAGATTCAAAAAGAGAAGATAGATTCCCAGTGCTTAGTCTCAGTTACTCGTCTGCAGTTTCATTGCTTGCAACTGAAACCACAGGAAAGCAAGTGAGACTATAGTTTGGCATTTGGTTTGCACAGTTCAAAATAACTTGAAGCAGTGAAGTCAGAAACTGACTTAATGAAAGTGTTTTATACTTTTTCTTTAAAAAAAAAGCAGAAAGAGGAATCTGAATTATGTGTTCCATTTTATTTCTTACTGTTAAACACAGACACTGACATGTATATCTAATGCTTTTGAGGAATACAAAGTAAAAGCAATGTCATGTATTATAATCCAGCAGGTAATTCAGCGATTCAGGATTAGCCAAGAGATTTATCAAGCAGTCTCCAAGGGAAGTAGAGTTCAAGTTCGGGCTCATCAATACATAAGTAAACTGAACAATTAGGTACGAAGTGGCTATCTTGTTAGTCGACTTACTAGCCAGAAAATGGTACACTCACTCGCTGCCTCGAATACAGAATGAAAAGACATCTTAAGACAGAAGAAGAGCTGAATAAAAAAGAGAGAAGGGCCTAGCACTACCTAACCTCCCAAGCCTTGAGGCTTCACTCTTGTGTCACCCTGCTGTGAAGGCAGGCCTGGGTGTTAACATAGAAAGGTGAATAAAACATCGCTTGGGAGCTTGACTCTGAATTTCATGGCCTCTTTAAGCAGCCTAGAGCTTGACATCAACAGGTCTGCATGTGTTTTGGAGAAACTAGACAGGCTGGACATGGAACAGACTGGTTCCAAATAGGAAAAAGAGTATGTCAAGGCTGTATATTGTCACCCTGCTTATTTAACTTCTATGTAGAGTACATCATAAGAAATGCTGGGCTGGAAGAAGCACAAGCTGGAATCAAGATTGCCAGGAGAAATATCAATAACCTCAGATATATAGATGACACCACCCTTATGGCAGAAAGTGAAGAACTAAAGAGCCTCTTGATGAAAGTAAAGGGGAGAGTGAAAAAGTTGGCTTAAAGCTCAACATTCAGAAAACTAAGATCATGGCATCTGGTGCCATCACTTCACAGCAAATAGATGGGGAAATAGTGGAAACAGTGAGAGACTTTATTTTGGGGGGCTCCTAAATCACTATAGATGGTGATTGCAGCCATGAAATTAAAAGATGCTTACTCCTTGGAAGGAAAGTTATGACCAATCTAGACAGCATATTAAAAAGCAGACATTACTTTGCCAACAAAGGTCTGTCTAGTCAAGGCTATGGTTTCTCCAGGAGTCATGTATGGATGTGAGAGTTGGACTATAAAGAAAACTGAGTGCCAAAGAATTGATGCTTTTGAACTGTGGTGTTGGAGAAGACTCTTCTCCTCTTTCTGGAGGTTAGCAGAAGGGATGGCAAATCCACACCCCTCCAGACCCACATACAATGGATGGTTGCCCACTCCCAAAGGCTAGTGGAGACTTCTGCTCTGTAATTGAAGCTCTCTCTATTTTAAAGGTATGTGAATGAGGGCTCAGAGAAAATAAACTGGCCCAAACCACACTTGTTGGAAGTGATACAGGAATCCCAACCCAGGTCTTCTGAACCCTCAGGGCTTAGGTGGGTTACTATGCTACAGTTTCATTAAAACCAGCAGGGAGATGAAAAGTTTAGATGAAGAGACACTATCTGAAAGGCATACAATGTATGAAGTGATATGGAACTTAAAATGATGCACTGAAGTGTCCATTTCATCACTGCAAAACTGAAATGAGACAACTATAAAGAAATGGATAAGAAAGCTGTGGTACATATACACAATGGAATATTACTCACCATTAAAAAAAAAATTCATTTGAAGCAATTCTACTCAGATGGACGAAACTGGAGCCCATTATCCAGAGTGAAGTAAGCCAGAAGCAAAAACAACAATACAGTATATTAACACATATATATGGAATTTAGAAAGACAGTAACGAGAACCCAACATGGGAGACAACAAAAGGAACGCAGATGCATAGAATAGACTCGTGGACTTTGTGGATGAGGGTAAGGGTGGGATGATATGGGAGAAGGGCATTGAAGCATGTTAATTGTCATGTGTCTAATCAATCGCCAGCCCAGGATTGATGCTCGGGACTGGTGCAGCGAGATTTCCTGGGGGGGAGGGAGGAGGGAGGGGGGATCCGGAGGGGAAGCATATGTAAACCCATGGTGATATCATGACAATGTATGGCAAAAACAATAATAATAAAAAAAAAAGAAATGTTGTTGTTGTTCTTTAGTTGCTAGGTCATATCTGACTCTTTAGTGATCCCATGGACTGTAGCCTGCCAGGCTCCTCTGTTCACGGGATTTCCCAGGCAAGCATACTGGAGCGGGTTGCCATTTCCTTCTCCAGAGGATCTTTCCAACCCAGGGGTCAAACCCGTGTCTCCTGCATTGCAGGCAGATTCTCTAATGCTGAGGACTGGGGAAACCCATAAATAAATTAAGACAATTATAAAAACTCAAAGAGAACGAGTCAAAAACTACCAAAGAAAAGGTTTTAAGAATAAAGGCAGATTTCAAATAATGAATTTACTCATCTAAACTATGGCCATGGGCCAAATCTGGCTAGCCACCTGTTTTTATAAATAAAATTTTATGGGAAAACAGCCATGCTGTTTATTGACATATAGCTATGGCTGATATTATAATAGTTTCTGTTTGTGACAGAGACTGCAATACAAAGTCAAAAATATTTACTATCAGGTCATTTACAGAAAAAATATGCCAACCTATGAACTAAGTCATGATGAAACCAGAGCAGATTTAAAGGTGTTAAAACTAGTCATATTTGTTCATCTACATGAGTAATTCTCAAACCATGTCTCACACATTCTTTTGAATGTTAAGAATTGTTGATATTATGTGAAAATTAGCTCAATAAACCAACAAGTTTGGGAAAGGCTAGAAAAATTATTTTTTTTAAAAAGGCCATATGCACTATGAATTTCCAAGTTACTTATGGGTGTAATTTTATGCAGTACTCTCTCAAACTCATTTGACCAGGACTGTACACCTAGAGCCAGTGGTCTCAGTGACTGCTTGGCTGGTCCTCTACTACAACTGTGAGTCCTGGAGGAAGAAGTAAAGGAGGGCACAAATGCCAAGACTGGAAGGAAGTTACTTATTTCCTTACTGACTCACCAGGTTCTTTATATGTGAGACAGAAATAATCAAATTGTTCTCTGAGAGTGAAGCAGAGTTCAAACCACTATTACAAAGCCTTAGAAAATACAGACTGCTTTTGCTAAGCTTAGTGCATTACGTTATGAAGAGCCCTTCTCAGCATAAACTAGCATCTCCTGAGAGAGCCAATGGGTAGTGAGATGCAGGGTATCCACGAGAGAAGCAAGTGTTCCTCTACATGATGACATACCCAGTATTTGTGTGTGTTTAGCAGCTTTGCACATTTTGCCTCAAGTGTTTTGTTCCCATTAACTATGAGCTAAATGTCTACTTGAGTAATTGTTTCTCCTTTGGTGTTAACAAAAGAACATATGCTATTTCACTTGCATCTCATTAAGCTCTTCAAATATTAGAGCTGTAGGAAAAAAAAGTAAGTGTAGTCTCAGTAGCTGTATTTCATGACCTGTTATTTATTAATATGGACTATTTCCAAATGAAATGTTATATGACCATTCTTCCTTTTGAACTCTGAAGGGTGTGAACATATTATGGTCGGAGAACTCATAACCAAAGCCCCACTCAGGACACCAGCCTCTTTGACCCCAGTCCAAGGAGATAGGTTGGCCCGTAGGTGCCCTCTCCACACCTCGTGACAATCACAGCAACTTGATCCAGAACTGGGTGGGGGGAGGGGAGGTGTCCACAAGTGCCCATGGTTCTAACCTAGTCAGCCCTCATGCAGAGATTACTGCCCCCCCACCCCATCCCCAGTTCCTTCACAGACTACCTCTTTTAACTATTATTAATATGTCCATTTTTCAGATGGGAAAATGAAGGCACATATCAGGTAAAGAACAAGACTATGACTACACAGCTAGCAAGATGCAGTGCTGGGTATGAACTAGAGAGGTTCAGGCCTAGAGTTCATGCCTTTAACTGGCCTGTAGTGGACTTGGGGTCCTGTTGTCCTTAGAGACTTGCTTTTTCAATTCTTGGATCCCATGAAATACTCCAGTCTCCTAATAAAAGTTCATTTTTGCTTAAGCTAGCCAGAGTTGGCTTCTGTCACTTGCAACCAAAAGAAACCTAATAGAAGAGAAAGCACTCCTCTTTTTTCTCAATAAGATTTCCTGTAGAAACCATATGTGAAGGACACTGAAGTCACCGTCAGTTTCCACCATCAAGGCCGAAACTCTTCAACACAGAAGTAACGTGAGGCGGGAGGGATGGGGTGAAGGGCTGGGCCAGGGGAGCTCAGCAGAAGCAGGGTGCAGACTCGCGTGTACTTGTTGCCGATCATTAAAGCTATGCCTTTCACAGCTCCCTTGTCCCAGCATCTCTGTACCATTCAGTTAGTGGGCCTGTGATGGAGCACAGTGAGGCTTGTGCCCACCTGCATGGCCTCTCAGGGTAACCTCCCATCCTCTGCCTCTTCCCACTGTGGTGTGGACCACAGTTAAGCTGAATGTGTCCTGTAAAAATATCCTTTAGAATAAAAGGTACCTTTTCTCCTTAGCCCCTCAAAGACAGCTCCTTTGCCCAAAGGCTTTCTGTTTCTTTTTAATCTAACACTTATTTGTCACGTACAAAACTGAGTGCTCTTCGAAGTGCTTTACCTTTATTAATTCTTTTAAGTCCCTTGAGAATCACATGAAGGTTTACAGTTGGGGAAACTGAGGCAAAAAGGAAGTGTGCAGCTAGGATCAAAGCTAGGCCATGGGTCCCAGAGCTGACACAGTCACATGGACTGTGTGAGAAGGCCCCCTGCTGTCCCCACTACGGTGGGTAAAGACAACCAGGAAACGTGCTGACTAACCAACTGTAATTCTAATAAAAATTGTTTATAATTGTGCAATCCAAATTATCCTATTTAATGAAGCTGAAGAGAATTGCTCATTTAGGATGCAATTAACAAGAAAATTAAGCATTGGCTTTTGAGCTAGAAGAGAGTGATCTCCATCTTCTTCAAGCATTAAAGGAAGTTCAGTTTTCCAAGGTGACAGCCCTCCTTAGGAGAACCCAACAGTAAGAGCCTACACAAACCCAAAATGCATAGTCAATTAAAAAAAAAACTACAATAAGTTCTGGAGTGAAGGGGGTTGTTACTCAGGATATCATCTTGATCACTTCTGTCACTGTTTACGGACAATAATATCTAGCTTAAAAGCGTATCTTTTCCAATAGGCTTTTATTCTCTGCACTAGTATCACAGAACATAAATGAGATTTGCCACAATTTTAAAATGGTTTCAAAGAAACATGCCAGACAATACTCAGACTCACTCTGAATTTCCTTGTTTTGTGAGAGAGTTTTATCTCCAGCAATGAATTAATCTTCAAAAAGGCCCTGTAACAGGGTGATAGAAAGTGTATCCTGGGGCCGTGAGGAAGGTTAATGCCCTTGCAGACTGTAATCAATGGCAGCAACATGATTTACAGAATTTCCCGGGCTGCTAAAGGGCCTGTGTATCAGGGCATGGATCTCCGCGCTAGGCTGGCGGAGCTGCTGGTGAGATGGAGACGCCAGAGTCCTCGTTACACTAGTTGTACCTGGCAGGCCGTGCAGGGTCTGCGCAGAGATAAAACGAGACGTCCTCGGGCAACCGCAGGCTACCTGTCCCTGCGGCACATGCTGCTGGCTGGGACTTTGTGGTTTATGTAAAAACAGTTGTTTTCTGAAATGGAATGAAAGCAAGGCAAAGGGTGGCAAGCAGAAACCGCAGCTGAGGACGAAGGGGAAACACAGGCCTGATTCGGAGAGAATCCCAACGGGGTAAGTTGCTCAGTGGTTGACTGACAGTGGCAGCCACTCAAGTTTCCTCTTTAGGTGGGGGTCAGGTCTATGAACACCACCGTTCACTACAGGCAGAAATAAATCAGTGTTTTCAAAAATGGAAACAGCATAATATTGTATGGATTTTTCTCCTACTGATATGGCACAGTAAGTCTGTCTGCTTCAGCAGTGCACAAACATTCATATTTCAATATTTCAGAATGAAGTTTTGCTTTTCAAATCACGTGCAGGTTTTAGTCCCTGACAATACTTTGCTTTGGGTAGCAAAGTCCCTCTTTTCACCTGTGTGGACTGATGGTCACACTGTCATCTTCTGACTTATTGTAGAATCTTTTCCATGGAGAATAGCAGTCACTTCCTCTAGTGAAAGAAAACATCCACATCCCAATCAATCATATTTATGGAAGTCACAAAGGACTCTTTGCTAAGTAAAAGCCACATTTTTAGAATTAAGCATTATTCAACTTTTTGAAGCCAACTAAATACAATAGGGCAACAGTACATAATAGAACTAAGGAGAATGGTGTGAGAGAGGAGGAGATGGCTGGATGGCCATTTCAATGGACATCAGTTTGAGTAATCTCTGGGAGTTGGCGATGGACGGGGAGGCCTGGAGTGCTGAAGTCCATGGGGTCGCAAAGAATTGGACACGACTGAGCGCCTGAACTGAACTGAGATGAAATAGAACTCTCATCACTGTTAAACTGGCTCAATGTTTTTCACCTCAACTCTCTTTACTTACAAATTAAATTTGAAGGCAAGGATGATTAAAATTAAAATGATTATTTGTGATGGTGTTTATTTGATAACTTTATTATCTCATCTGTAAGATATTTCCATTTTGTAAGACTTTAACAATGGAAGTTAGGCTGAGCTCCCCCAGACACCCACATGAGAAAAGCAGCGGAGCACAGATGTTGTGGGAGAAGGGGGGCCCCTTGTCGGAAAGGCTAGCTCCTCTGGTGTGTTAGGTGGGTGGGGGACTGGGCTGCAGGCCTGACAGACTGCGGGAACTCCACTGACTGTAGGAACCTGAACCTTCAGGGAGAGTCAGCTATCTTGCTGTAGAGACTGATAGGGCAGTGAAGGACTTCCCGGCAAGGACTGCAGAATTCCTGTGTATGAGGGGTAGCATCATCGTCTTGAAGCTACGCTCTCATAGCAAATATACTGTTTAAACTGAGGATAGATTTCACCTGGGGGAGACGGGGCACATCTGTGACCAAGGGATATTTATGGCGCTAGCCTCTTCAAGTGTCCACTGAATCTTTGATGACTATTAGTGAAGTGCCACCAGGAAGAGTGAAAGGAGGAACCTGTCACCGTAAGCACAGGATGTTCCCAAACCCAGTATAGGAAAGCACTGGGCCAGAAGGGAAAATGTCTTTCTCATACACAATGTACAGGAACAGCCAAGGTTTCCATGGAAATACAGAAAGTAGCTTCTCCTAAGAAGAAATGAAAACAGTGATGACAGCCAGAGGCCAGATCAACATGGGGTTCTGGGGCCAAAGAGATGCCCTTTCAGTCATGCCATTCAGTGTTCAAGCCATGCGGTGGATGTAGGCAGAGACCGGAAGACTGAACTGAACACATTCCTCTAAAGTGAGGATCACAGACCTTTACTCTTGACTCATCAATTTTGTCCTTTCACATAATTTGCATTCTCAATTTACTTGTAATAGACCTTCTGGGAAATTCTAGAATCTTCTATGATGACTTAAGGGGAAAAGCATCTTGCCACAGTTTGAGAATACAGAGATCGGCATTCGCCAAGTGGCAGGGTAACCAGTTGCCATGGTAGCATAACGTATGGACTTTGTGAAATGTTCTACCTATGAAAAAAGAACTAGAGCACAACTTATTGTAACCTGAGTCCACATTTTCTTGTTAGTTTTCATCAGGGGGTTCTAGAGCTCTGAGCCACGTCTAAAAGAGCCAGAAAACAAAAGTGGATGACTGGAAATGGCCTTCTTTGTCAGTCAGTCCTTCTACGAAGACCCATGTGAACTTCATGCATAGATACTAGTCTAGAAAAGACTGACTTTCTACTGGAAGCTCAGTCAAATGGCATGACATTGCCTGAGATGGACTTAAAGAAATAAGAGCTTAGTTGTAATGAGGGAGGTACAGATGAGTCCATTCAAATTTGTGTTATAAGGGAATAAATAGAATTGATACACATAAACATATATTTCCATTAAAGGAAAAAAATCAGTGAAGTCATATATCTATATTTAGACTATAGATTTTAAAATATCAAAAGACTAAATTGCTTACGGCTCTTGGGAACTCGAAGTCCCTCTAGTAGAAAAGTCCTATTGTCTGGAATATTGAATTTTTTTCCTGGCATGACTGCTAATTCTCTACTGATAACCTCTAAATACAGTCAGTGGCAGAAGTTCTATGGTAGAATTATGTTACAGAGATAGGAGAATCCATGAAAAGTAAGGCCATACAATTTGAAATAAATATTAAATCAAGTAAAAGTTCTAAAATACCTCCTAATGATTCAGAAATGACCCAAAACTCAGTTGTTCCAGAGAGGGTTGTTGATTTCCCTCCCATCTTGATGTGACTCTCACTTCACATTACTGGAGGGGCAGCCAACCTGTCCAGGGCTAGCATTGTAGCCTACTGCCCTGAAGATGCCAAGGGATGATGGCTCTTTGTTACTTTCTGGTCATTTCAGTTAACTTTTTTCTCATCGGTCAACCCTCTTTCATGTTACTGTCCCTTCCACGCATCATACATCTTTTATCTTTGTGTACCTCCTGGTAAGATTCAATACATTATTTATACAACTATCTGTCCTACTAGACTATGAGCCAAGTGAAGAACTAAAAAGCCTCTTGATGAAAGTGAAAGAGGAGAGTGAAAAAGTTGGCTTAAAGCTCAACATTCAGAAAAAGAAGATCATGGCATCTGGTCCCATCACTTCATTGCCAATAGATGGGAAAATAGTGGAAACAGCGGCTGACTTCATTTTTCTGGGCTCCAAAATCACTGCAGACAATGACTGCAAACATGAAATTAAAAGACACTCCTCAGAAGGAAAGTTATGACCAACCTAGACAGCATATTAAAAAGCAGAGACATTACTTTGTCCATCTAGTCAAGGCTATGGTTTTTCCACTGGTCAGGTATGGATGTGAGAGTTGGACTATAAAGAAAGCTGAGCACCAAAGAATTGATGCTTTTGAACTGTGGTGTTGGAGAAGTCTCTTGAGAGTCCCTTGGACTGCAAGGAGATCCAACCAGTCCATCCTAAAGGAGATCAGTCCTGGGTGTTCATTGGAAGGACTGATGTTGAAGCTGAAACTCCAATATTTTGGCCACCTGATGCAAACAGCTGACTCATTTGAAAAGACCCTGATGCTGGGAAAGATAGAGGTCAGGAGAAGAAGGGGATGACAGAGGATGAGATGGCTGGATGGCATCACTGACTCAATGGACATGAGTTTGGGTAAACTCCAGGAGTTGGTGATGGACAGGGAGGCCTGGCGTGCTGTGATTCATGGGGTTGCAGAGAGTCGGACATGACTGAGCAACTGAACTGAACTGAACTGATAATATTGAACATGTCTTTATTTATGTATATTCAACTGAATAAACAGAGCTTATTTCAAATTTAATCATCACTAATTATCATCATCAGTATCATTCTCCACTAACTTTATTTAAATTTCACTGGAGGAATAAATGCTATGACAATGGAGATACAGATCTAAGAGTACAATATTTATTTAAATCCCAGTTTCTCTCATCTGACTTTTTTCTACTTCAACTTTCCAAAGACAAAATGAGATTTCTGAATTTCTGTTTGTGGGTCACAAATTTCTTCTGATTTTACTTTTAAGAGATTGCATTTCAAATACTCGATGATCCTACAATTCCTTAAAAAGAAAAATAAAGATTGCAAAAAGTAATCATCTTGTTTCATTTTAATGTTATAATGAATATTATTATTTATATAAAATTGAACTAATACATAGTGTACACAGGCACTATTTATCAAGATCTCACCACACCTCTGGATAACACGTATGACTGAAAAATGCATGATTTGAACAATACTGCTAGGAATACACTCAAAGATTACCTCCAAAATATAAAAATAAATGTGTTCATTTTATGTTGTAAAAATATGGTAAATTGGAAGAGAGAAATTAGACTCATCTCTTCATATGCTGGTCATCTTTTCCATCATGAAAAATACACTATAGCATTTTGTACCTCAGTGACTGATGTACTTGCTTGAATGAATCCTTACCAACAGGTAAAATATCATTTCGATTACTTTGTGCCATTTCAAAACCGAGGTGACTCATTCAGTAATGAGATAGAGTAAAAAGCAGTTGTTTTTAGTGGGTTTTTCCTGGGGCAGGGAATCATTTTAATTTACTTGTCCCAGATGCCACATTTCATCTAGTTGGTATTCCCTCTGTTACTGGGCCTGCTCTCCCCTTACTCAATAAATATGGAAATCTATTCCTCGTCCAGTTTGAACACTGTAATTTTTATAGCAGTTTTACTCTTTCTGACAAGCATATTTCCACTCTCTTTTCAGTTCTGAAGAATGTGGAGCAACACACTCTTCCCTGAAAATGCTCTGCATTTGTAAAACATATTTTAGGGTTCAAATTTTCTACATGTATTGTTTAATTAGTCTTTACAACAAAAGCCTCAGGATCTCTCCCACACTCAGAAGTGAAGCGGAGAACAAGTGTGGAGTGACTGGGGCAGACTCAGCTGAAGCCAAGTCAACCTTTAAGTCCAGTTTCAAGGGTCTTCCTCCCAGGGTCTCATTTCGGAGAGTAGCAGGCCCCTATCTCAGAAGTCTGGAGGTTCCAGTCCTGCACAGAGATTAGATTCTGATCCTTTCCCTTTCTTTAACATTCTTTCTGGGAAAAGGTGGGTTATAACAGAGAGGCAAATAGGTAATTAAGTAATTTAATAATGGGGGGAAAAATGAAGTCAAAGCCCCTTTCTCATACAAGCTACTCCTCTATATCTCTAATACTAGCCAGTCTCCTTGTTGTTGTTTAGTTGCTGAGTCATATCCAACTCTTTTTGCAACCCCAAGGACTGTAGCCCATCAGGCTCCTCTGTCCATGGGATTTCCCAGGAAAGAGTACTGGGGTGGGTGTCATTTCCTCCTTCAGCAATCCTGACCTGGGGATTAAACCCGGGTCTCCTGCTTGGCAGGTGGATTCTTTACTGCTGAGTCACTTGGGAAGCCCCTACTTGCTGTACCTTGGTAATTTTTGTGCTAAATTATATCAGTAATATAATTTGACAAAAATATGGTAAGTTTTTTTTATTTACAGGCAAATTGCAGCTACCTTTATCATCAGTAGAAAACTATTCTTCGTTTAATAAAAACAACAATGAACTAGTCATGCCAATGTCTTTTGAAAAGACCACACCACCCAACTTTCAGGTGACGAGGTGCTGGGAATACGCTGAAGGTATAGCCAGCTGTGCAATGACTGCGCTGCAGCCCCCACTGCAGCCTCTGCACTGGACTCCTGCCCCAAGAGCTCTCTTTCAAGTTCTCACAACTGTGGTGTTGATTTCCTACCTCAGTATTTTTAGAACTGCACCACAATACGAAACACACATCTTCAGACTCGTAACCAAAACCAGGCTTTAAAGAAATACAAAGGTAAGACTACCTCCAATGCAAGACAGCCCTAAAGAAGCACAGTCTTTCCCCCAGACATTCACAAATAGAAATATGAAAGCTGCAGGAACCCATGAAAAAGGCACATATTCACAAGCAGAGCATGAGAATGGTAAAAAGTGGAGGGCTGCTTTGAAACTTACTGTTAAGATGGGAAAAGTGAGTACAAACAAGCAAAAGGAAAGCCAGGCTGGAGACAGTGGATCAAGACATGAACCAACAGCTGGGTTAAATAACCTCTGGACCCAATTTAAGTGCATTTATGCTGGGGCACCAGGCCTTTGATGAGTATTTTACTTCTGAAGACTTACTTCTAGGTACGTCTTTACTTCTAGGCCTCAAGAAGGCCTCAGAAGACTATTTCTAGGCCTCAAGGCTTCAGAGTTACAGATTCCCATCCTATTCAACTGGAACAACTATATTTATCCGCCTGCCAAGTGCTGAAGTATGCCAGGGTCAATAATTTAATTATTCCTCTATTCTACTTAAGTGTTGTGCTTATGGGATTATTATTTGACAAGATCTTATTCAGCATCTAGAATATCTTAAAAACAAAGATTGAGATTCACAGCCAACAGATAATCAAACCAATATTTTATTAGCAACTTCTTACTTTTGAGTCAGTTTATACTTTGTATGAAGTATACATCTAAAATATACATAGTACTTATATTGGTATTATAAATTTGGAAATTGCTTATTTTCAGGTCATAAATATTATATAAATACACAGACAATAATTATCAGATATAGTATTTTGGTCATATTAATATCAGATAATCAATGGTGAATATTTACAAAATAATTTAATATGAGGTAGAGGATTAGTTTTGACTCAATAAAAACATATGGCAAGATTTTAAAAACATTTTGGTTATCTGGTCCCCAAATTATTAGGAACATATAATCAAAATTCACTGCATACAAAGACTCTGTTAACTACATAATAAATTCAGAAAGTTTTCTATTTTGAAGTCCAAAGGCGGAACTTGATCTAAAAGGTGAATTTCCTAAATCCTTCCAACAGAGTGCATTCCAAAATCATCAGTAATGAATTCATTTTATTAATTCGGTTCAATCTGTTGCTTCCTAGAGCTACCAAATGTTTTCTTTGGCATCGTGTTTATAATCAAAATGTTTACTTTAAAATTAAAACATTTGTTTTGGTGACACTAGTTTCCAAGAGCAGCTGAATCTTCCCAATAACCAAAATGAAACTAAATTCAAATTGTTATAGAGAATTTTGGCAGCTCTCATTGGTAATCAAACTGCCATAAATGGAGAACAAAATGTTTTGCTTTTGAGATTAGAGACATGAATAAAAATAACTAATATAAAGAAAAATGGCCAGCCCATTAAAAATGAACCTGATGAAGAAGCATAAAAATATAGGAAAGCTAAATTCTTTGGTCTTTGGAGCACTATGTATTAACATAATTTAGGAAAAGATAATAAATTAAAGAACAATGATCAGAAAAGTTAAGTTCCTGTATGGTATAGTAAGTCAAAAGAGAAAAAAAAAGACACTCAAAGGTAAAGTCAACAAAGCTTCTGAACATGAAAAAACAGGAGTTGTCAAAACTTTCGTGTAATACTGTATACTCAAAACTTTCGTGTAATACTGTATACTCTGAAGGGGAAAGAAAAAAGAATGTGGAGTCATGGGGTCAGTGACTATCTAGAATCTATTTTGATATGAAATATAAAAATAAACTCATGGAGGTTTGGCCACTTTTGAGATAATAATGTTAGTACAGAGGATATATCTGAAGGAGATGGATTCCTATAGCAGGAATCCATCCGTGTGTGACAGGAAGAACCACTGGAGGTGGAAACACCATAGACATAACAGCACATGATATATTTTTTAGAAGGAGGTATATGGGGAGCTACTAGGTCCAATTCACAGTGTGACTGGGGGATTTCTAGACAAAATCAGATTTATTAACTTTCATGAGTTTCTATCATGACATAAGTGAAAGAGACAGCCAAGCCATTTTGAGTGATCAATGCAGGAACTTACAAGGTGGACACAAGAGGGGCTGAATTTGGTTTTAAATTCAGATTTAAAACTCAAAATAATATAAAAGCATTTTTATTCATAATTCTTCAAGCCCAGAAATCTATATAGGAATAGCAAAAGAAATTAAGAATCTGGATATTTAGTTAAAATACTAATATATAAGTGTGTGTGTGTGTACACACACAAATGGATACCCTTTTAAAATATGTCATGTATTTATAGGAGGAAGAATTTGATCTAAAAAGATCTACTATATACAGGGTAAAAGAATAGGGAACTCTTTGGAGGAAATGAAAAGAATGAATGTGTATATTCTATTCTTATAGCTACTAGCTGAGGGAGTTATAAAATAAAGCTAAATCAAACTGATTGGCAGCAAGGGAGAAGTGACATTAAAGAGAAAGTGATAAGAAGGAAAAATCACGTCTATGGTGGTATACTCTTGGAATAATACAGTAATTATGGTGAAGACACTATGGGAATATCCAGCCTGTACAAAGGGAGGTGCTAGAGGCTACATGAATATTATTTAAAGTTCGTTGGAAAAAATGAGCTGGATACTGCGAAAAATGCAATTAGATATTGTAACTGAGCCAGTTTTCCATTATAAATAGTTTTTAGATCAACCTAACAATAACAGAATTTTCTTGCTTAGACATACTCAGTCTGGCTAAAGAATCTTTTAATTTCATTAGTAGTCTCTATTAATAACTTGATTCAAATTATGGTAACTTGCTCTAGATCAGCATCTCCTTAACTAAGAGTCAGACATGACTTAGTGACTAAATAACAATAATACATAAATTGAGAGTTAAAATTTTCTGTTTGACATTTGTGTAGTGATATTATTTCAATAACCAGAAACACACACCCTAAAGAGATCAAAATTCCACTACCTAGAAAATTTTTTGTCACCTGTCACTATACCCATTAAAAAAAAAAATCAGGACACTCAGGAAAATACTGAAATAATTCAAGAAATTAAATTCAAACCAGGCAATTCAATTATGAAATTCAAAAGTGCTTTCTTATCTCATTGTGGGTGTGTCTATCTTCCCACTAATCTACCTATATTCTCTAAACAAGAAAGAGAATATTGACTGGTAATAGAACTATGATAGCAAGCTTAGTACAACTGGTAATTACTGTAGTCTCTCTCTGACACAAGGGCAATCTCTGCAACAGTCTCCAAGCAGAAGTGAGTCGCCTAAAAATCTACAAGAACTAAGATCCCTCTTTATCTGCCTCAATGTGACATAAAAGAGTTTCCCAGATTTCTTGTGTTTAGACTGAGTTTTGAGGTTACAGCCTTTCAGATGTAGACTATGATGCACATATATCAAAGAAACAGCAAGAGCCACCTGACATTTGGTTTTTGTCCTCCCTCTTCTAATTCTATACAAATAGTTTTCTTGACTTAAGTAATCCTAAATATTCGTGGCTTCCACCTAATACATACTTCCCATCCACACCCTAAAAAGCTGCACTCAGAAACAAGCCAACATCTAATGATGGAAAAAGTGATGCTAGCAATTCACAGAAATCACACATCAGTTTTGATGAGACTTGAATTGCCAGGACCAAGCAAAATTGAGAAGTTGCTACTTTGTGCCTTAAGTCACTTAAGTGAGTACATAAGATGCAAATACGTTGCCATTGTAAGTTTAAATGACAGACTTGAGTATGAAGTAACTCTAGAGACCCATTAGAAGAGCAAAACCAAAAAAGATTAAAAAGTACTATTATTTTGAATAAATCTGGTGTGTGTTTTTTGAAAATTTTATCCTATTCAATTATAGTAAGAAATAAATTTCAGATGACAAAATGATATATGTTACACCATTAGCTGCAAACACACGCTCAAATCTAATCAAAGGAGACCAGGAGAAACAACTAATAAAACAGTCATAGTAGAATTATTAAGCCTTATGAATAAGTTGGCTATGGCAGTTTTCTCTTTATTAATGAAAACGTCTTCATTGTCAAAAACTACCTTGAAAGTGGTACAATTTAAATACTGAAATATTTCATCTAAAAATATGGCACATATAAGCTGAAACTAGTATTTATAAATATCTTCTAACCATTTAATACATGCATGATATTATCAGGTGAATTCAAGTTATAGTGTTTATTTTTTGTTTCACAAGGAAAAAAGACAGTAAATGGGCAATAAGATAAATATTATGAAATGGTGTTTCTTACTGGGAATGAATCACTCATTAATTTCAGCAGGTTTGTAGCAGAATGAATGCACTGCAAGTTCAAGTCAAATAAAGCCCTTTCTTGATGTTCTTAAATTGTTGAAAAGTGAAAGTGAAAGTCACTCAGTCTTGCCCCACTCTTTGTGACCCCATGGACTATAGCCTGCCAGGTTCCTCTGTCCATGGAATTCTCCAGGCAAGAATACTGGAATGGGAAGCTGTTCCCTTCTTCAGGGGATCTTCCTAACCCAGGGATTGAACCTAGGTCGCCTGCATTGCAGGTGGATTCTCTACCAGCTGAGCTACCAGTGGTGTTTCAAATGAATAAAAAGGGACAGATGCCTATAAATGCTGAAAAAGGAGAATTCCCTTTCTTTACATTTAAAATGATGCTTCATTGCATATTCAAAATTTTAACTTGAGACATTACATGCTGATAAAACTGACCTTTGGTTCATCTTCTTCCAAAGATAAATGGCTTTAAGTAAACAAAAATCAAACCAACTTTCAAAATGTTTTTATACATTTATACTTTTTCATGAAAACAGTATACTTTTAGTTACTAGGTAACAAAAAATTAGTCTATTATTTCAATGCAAAAAATAACAACTTGCATGGTTATTATTTTGAATGTCTTTTCCCCCCTCTTCGTTTGTGACATTACTTTATTAAGTTATAGTCATTTAAATGTTTTCTTTTTCAGATCTAATTGAAGATTATTCTGCATCTATGATTTGCCAGCTGTGAGGTTCTTTTACACTCTGCTTTACTCTGCTCTCACCTGACCCTGGCTATTTTCCAAAAATTTATTAGCAATTCAATTTTAATAAGTTACACAAGGAAGAAGGAATTTACAGTCTTTATAGAAGTACAGAATTCATGATGACTATGGAAAAGTATAACAACAGGGAAAGGGAGAAAAGAGGGGGAAAATAAAGAATGAATAAAATGTTTGGGTTCCGATGTTAAATGATTGAAACAGTTTCTATTTAAATGCAAATTTGACTTTTTAAAAGATGGGACTACCGGTAACTGCACCCTAAATGGTAAAATGAAAATCAATTTGAAATATGGGATGAATAAAGTATATGTGGACTTTCTGGGCATAATTTTTTATTATGAAAACCTTGATGCATTTTCCTTTGCTCAATCCCTCTTAGACTTTGGACAGCTATGTCTGAGATGAAATGCAAACATTTTTTAATTTGCTTAAGCCCAAACATAGTCAGCTCACTAGAATCTTCCTTGTCCATTCAAGTCAGATTTCACAAAATAACGATCAATAGTATGATGTATGTAAAATACAAGACCAAAAATAGGAGTTTAACTGCAGCATTATAATGACCAACAGTCACTATGTGTTTTTTACGACGTTGGGAAATCACCTTTAAAAAATGGAAATCACTACATTCTATTGATTCAGGAACAGAATCTTCAGACATAAGTCAGCAGAGTTGACACTTTGAAATACATAAAATGTGACATCTGCTCTTACAAATGCACTACACAGGCTGTATATCATCAAAGAGAAAAACAGTTCAATGTCATTTCAGCCACTGTAAGCTATGGTTTACAACTGAAAGATAAAAATAGTCATACCGTCTCTATGACATCTAAACCACTTTTCTATTGCAGTAGCCATGTTCTAATTTATCTTTGTGGTTGAATAACACACAATCAATTGTAAGCAACTAGTGTAGTTAGGATCCCAGTCAACTGCAATTTTCTATAGCTTTATCTTTTCCCCACTGAGGTGACTTTTAGTAATATCTACAACACACTATCTCAATTTTTGTGGGTGCTTATGTATGTCAAGTTTTTAGTCATCATTCTAAGGGCTAATAAATGACACTGATCCATAAATAAAACTTATATTTTAAATAAGGAAGAGACATTAGCACTTGCTTGCATTATAATAACTAAAGATCTATATTCCACTGGCAAAAGACATTTTTATTAGATTTAAAATAAGACCTGAAAGAGCATGGTCTTTGTGTAAGACTCCTGATTATACTATTTGTTAACTATGAAAATTCAAGTGAATTATTGAACCCCTAAAGGAATCATGCAGCTCATATGAAAAAGTGAGATAAAAATTCTTATCATTTAGGGTAGGTTTTAAAGATTTAAGTGAGACAATGTAAATATCTCACACAGTGCTTGACACGTACTTGATGTAACATGGTAAATGGTGACTATGATTATTAATGTTGGGTTATTTTTTATTATTATCATTGGTGGCACAATAAAACAGCACACGTTTTTTGTGGCCACAGTAAACAGCAATGCTTGTTCATTTAGTCCAGTATTAAAAGAACTCCAACATGGTAACCTGCACTTAACATACATGTGATCATATTTTGATTTTTCTTTGCAAATAATGCTAATATTTAAACATTTTCAGAAATTTATTTTATGTAATATTAACATGAAAATATCATTATAATTAAATGGTTTTTAAAAATTCTACAAAAAATGATTATAGCAAGTATTAAAACCTAGGTACTGTGTATTTAAATTACTGAATAGAGCTAAAAGGAAGGTAATATAAATTAGCAACAATTGCTGGTAAATGGAACCCTATACATATTGATATAGATAGTATCACATTTTTGCATTTCTATATAATAACTTATTACAACCTGGAAAAGTAAAATCTATCACAATCAAGTATAGTTAGTTTTCTAGAATTCACTTTCTAAACAGCCATCAATTACCAGTTTCTATCATCTTTCTTTTCCAAACGAGCATAAAACAATGAGGAAAGGTCTGTTAATAATCAATTTGGTTTCGGGAATGACAGAGACTTGCTCACTGACAACTTTCTTGGAACTGAAACAGTGTCGTTCATTTTTCTCCCAGGTCCCTCAGTGAAGCTCGAAAACCAGTATCTTGTCACCTACTAGCACCCTGGCCCAAGGTGAAAGAGCGCCACTGTCCTGTGTAGACTTAAAGCTGTTCATTTAGCCATTTGGGTGCATTTTCCTTCTCAGATCTTTTTATTATTACTAGTAAAGCAGCACCCTCAGGGTCTGTACTTACCAGACCTTTCTAGGCACAGCCTTGGGCTGCCCTCCTGCCTCGGTTTGCCAAGTATGCATACAGTTATTGTCTAAAGCACTCCCTGCCATATGCTCTTGCTTATGGAGACGTTTTGCATGGATTCCAGATTAATGTTCAAATAAGCCCAGCAATGCATTTCAACTTTCATTTGTCAGAAAACAAATGTTCTCTGAACATTCATGTTATTAGATTCATTGTGTCCATGCTGCTTTCCTTTAGTAAAATAAAAGATTTGACATGTAACTCCTTCGCCTCTGGTCTTTGCACACATATGTGGGAACATACACTGTGAGATTACTGACAAGGAACAAAAGAGATAGTTTCAGAAAAACTGGGATGCGGTTTTCCTAACTCACTAAGTCCTATCACTGGCTTTTAAAGTAATCCTGTGCCCTGATGGATTTATGTCCTCTTTTGGAAAAGCAGCTGCTTTTCTATTATGATGGATGCTTTCCCTGGGAGAAGGAAGAGGGGTGGGGAAGGAAAAAAGTTGTAATTAGGTATATGTTTAGATCTTTTTGATCTGAGTCCTGTAATTCTATCCCCATTGTCAAGGACTACTAGATTACAATCTTATCAAGAACAGATATCACTTCTTTTCTATACTTTATATTTCTCCCAAAGGGCCTAATGTATATTTTACCCTCTGATAACATTCATTAAATATTGATGGAGTGACTGCAATACCAGTGACCTTCCTTAAACATAATATTTAACTATGGTCTTAGACACATCACCAGCCCTTAATTCCTGAGACACTAACTTTAAATAGCTAATTATAATAAGTTGATTGAAATTTATAATAAATGGGATCTTTTTGTGTACCTCCAGACCAAAAAATAACTCTTGGAGAAAAGAAAACCTCATTTAAATGCAGGAATTTTAGTTGTGTCTTCTAATGCTTACATTCCAGTGCCTCCATGAAACCTCCTTTCTAACTAGAATGCATCCATTTCCTTCTTCTAACATTCATCAGGAATAGTGCTGAGTACAGGCAGGATTAGGTATATGATTGCCAATGGATAGAATCATGTTGGAATTGAGCAGCAAAATCCTGTGCTACCAAAGTTAGGAGAAACCAGAAGTGCCTTAGCATCGCCCCCTGTGACTGACAATAAGGCCTTGCGGGCCCCTTGCATTCTCCTAGTGCTCACACAACAAACCACCACTTCTCACTTGTTCTTGGAGCATCACCACTGCTCTGCAGCAAAGTATCATGTTGTTACAACTTTTTTCAGTTAAGAAACCTTTTTAAAAGTTATTATTAAACGCTGTCATTTGACTCAGGTCAATGAAATTCTTCTTTCTTAAAAAGTGAATTTAACCTAGTGGGACTCTGCCTAAAATTGGTCAGTCAGTCAGTTCAGTTCAGTCGCTCAGCCGTGTCCGACTCTTTGCAACCCCATGAACCGCAGACCACCAGGCCTCCCTGTCCATCACCAGCTCCAGGAGTCCACCCAAACTCATGTTCATCGAGTCGGTGATGCCATCCAGCCATCTCATCCTCTGTCGTCCCCTTCTCCTCCTGCCCCCAATCCTTCCCAGCATCAGGGTCTTTTCCAGTGAGTCAACTCTTTGCATGAGGTGGCCAAAGCATTGGAGTTTCAGCTTCAACATCAATCCTTCCAGTGAACACCTAGGACTGATCTCCTTTAGGATGGACTGGTTGGATCTCCCTGCAGTCCAAGGGACTCTCAAGAGTCTTCTCCAACACCACAGTTCAAAAGCATCAATTCTTCAGCACTCAGCTTTCTTCACAGTCCAACTTTCACATCCATATATGACTACTGGAAAAACCACAGCCTTGACTAGACGGACCTTTGTTGGCAAAGTAATGTCTCTGCTTTTTAATATGCTATCTAGGTTGGTCATAACTTTCCTTCCGAGGAGTAAGCATCTTTTAATTTCATGGCTGCAGTGATTTTGGAGCCCAGAAAAATAAAGTCAGCCACTGTTTCCCCATCTATTTGCCATGAAGTGATGGGACCAGATGCCATGATCTTAGTTTTTTGAATGTGGAGCATGCAACATTTGAAACATTTGAAAGAGCCAACTTTTTCACTCTCCTCTTTCACTTTCATCAAGAGGCTTTTTAGTTCCTCTTCACATCCTGCCATAAGGGTGGTATCATCTGCATACCTGAGGTTATTGATAATTCTCCCAGCAATCTTGATTCCAGCTTGTGCTTCTTCCAGCCCAGCATTTCTCATGATGTACTCTGCATAGAAGTTAAATAAGCAGGGTGACAATATACAGCCTTGACGTACTCCTTTTCCTATTTGGAAGGTTATCAGCTATGACACTGATAACCTAACTGAAGAAAATATTTCTTTCTTAAGAAGACCCTAGTTAGTTTCAAAGTTGACATGACAATTTTCCCATGCATTTATCTTTTACCTGCTTCACTTCCAGTGAATTCAAATTTGAACTCATGACTATTTGAACTTTCAAAATAGATAAAATATAATACACATTTAAAAAAATTTATGGACTAAAATTCTTTCTTTTTACTCTTAGTTTTTGGGGTTTTTTTTGTCAAATACAAACAGCTTTTATTGGAGTGATATCCATCTTCCTCAGGTCAGTTGGTAAAAGAATGGTTATATTATCTGTGTATTTATTTGAATAAGAAGACTATTCTATATCCATATTTATAGGTCATCTTAATCATCCACATTTTGAGGCACTAATTTAGTGGTAGAATGAAACATATTAAAGAAGCTGTACAGGTTTAAATCACTGTCTGTGAGATAAGATTTTTAATGGATAAATGAGAAACAGTGGGAGTCCCATTGACTGTGGCGGCAGGGTTTAGTTGCTCAGTCATGTCTGACTCTTTGCGACTCCATGGACTGTAGCCCAAGAGGCTCCTCTCTCTATGGAATTCTCCAGGCAAGCATATTGGAGTGGGTTGCCATTTCCTTCTCCAGGGGATCTTCCTGACCCAGGGATCAAACCTGCATTTCCTCTGTCCCCTGCATGAAGGCAGATTCTTTACTCACTGAGCTATCGAAGAAGCACTCCTCTGACTATACCCACCTTTTAATAACAGAAAAACAAAATATTTGTGCTCACTGAAACTCTGTCCTGTCAGAGGGGCGGAGGAAGAGCACACATGCTCCTGTCTGCCAGGCCTGCCCTAAAGTGTGCAGGGACACAGTCAGGAGGGCAGGCTGCTCCTTCATGGGAAGGTGGGTCCTTCTGTCCAGACACAGAAGTCGTTGCTCCAGAGATCACAGGAGATTTAGAAAAGTTCTGTGGGAATGACACATTGCAAGAGGAGTCTCTCAGTGTGGTGGCCTCCTTATTGGCAGCACAGTTTCTCATAGCAATTGCCTTGTGGCATTTTCCCCTGGAAAACTCCCTGGTCAGTCACACTGTCTGGCTATAAAGATGGCCTCAAACAAGGCCATCGGTGAGTCGATTTCATAACAGAATTTAAGTTAACCTGGATTAACGCTACAAACAATGCTTTTTCATAGGGAGCACAAGGGGAAGAGTGGGATATAGACTTCAAGAGGTATATCACTCTAGTTCGTTTTTGGCTTAAATTTTGTTTCGTTTTTCTGCCTTCCCTCCAGGTCTCCCTTCCTTTCTTCCTTCCTACCCTCCTTCCTTCCTTTCTTTATTCATTGATTCTTCCTTCTTTTCCTCATTTTTTCTTTCTTGATGAGTACAAGTCTCTCAGGAGCACTCATTCTCATCTTCAACCTTGAATTCCCTTGGTTCTTCTCTCTCCCCTTTCCTTTCCACTGCCTTTCTCTCTTCCACATTCTATCATCTCCTTTTTCTTTACTTTCTGCAGGAGGTAGAGTATTCTCTTTCAGATCCTTTCCTTTTCCACTATAAGTTCCAGTCTCTATTTGAGAACAATCAAATACAAAGTGAGTGACTCCCAGTTTTGCACCTTCTGCTGCCATTTAATCTCACCTGCAGCACTGCACCAAGCAAAGGGAGATGTGAAATAGGCAAAAAATATGCAAATGAAATATGTATTTAAAAATCTGACTAACTGTCAGTAATCTGTACACAGATTTGAAATAAACATGGAAGGAGGACAGGATGTCTCCTTGAGAGTTTTTGTTTGATATAAGATAAAGAGCTACTGAGTTTTATCAGAATCATACTCTGGACTTTAAAAATGACCTTCAAAGTTCATGTTTAAGATATAAAATAGCACAGAATTTATGAGTATTGGCTATAGAATTTGGTCTGGATTCATTTCTAACTCTTCCACTTAAGTAATTATAAAACCCTGGGAAAAAATATTGGGCTAGTTAGTTTCTTAAAATCTAGAAGCCTGAGTTTTCTTAGGAATAACATGAGAATGCAAAGAGTACTTAATGAAAAGATTATTGCAAATATTAAAGGATACAGTGCAAATAAAATGTTTAATAAGTTGCCTTACACTCAAAAAGCAGGTCATAAATATGTTACCAATTATTATGCCCATTAATATTTCAGGAAAATAATCAGAGAAGAATTTAAATATTGCAAAAGACAGCTGAAGTATTTTAGGTGGGAAGCTGCTGGGAAGATAATATTAAACTATTGCATATAATTTTAAGAATGAAGGGGTGAACCAAACTTAAGATGTAATATTTGCAAAGGTTTTGTTTACAGTTACCCTCTGCCAGCCCAAATCACTCTGGATTCCATCATGGTACAATGGGTTTTGATGGGACTGTGATCCCAGCTGATAGCTATGTGAGATTATGAAAGTCATTTAACCTTTCTGAATCTTGGTCCTCACGGCCCTCTTCAACAAAACTGGGCTAATAATGCCTACCACATAGAGACATTGTGAAGATCCACTATAACAATACGCTTGTCGCTGCTTTATAGTCGGTGAAGTGCTATCATTCGCATTCACTGCACTAAGGGAACACAGGATATTTCTCCTGTAGACACAATTGCTATGAAAAACAAATGAGTTAACTGAAAGGACTGGCAGGGGTTTTGACAAAGGATCACTGTGCCTTTCCCCTCCACTGGCCTCCCTGAGGAAGTCCAGGTTGCTGGCATGTGTGTGCATTTGCATAGCTGAATCACAGTGGGAACAGGAGTGACAGTAAGAAAAGGTGTTTCTCAGTTGCTCTCCGAAATGAAATACAGCTAGTGCCTCTGAGAAAAGAAGTCTGCCAGGATAAAGGAAGAATTCATGGAAAAACCATGAAGCTAATTTCAGATATATTGTATTTTTAGATCCCTTTTCACTTGGCTCATGGAACATGTCAGTATTGACAATTACACATAATTGATCTAAAGACCATGAAGATAAAAGTAGTTACTGGACATTATTTAACAAAAGCCAAGGTAACAAAGAGACCAAGCATTAGCCTGCCACCAATGTGATTTCAATCCACCCAAAACTCCTGCTCTTGGAGGAAAATCCTATTTATTTCAGTTCTGTCTCCTGAGCACAAAGAGCAGCTTTCCTGTGTAGAAGAATCTCTGCACCCAAAGCAGCCCTACCCAGGAAAGTCTGCTGAAAACAGCCCTGTACGTGTGTTTCCGTTTAAGGCTTCTGGACATGGCAGGTTGGCCTGGAAAAACTCAGCAAATCCTTTTTCAAGTGTCCTGGTCTTCTTACTAACATCTTTACTTGTTCATCATATCTTTCAAACTCCGTTAACTTCAGTCTGAACAATAAGTGGCCCTGTCACTTATTGTCAAGAACTTTGATTCAGGAATTTACCTCCCCTATCTCTATCAGTTTCCTAGTTGATAAGATGAGAATAAATGTAGTAATAATAATACTACTACCCCTCTTTGGGGTCTACTTGAAGATTAAATAAGATTATACATGGAAACAGTCTTCCCAGATGGTGCCAGTGGTAAAGAACCTGCCTGTCAATGCAGGAGATATGAGACATGGGTTTGATCCCTTGGTTGGGAAGATCTCCTGGAGGAAGGCATGGCAACCCACTCCAGTATTCTTGCCTAGAGAATCCCATGGACAGAGGAGCCTGGCAGTCTACAGTCCATAGGGCTGCAAAGAGTCAGAAACGAGTGAAGTGACTTAGCATGTACACACATACACATACATGGAAACTCCTGACTCTTCCTTCACAATAATAACCCCAACCTCTTAGCTTCTCTCCTGCCACCTCTACTCTGGGGCCTGTGCCACCTGCTTTCTCTTGCAAACAGCAATTCAACACACTACCACTCCTTCAAGAAAAGTAATGACTGCAGAAAAGCCACAGAAAGGAATCATAAAAGGTCAAGGTGATGCTGGACACACAAGTTCAAAGGGGAAGGAGCTAAATTTCAAGGTGGCTTGATTTAATTTTTCATAGTAAAATTATTCTTGGGTGGAGCAGGGGTACACTGGTAGCATCAAACCTTCCTCCTTCCCATCACCCTAGCCTCCTCTCAACAAAATGCAGTCAACCTTTCGATTTTTTAATGCAACTATAGGAAAAAACACAGTACTCTAAGGTTTAGAAATTTACTAGTGAAGTGAACCAATAGGCAATCTGATATGTGCATTAGTGGCAATTGGAGTACCTTTGATTGTTAGTTATGAACAAGTGTCTAGTTCCACATTTGGAGAAGGGTCAAGGGAACTCAAGAAATAGATATCTCATCAGTAAGTGTGGGGCACACTAGGAATATCTGGAGGAGGTGGTAGGGAGGAGCCACTGGACAAAGGAGGCCCAAGGCAGGGGTATTTGGAGAATGAGATTTAAGAGATGTTACTTTTCTTATAAGAATGAACAAGTACCCACAGAGAATCTGACCTGCCTGGGCAAGGAGTGGAGTGGGGGAGGAATGGGAGGCTTCAAATCTCAACTACAGAACTCACACACAATCAAAAAGAAAAAAATTGGCCACCGTACAGCATATGGGATCTTAGTTCCCTGATCAGGGATTGAACCCTCACCCCCTGCATTGGAAGCACAAAGTCTTAACTACTGGACTGTCAGAGAAAACCAAATTACATTTTTCTTGGAAAAAAATACTATTCAATCTAAAAGTCAGGATCAGGGTATTTTCACTCTAGAAAAGGCTTCTGGAATGATAACTAATGGAATAAAAACTAGGAAACTAATTCACACTAATCTCATAATTGTATCTTTCATTAATAAAATATTGATCATGATCATAGCACATTTTAAAAAAGAAGCATCTTTGTGCAAACACCTCACTTTCTCTTTGACTTCAAGAAGCACACAATCATGGGGATGTAAGGAGGCTTACTGTCTCTCAACTTAGCCCAGAAGAAAACTAAGCCACAGAGTGAAATGACTGGTCCAAGGGTGCTCAGCTGACCGGCAGGAATCAGCAGAAACCTCGCGTTCCCAGGCGGTATGCTCTTGTTGCGCCCACATTTGTTCCCATAGGTTAAAAAATACTCTAAAATCAACTGAATCAGGAAACACTAGTGACGAATAAGCTACCTTGTGGTTAATCGAGTGCTATACAGTCCTTTGTCATATGCCAGCAATTCTAGTCCTGCTGGCGCTTGCAGCTTACAACTCTCAGCCCATGTGTGTACAGACGCCTTCACGCAACTACACTTCTTAATTCTAGGACTTCCGGCAGGCATGGGGTGAGATAATTCCATGCTACACACTTGTTTTTGTTGATTATCCTATTACGCCTTTTTCACTTAGGACCTTACTTCTGTCCTGGATTTTCGGGTTTAATAGGACTGTGAAGTAAACATGTCATCTTGGATTCTGTCATACAAGGCCAATATATAATGTACTCCAGCCATGACGTCCTGAGGATGAAGTTTCAGATGATGTTAAGGAGATCATTCCATAATTTAAAACTCTAGGTTTTCAATTCTGCCTCTCAGATAGTCTCATATGCTGCTGCTGATAAGTCGCATCAGTTGTGTCCCACTTTGTGTGACCCCATAGACGGCAGCCCAACGGGCTCCTCTGTCCCTGAGATTCTCCAGGCAAGAACACTGGAGTGGGTTGCCATTTCCTTCTCCAACACATGAAAGTGAAAAGTGAAAGTGAAGTCACTCAGTCATGTCTGACTCTCAGTTACCCCATGGACTACAGCCTACCAGGCTCCTCCATCCATGGGATTTTCCAGGCAAAAGTACTGCAGTGGGGTGCCACTGCCTTCTCCAAGTCTTGTATGAGGCGTGCTGAGCATACCCTGACCTCAGTTTTCCCCATCTAAATTTAACTGTGACATTTTAAATTTAATTCAATTTAGTTAAGTAGACTGAGCAAGAAAAGTGAAGTCATGTTGTTTCCTTCTGTTTATTTTGATTAGAAAATTAAGCAGTGTTTTATAAAATAACTATGACTCTTTTGAGGAATAGGTATAACATTAAAACACCCTGTCAAATGGTAAAGGAACCTTTTTCTAAAATCTGTTACCTTAAAGTGTTTTAGAAATGAATAATATAAAAGAAAAAACTATAATCATTCAGCATATTTAAAGTATTATTTATTAAGTACTAATGTATGAAAGTGTTATTGGTATACTGAAAATAAGACTTGTAGAGTGGTGAAGTTGACAATATGTTATTATTCTGTAGGGTACATAAGAAATAATGAATAAGTTTAGAAATAAAATAATGGTAAGAGTAGCTAAAGATTTGCTTCACAATAGTTCCTTTAAATCCAGACCCTATAGAAAGTTAATAAGGGAAGCCTCCTTGTATTAATAAAATTACCAAGTTCACTTTATCTCTCTCAGCATTAATCTGAAATTTTCCTGTCATCTGTTTCCATTTTGAATGTTGAGCTTTATTTTCTCCAAGTCTCTGGCAAGGAGGAGGAATCAAAGCCTATGTTGATATGTAGAATCTCCACTGCAGCTAGAGCTGGAAACACTTCCTATCGCCAGACAAAGCAATCCAAAATCAAGCAACTGTTACGTCAAAACTCATCAAAAGGAGACAGAAAAATACACTGAGGGAAATGCTGATGACCTGCTTAAAGCCTAAATATCTTTGTTGCAAGGACACTGACAAATAGAGAGCAGTTAAGAGTCATCTGGAGCACCAAAATTTCATTCCACAACTGTATTTATTTTTAGTATTTATTATTATTCATTGGTGCTCCTAGAATAATGGTGGTGTGAATTATGCATGGCAGAATGGAATGAGGGAATAGTATTTATAATTCTAAATTTACAAACAGGAGAGAAATTAGTAATACTATAGTTATCAAAGGAAACAGGCCTAATTAAAGAAATAACTGCTACAAAACCATATGCAACTCAAATCAGAAAAAGACAATTCACATTTAATGAATGCCTTTAATATTAATTACAGAATTCTTAACAATACATTGGGACAGCTCTCTTGGAGAATTCAGCTTACTGTTTAACAGTTTCTGACTAATTTTATTAACCTGTACATCTGAGAGGATCAACCCCCTCTGGGTTTAATTAGAAGAAAATTCAATTTAAATCTAAATGTCAACAGTGGTTACTAATTATGGCAGGGCCCTGGACGGGACAGCAAGTCTGTAATCAGGCAGATCCCTGGTAACAATTAACACTTTCTTTCTGAGTTATGAGTGCATTAGGATATTTTAAAATAAATACGATTCAGCATGGGACACTGCTAATATCTTGAGCCCCTACTGCTAGGTGCAGACATGCAGAAGAGGATGCCAAATTAAATTACAGAGATTTCTCAAACATATAGCTGAATAATAAGCAGCTACAAAACTAGGTCAGGGTCGAAAAGCTAGAGCTGAATGCCCCTCCCCCAACATGCAAAATAAATATACCCACTATCTCTGAATAGAAATCATTCTTTTGTTATGCCCTTTGTCAAGAATACATTATTGCAAAATGATATTTATTTCCACAATCTTCACAGCTGTGAGCATGACTGAATTAATCTTTCTAGAACTGATTTCATTTGCAATTTCATGATTATGATTATAAAATGTAAATTTATTACTTAAAACAGAAATGATTATAAAAGACATAGATAAAAAAAGACAGCTCTTTATCTATTGGTTTGCTTTGCTTGATACTAATGAAATAAATAGCTGACTAACTCTGAAATAAAAACAAACAGTATAAAAATGATTGTAAAAATGTGAAATGAAAGCTAGGAAGACAATAAAAAATCAACTCTTTTAACGTAACACATACCGTGATTATGTAGCTCAGAGAAGTACCAGGACATGCAGATTTTTTCATCATGAGGCTAAGCTTTAATGGTTTAGTCATTTGAGATTTCTCTATGGCTGCCATTCTTTAAACGTTAGCATTAAAGATAATACAGAAAATACTTGGGTACTACTAATCTTTTTTTTTTCAGCTTTCAGTTTTATGCTCTTAAAAGATAATCTCCAGCAGGCCATTTCAGACTGTTTAATATTGATGACCTAAATAACAAATTAGTTTAAAGAAATCCATATTTATAAGACCTCAATTTTTAGTGGAATTCAGTCACTAAATTGGTCTTTCCTTGAAATATATTTCTTCTTTTAATCAATATGAAGTGCCTACTGTATGCAAACAACTGCACTGGATCCCAGAGTATACACAAGAATTTGAAGACAAGCATGGCTGGGTTCCACATTATTGGTAAAACTAATGAAGTCAGATTTTTTATAATAACTAGGCCATTTATTTTATGCAGTAGCTTTATTTACATTAACACCCTTATCCCCAAATTAGAGTGATCCATTTTTTAAATATCAGTTTAATTTTTCTTGTTTAACACTTCGACTTCTAAATATACAAACACAATTATTAAATATATTGAGTGTCAAATGTCTATTTATAGAAAAAGATCACTGATGGTAAAGATGGCTCAACTAAAAACTGAATGTCAGTAAGTGTTATAAGCACTTATGCTCATAATAGATGAAATAGCATCTTTAAATAAACATTAACATGTTAAAACTGCCGTTTACCACGTCAACTCAATCAATAGAGGTCATATTTCTAACACTAGGACCGATCAGCTAGCTTTCTGAATTTGCTCATGTTCACAAAGCAAAATGTCACAAGACATTTGTAGTGTTCAACCGGGTCTGAACTAGCTGCAGACGAAAAGGCTATTTAAGCTTATGGGGAAAAAACCGGTGTGTATATAAAATAAATTATTTTTTACTGCATGATTCCTTTCCACTTGCTTTACCCAAGAGTCTGAGTTTTCAATAAACTATTTCTACTTTGGATTTTCATGGCTTTGAAGAGTCAGGCAGAGCTTTAGGTTATCCTCCCAATCCAAGTATTATCTATCACTCCTCTAGCAGGAAGGCTAACAACCCTTGGCTGAAGATGTCTCTATTGCTTCTTCATGTTCAGAGCCCTGGACACTTCCTGGGGCGTGGAAAGCATCCTTCCTCCTTGAAGAGTCCACATTTCACCTCTGGGAGGCATGATGCCTCCACCAGGCCGCTACTGCCAGAGTGCCTAGCGTTCAACAAGCTGACTCCAGGCTGGTGTTGCTACACTTTGTGAGGAAACCGTCAAGTAGGCTGAAATGAACATACCTTGTTGGCATTGTCATATTGCTTAGTAACTCTGCGCTTAAATGAAATTTGGAGAAGCCACGCTTATGTAAATTGTGCCTTGAATTTTTTCTTTTCTTTTCCCCTCTCTCCCTGCCCCTATCTCCCTCCTTACCCTCTCTCCATTCATCTCTTTCATCTTTTTTTTTTTTTTTAATAGCATTGTGCATCAGACAGGTTTTCACTAACTCTTTCAGCTTTCCCCAGAATTACTACCTGAGGCACCGTATCTTCTCCCAGAGGAGACAGCATAACAAGTGCGCCTTGCTGGTCAATAGAAAAGCTGGGAAGTCTGTCTGAAACTAGTAGTTAATGACTTGTTTGTCCTTTGCTGAGGATACCTTTAAGATAATTTTCAAAGGCATTCCATTATTAGGTGCTGGATCTCTCAGAAGAAAGAAACATGTTCTGTGAAATTAAGTAAAGCAAATAAACAAGAACAATGATATTTATACATGATAAACAATATAATAAGATATATTTCTTACACTAGTTTTAAAGTGTGAGTCACCAGGTAATATTATTCTGAATATTATACTACAAATTCAGAACAGGTGTCTAGAACTATTTTCCTACACTTTTAAATGTTAACTCTTTCTCTCTGCTTAACTGAAGCTTTAGTTAAGATCTTTTGATAACAAAACGGAAGCTCTGTAACCACAGCTCAATAATAAGGTGAATGGAAAAACAGTTGGTTTCCGTCTCCCTCAACTGCTTACCTTGATGTGTTCAAGTCAAAAAGAGAAAGAGAGAGTGTACGTTCTCCATTATACCAACAACCACAAAGGCAAACGATAAATACAAAGCACCGTTTTGTCTCCCTGTTGGTATAAAGTCTTTATTTGTTAAATCTTACGAAAATTTTATTTTCATTTAGGGCCACAAATGGTAAGCAAAGATTGAATGTTTTCATAATGTCACATTGTTCAAAAAATGTCTTCAACCATTATAATGGTAACGTTTTAAAGAAATAAACTGTTATTTTTCTATCTGAGGCCCTATTATGATACTTTCACAGTAACTTCTTGGAGAAGTGGATTTAATCCTTCTGTGGAAAGAGGCCAGGTGAGAAAAAAAATACCCTGTGCCCCAAGGGAGGGTGCCAGTTGGAACAAGGAATCAGAAGGATTCTGGGAAATGTTCCTCCATCCTCCTCCCATCCCTCCACACGGGCAAAACAGCTTAGCAATTCAGTCCTCATTTTTAATTTTAGGATCAGGAAGATTCTAGAGTAGCATTTCCCAAAGTGGGTTCCACAGCATGATGGAAGGTTACACCTAAGCAGGTTAAGTAAGTTCGGACATGCCAGGTTAAACCAAGGTTAAGGAGCTTTACTGTAAGATTTCCTAAGGGTTCTGAGTCAGGCAAAAGGATTCTAAATTCATATAGTCCATGTGTTTTTCTCACCTCTTGACTCTTTAAGGTGTCTCTGAATTATTCTACTCCTACTGAGGGCCTTCAGAACCTACGCATCGTGGACTCCCCAGGGTGAATTCCACAAATGTGGACCAGGAAGTTCTGGCCTTTCCCCCTTGATTTTAGAAATATGTTGATAGTTAATACTTTTCTTGCTGAAAACATACACACACATAACCAAAAACACAACAAATTTCAGGGTGAAGCCAACAATCCCATCATGATTACACAGGACTGAGAACAGAAGAATTATAATTTAAAAAGCTGCTGATTATTAAGGTTGGTTTGACTGATGGTTCATTCTGGACCTTCAAATCTGGGGGACTTCATATTGATCAATAATGTCTATTATATAGAAATTTTTTCTGAAGTAGATCCTGATTAATTTTCTTGCCAAGAAAACTGCTTGAGTTTTCTCAGTGAGAAAACTTTCTGCTTTCTTTAGTATTTAAAATTTAAACATTATGATATGTTTTCTAAAACTGAGATATAATTAAATAATCTAGGAAAAAGATATAAAATAGATTAATAACCACAGTATTCTTCAGAGCATCAGGTTTCAAATGTGCATTGTTAAATAAGGTATTTGACATGCTTCAGCACTAAAGCCAGATTATTAGCAAACAACTAAGTGAAACCAAGAAAAATGTACAACACTGATCTTATTGAAATAATTATAGAACCTTTAATGTCCCACAATGCACAGAGAGAAAAAGAATGCAGCGAAGAAAGAGCAACATAATAGAAACAGACAGAAGTAGGACAGTCATTCTACTTTTAACACAGCAGACACAAACTACTGTGGAAAGTTGAAGAGTGTATAAAAATGATCACCGAACCAAAAGTGAAATTTTAATTTGTGTCTCAATTGAAAAATATTAGGAAAAGTGTCTAAGCAAAATAAAAATAAGCTGCAATTTAATTAGGTCACTCTTGCTTTCATATAGATACATAATTGTTTAGGTCAACAAATGTATACTCTTATGCCTGTGTGTGTATATGTGTTTATATTTGACTACATAAAATGGAATGTGAGGATACATATGTATTTTTCTGTTTTGGAATCATTACAGATTATTATTTTACCCAATGGATAGTGACAATGTCCTACAGTCTGGCAATACAATACTCATAAGTTGACTTGCTATGCAAAATATTCTCCTAATGAACTTTGGCTGCATCTCTGCAATGAATCATATTTCTCTCTACAAGTCTACAGATGAAACAAAATGCAGTTAAAAATAACTGCATGGCACATTGTAGGCATTCAGTTTGCAAAACAACTGAATGAATAAATGAGTGAGTGCAGATCTTGCCCATGAGACGTTTCTACAATGGTAGTTTCCACCCTTCACTTGGAAAACAGCACTGAGTTTTGAGGAGGTGCTTTAAGGACTAACCTTCAAAAGCAACGACTTCACTTCATAAACTATATGAGGATTCCACTCAAAATGTCATTTATACAAAGGTACACACAGTTCTTACTCTGAATGTGATAACTGCTGGTCCATGTTTATGATTCAAGGATCTTCTCATTTGGGTGCCACCCTGTTTTACAATCTTTTCCCCTTAGTTTTCACTTGGGACAAACTGAACTGTTGATCGTTTCCATGTCTTCCCACCTAGTGGGACTCATGTTGTTCCTTCCAGCAGAGAACACTTTTCCTTACTCTTTATGCCCATCTAGAATGAACTCTACTTTATAGGCCCAGCTTCAAAGCAATGTTTCTGCACAGCTTTCAAGCTGTCCTCACAGCTATGAAACATTAATATATGTTAAATGTATATAGTGGGGCTTCCCATGAACTCACTGCATGTCACTGATGCAGGTAGACATAACAGATGCTGGGTTGGAGAGATCCCCTGGAGGAGGGCATAGCAACCCACTCCAGTACTCTTGCCTGGAGAATCCCATGGACAGAGGAACCTGGCGGCTATAGTCCATAGGGTCTAAAAGAGTCAGATATAGCTGAAGCAACTTAGCATGCATACACAAATGAATACAAGAGTATTTAAGATACAGTTTCTGTCAAAACCCTAAAATCCAAAGCACTTTGACAAAAAGGCATCAACTAGTTAAACCATCTGACGTCTTAGGATTTCTTTTTAAGTTTCATCTGAAAGTGTTACTACATCCTTCATGAAATAGGCGTAATAAAGTGTATAATGAAAACTTCTGAAAAATATCAACTTTCCTTAAAGTATTACACTTTTCTCAACTGGAGAAGACAGCTGAGGTAATATGTATGTACAAAGGAAGTTTTTCCTCTTATTAAGAATAGATTTAATTTCTCTAAACAAATGTAACAGCAGAAAATGTAGCTAAAACTTTCTAACAAAGGAACAATGCATTCCAAACTTTTTATTTTCCTATTATAAAAGCAAAATTCTATAAAGTCCAAGTGCTCCTGTGTGTACCAGCTCCTGATGAAGTGCGGTGGTTCTAGCGAGAAACACAGTGTAAGATTCCTTGGTAGGTATAAATACGCAACTATCGTCCCTGAAAACACTGCCATCTGTTGTCAGAAGAGAAGGTCACTTCTGAAATTTTGCCATGCAATAGGTTTTCTACAAGTGAAGAAAAAAATACCCGAGACTTAACAGAGCAGGTCATCCTGCAGGAGAAAAAGGTCTCTAGGGAAACTACTATTTGGAACATGGCCAAAGCACAACAATAAACTGGTTTTCTCAAATAAATACTTCTTTAAAAGAAGGTGACTCGGAAATGGCAACCCACTGCAGTATTCTTGCCTGGAGAATTCAATGGACAGAGAAGCCTGTGGACTGCGGTCCATGGGGTCGCAAAGAGTGGGACACGACTTGATGGACTAACACACACACACACTCTCATAAGCAACGTTTATTAATTACCATATATACTTTCATTTTCTTTTAAATGCAGAGAGCCAAACTCATGGCTGAAATTCCAGTGATTATGCCTGGCTAATACTATCTTTTTCTTAATTTTCCTAAAGTTTTCTATTAAATTTTATTAGGTGATAAATGCTACACTATTCCCATGGATCTGTCATAGAAGAGAAAGGAGAAAAATTATGAAAATCATCATCTAGTCTGCCTCTATGTATACATGTAATATGTTATTTTCTGAACAAAGTAACTCACATTTCCTAAGAAGGGATCATTACAGAAGCTATTTGTCAGTTATCCACCATCTGAAGTTTCAACATTTTTAATTAGGAAATTTAAGTTGCAACCCAGATTAAATGTAGAAGGTGTTTATGAGCCATCATTACATCAATTTAGATTTTCTAAATTAGACTGAATATCTTAACTATGGCTTAGAAACTCTAATCATAAAGTGAAACAGAGTTAAACTTAAGTTTAGCAAATTTTGTGAATTTCATTGGCATGTTCTCAGTTCTTAAACTTATCCGTTTTCACTTTGGTGTAGTCACTTAGTCGTGTCCGATCTTGCAACCCCACGCTCTTCTTTCCATGCGATTTCCCAGCCAAGAGTACTGGAGTGGGTTGCCATTTACTTCACCAAGGGATCTTCCCAACCCAGGGATCAAACCCACGTCTCCTGAACCCCAGGCAGTCACCTGCATTTTCTCTTTGGTCGCCCACAATTGTCTCCCTAATAAAGAGGGAAGATCAGTGTAGAAAATCCAACCAAAAACTACGCCAGGTCCCCTGCTAGAGCTCTATATACAGTCATTTAACCCACATAACAACTGTATAAGGTTGGCTTTCGACTCAATTTACAAATGAAAAATTAGAGGATTTGTGTATCCATCCCCAATTTGGCAGAGCCAGTCACAACAGAGAATTCAAATCCATGTGCCTCCAGCTCCACAATCCTTGCTTTTTCCTGTACACCACACTGCCTCACACATGAACAATTATACCTATCTCCAAACTATGTAAGACTATTCTTTAGTGTGCATGGTAATTGATTTGCTTTTTCTTCATCTATTTCTGCTTCTTAAAATGCAGCAACTGGTCAACTTCTGGGGGGTGAAGACATCAACTAGGCTTTCCAGGCAGAGACTGGTCACTAGCATGACAGATGATTCACAAGGTGGAAATAAGCAGGTGAGCAATTAGGGTTGGGTGTAAGAGGCTAGCAGACCTGATGCACACACAGTCATCTGACTGTTGGTTCACTTCGTCTAGAGGGTCACTGCCTTGAGGCATGACAGCAAAGCCCTGCTAATTGTGGGATTTGGAATTGAGACCTCGACAAGTCTAGTCTAAGGGGAAAGGTAAAAAACACCTATGAAAAGCACATGCACCATTCCCAAATGGCTGGAAACCAGGCATACCGTGAACTTAAACTCCTTTAACTGACAGTTTTGTTTGAATTATGAAATCTCAGTGTATGACTTCCACTGTGCAATTTTTGAAGTTCATACTAGTGAGTCTGGCAAATCTGCTTTGAGATACCATCTTGCTGAGAAACAGAAGGCCTTTGAGAAAACCTCTGAGCCCACAGCTTAACTCATGTGTGTTCAATGCCTTTTACACCCATTTAAGAATAATTTATGAATCTGGTTTAGTACACAATGTCCTACCTATTAATCCATAATCTTAATAACGGTGGTTCACAGATCCTTCAGACTCTCATGAACTGTGAAACCACCTGAATAGAATGTTTTTATTAAAAACCATCCTAAAAATACTCTATGACTCTAGTTTTCAATATCTGAGAACCATGTTACAGATATCTGGGCTTGGATAAAAAATACTTGTGTATTTTTTTTCTAGTCACTTCTTTAATTTTACATTTGGAGAAATCTACCCAGAAAGGTTATGGGATTCGCTCAAAGTCCGGCCACCACCTAGTAAAGAACTCAGCCACAGCTCTTTCCACTGTATTCCAGATAAAAGGCTCTATTATTCTTTCAGAGTCAAGAAGTTTTGACTGTCATAACATTGTGTTAGGTCACTAACATGACATGATCCCAGCCTCCTCCCTAGTTTCCTCTACAGCAATTCTAACTCTATAAATGCTGCACTTTAAACATATCAATTCAATAATCGCTCTTGGCAGAGAACATACAGCACACGCCTTCCCACATGCTGTCCTTTGGTCCTTTCCCCATGTCTCTCAGTCTGCCTGGTAACGCCGTCCTCAAGGCCCAGCTCAGATATCACCTTCTCAGCAGCAGTTGGCTCTCTTTTCCCTTGGCAGGACTACTCCATGTGTTCCCTCATGTTTATGATGGCACCTACTGTGCTATAGAACACCCTGTGTTCATGACCACCTTCCCAAGGAGAGGACTCGTCAAGGACAGGACCTTGCCTTGCTCCAATTTCTCCTCTAGGATTAGTAGAGTTCCAAACACAGAGTAGGTCCTCAGAAACATTGATTGAATAGAACTGATTGTGACAGATGTGTCAATGAGTGTGGTACAGACACTCAGGACGACAGCTCTACCAAAGTGTAAGTTTCAAGAGTGAAAAAAATGAAGACAAAGGTTACACACATGATCTTCACTCATCCGGGGCCATTGATGAGTTTTAGATTTGTGTCACTTTCTTTATTCATTCAGTTATTCATTCAACAAAGTAGTAAATGATCCTACATGAGTCAACACTGAAATTGTGTAATATCCGCTTTTACTTTCAATCTGTACTTTTCCTAGGACATTCCATGGTTCTATGTCATTGTGATGGCTTACTTCAGAGTGCTGCTGACATTTTAAGGAGGCATGGTTTTAGTGGCCAGCATGGTCACGGGCCAACAGGAAAGATTGAGGCAAGTGTAAAAAAGCAACAGAAGAATGAAATTTAGCAAGCCAAGAGTACCTGACTTGTTCAACAGCAAAAAAGAAGAAAAGGAGACAGGTGGAGATTCAGCTGGCTACTTTTTCAGCCTGTAGGCTGTACCTTCTCTGTACAGCATCATGCTACAGAGTCTTGAAAGGTTTTCTTTCAATTCGATAAGCAAGCAATTTTCCTCTGGCAATCTGGGCTTGGATAAAAAAAGATTACAAGATCTAGAATCCACTCTTATTGTCAGTCTGATAAGCCTGTAACTCTAGGACACTGAGAAATGCAGTTAACAGCATTTGCCATTTGAATGATATTCAGGTACTATGCACCGGATGGAGTCTATCCTTTCACTTCTCAAAGTTTCAAGTTGCCAGACAGAAATATGTTTCACTTAAGTTCCAATATTTAACAAATGTTCATTTTCTGCCTTTCTCACTCCAAGAACACAAATATTTGGTGCAAACTTTCCATGAGAACACGAAGCAATTTAACACTGCTATAGAATTGCTGTAAAAACACAACAACAACAACAACAAAAAACAGTGTCCCTGTGATTAGGTCAGAAGAGAGGCATGAGGGAAACATGGGGTGGTGGTTGGAAGGTGGGGTGGTCACTGCTAAAGGCTTCCACAATTATAGCAATTTCCACTGGCTAATCACCTGCTTTCAACCTCTGCACCTCTTTTACTTGTGGTCTCACCATGAAAACTACAACTTGTTACAGAAAGAGACTGGGTGCAATCTACAAAGAAATGCTTCTGGCTTTTGGTTCAATGTTAAAGCTGTGTCCAGACTGTCAAGCCCTAAATTCAGGGACATTACTAATGGTTAATAAAAGACTACATGACTATGAAGTTCAAAACTTCACATAATATATAAAATTGTCTATCTACATATTACCTATCTCTGTAATATCTAGTATGAAGATATACCTATTTATCTCAGATGTTAAAGTTATAGAACATGAAGTCATCCTTCAATTTCACTGCAGATCAAAAGATGGAATGTTTGTGATTTGCAGGCATTTTGCAGTTTATTGTCTTTGTTTTTGTTGTCTTTATGTAACATGAACAACTTTGTTTTGATTCTTCTATGAACTAAAGATGATTCAAAATACAGAAACAGTTTCTTTTAAAATCACCCTGTTTGACAGCACCCACTGGTGCTAAGCATTTGAATCTAAGCATCTTTGTACAACATTCCGGATTTGTGAACAGATTTAGATCTTCCATGTTCCTTCTCATCATTAGCCAATTATGAAGGAACTATTACCTTTGCTCAGCCTGATATTTTATGAACTTCACTGAAACAGTCTCATCACTCATGATACACTCAGGAGATTGGTCCATTGCCCAGAAGTTCACAAAGAATATTTTTGGTGAACTCCCATTAGCCTTAGGAGGAGTTATGCATATACATGTGAGCCTCATCAAAAGATGGATACAGTCTTCTATGTATTTGAGTACGGTAATAGATCCCATCTTGCATAACTGTGACCTACTGCTCTTTGTTCACAAGCTTGTCAGCCAGTTACATTTAGGAAGGCTTCAGATTTCCCTGCTATCCCTGGCGAATTATTAGTCATCAACTCCCCAACATCAGGTCTCACAACTCTGTTCAAAGCAGAAACATCTTTGAAATCTTTTGAAGCATGACTTCATTAACAGATGATTTACTAAGCATTAGAATTAACCGTGTGGATTTGTATCTGTTACCACAATTTGTGTGAAATAGCAGAGGGATCACCTCAATAAGAAATTCCTTTTAATACTGCCAATCAAAATATTTTTATTCCTGTTATTACAAAAGCAAGTTCGATGCAGTTGTGCTAATATCATTCTTCAGTAAGAAAATGAGGGTTTTTCTTTTTTAAAGGAAGTTTATAAATATCCTAGGCACACATTTCCAACTCTTAATTTAAAACTGATGGCTATAATAAGAATTACAAAAATGAAACGTTCTTTGTTCAGAGTCGTAATTCAGAATGAAGGATTATTTTACAGAAGCTTAATAACTATACATTTTTGCATCTTTTTAGACATAGAAAATGAATTGTTTGCAAAAAAATTCATGATCTATGCATCTGGCTATTTCAGCACATGGATAGTACTGAAGATCTCTGATATGTATATTACCTGTGGACACTTTTCTAAGTAACACTGGAGGTTCAAATCCAGAAATGTAGATTAGGTTGGCCCCTTTTTTTGACTGCAATGGCAGTCAAAGCCAATAGTTAGGTCTTTTTAAAGAAATTTTCTTTTTCACAATTAGGTTTCAAATAATGCAGATTTCATAACTGCTGTTAATGTAAACAAAGACTACTTGATCTTTCAATGTTATATTAAAAAGATAGTTTCTGATCTACCAAAGCTTATTAAAAAGATAATTATGCTAATCATAATTTTTAAAAGTGTTTTTTATCACTGCTGTATTTTCTGGCTTGATTAGCAAATAATATCTTCACAAACTCTGAAGTTCACAAAGATGTAAAATTCTGAATTACAGCTCTGGAAACTGTATTTAGTTGTTAACAGCATATAGATAGGTAATTGCTAGTTTGGGAGCAGAAATGCTTTATAACCAAAGTACTTTTTCCTGGAGGGAATCATACTGTCATTTGTTTTTATTTTCAAAATGAAAACAAATGGCACTATGATTCCTGAGGGCAAAAATGACTTCAGTCTATTTCTTCTCCTCTGCACGCTCATCCACTCATTCTTAGTTAGATGCAATATAGATACAGAACCCACCCACACCCCTAGGACTTCCACTGCTGCAAAATGTATTCACTCTCTGTACAGTAATTAACAGCTCTTGACTGGAAAACTGCCAGCATGTACAACGTGACACTCTTCCTTTGAACACTAACAAAGTGCATAAGTAATTTATGTTGGATTAAATATCCCTAACAGGGACCCTTAAGTAACCCAATCACTTTAAACAGGCTCCACATGCATGCTCCAGCGCAGTGAAAATGTCAGACAGTGATAACCCACTAATAGCACAATTCTAACTATATTCTAGCCATTAGCATTTTATGACATCAATCCTCATTAAACCTGGCAAGGAGAAAGATACTAATGTTTCCCAATTTTACAGCCAAGGTGGAAGAGAAATGGAGAAAATGTGTAGACAGGTGCTGTCTCCCAAAAAGGATTAACATTTTTTTAAATGTGGAAGCAATTTTCTGTTAGTACCTTTGTTTGCATTGAAAGAGAGACAACAAAGAGGTAATGGCTACAAGGACCTCGATGGAATTCAGCCAAGAGCGAAAGAAAAGACTGGTATTTCAGCCATTGTGCTCACTGCTAAAGCCCTGTGCCAACTCATCTTCCAACCCATTATATGAAATTTAATTTAACCTGCTATGCAATTAATTCAGATGTTCAGCCTATTTTTCTCATGGCAGAATCCCTCACACAATGCCTTATTTAAATATTAATCAGTCCTCTTTCAATTAGGACTAATTTGCTTCACAGGGTTTCTCTCATCTTCTGATTGCAGGAAAATGGAGGTAACTTGCAACGTTTGAGGATAATTAACATGGTATTTTTATAATACTGATACATCAAATGGGACCTTAATGAACCCCGCTGATTCCATTTAGTAAAGCATGCCTCAAAGTTATAATCAAGAGGAAAGCCATTGCCATCTGTTTGAAATACTAAGGAGCACAATTTAAACACAAAATGCTTATTTCTCTAAACTGTCTATTGTAGAGGTCTGCAAAAGTCATTTTTCTATGCAAACTAATTGTACAGTATTTTAATTTGAACCTTTTATTGCATATATACAAAACAGTGACATCTTAAGATGTAGGGGCCCTGTTTAATTAAATGTTGACAACCACAGAAATAAGTAATGTTTGTCAATGTTACTTCTTTTAAGCGTGCTGCGCAGTTGCCGCTAGAATAGCAGTAGTAAGTTTTACATTTCTAATGAATCTAATATTTCACAGCCTTTTGTTTAATATTTGAAGAACTTTTCTTAACAAAAACCATGAAGCTCTATGAAATGGAAAAACATAAGCATACACTGTTGGTTTGCTGCTCCTGACGTCACAGAGTAAACAGGTTAACATTTACACACAGCCAGGTGTGCACAGTGTTCCATCTGCTTCCAGGCAGGTTGAAGGTCAATGCTTTAGGCTTTGAGCTATTCTAGAGTTCCTTGGTTACATCTAGGTTACAGAGGCTATTGGCTCCCAAGGTCATTATCAAAGCACTCAACATGTTCCAATGGCAATAAAACATGATCGATAACAGATTGCTTATTTACAATGTTTACACTGTGGTCACAAGGATTTCCTCTGTGAACTTCTGAAAAAGGAGGCATTACCTGTGCTTGTTTCAAATAAGAATCTCCCCTCATATTCTTTATAAAGCTACTCTACCTCCTGCGTCATTATATCAGAAGCATCAATAGGTCAGAATTTCATTGTAAAAACAAAATCAAACATTTAATGTGAAAAATCACATTCATATTAAGTATCAGTCAACCAGTAAAAGTATTAATTGTGTGTCTTAGATGCGTTTACCAGATGCAAAAAAGAAATAATTGGAGGTACAAAGGACAGGCCAGTCTAGGGTAAGAAACATATTCCAGTTAAACCTAACAGAAAGAGCAAGTATGAAAAGGACAATGAAGAGATTAACTGGGTTGGAGAAAGGAGGTCTGGCTGAGGTTTTATGGAAAATAAAACATATAGCTTGAGGAAAGTTATGTTATCTTCAGTTCAGTTCAGTTCAGTTCAGTCGCTTAGCTGTGTCCGACTCTTTGCGACCCCATGAATCGCAGCACGCCAGGCCTCCTTGTCTATCACCAACTCCCGGAGTCTACCCAAACCCATGGCCATAGAGTCGGTGATGCCATCCAGCCATCTCATCCTCTGTCATCCCCTTCTCCTCCTGCCCCCAGTCCTTCCCAGCATCAGGGTCTTTTCCAATGAGTCAACTCTTCGCATGAGGTGCCCAAAGCACTGGAGTTTCAGCTTCAGCATCAGACCTTCCAATGAACACCCAGGACTGATCTCCTTTAGGATGAACTGGCTGGATCTTCTTGCAGTCCAAGGGACTTGCAAGAGTCTTCTCCAACACTACAGTTCAAAAGCATCAATTCTTTGGTGCTCAGCTTTCTTCACCGACCAACTCTCACATCCATACATGACTACTGGAAAACCAAAGCCTCGACTAGATGGACCTTTGCTGGCAATGTAAAGTTTCTGCTTTTAAATATGCTATCTAGGTTGGTCATAACTTTTATTAGCCTAAATACAGAGCACATTGAAACAATTTATGTGTTTATTACTTTGTTGAGTTTAAAAACTTCTAGGATGAAATCTAGAAATTTCTCATGCCAGCACCCACTACTGAGTCATATTTTACATAGTCGGGGCACAAGGAAACCATTTATTGATTTTAATAAAATTATTGTGCTCATGTGGCAAATACCTACTGAACAAACATTGTGTTCCAGGCATGTTCTAACCACTGCGTATCAATCAGTGAACAAAAGATAAAGCACATCCCTGCTCTCAAGGTTTATAAGTTCTAGTGGAGATGGACAGGCAATTCAAAAGATAAGCAAACAAATGAGATAATTTCCCATAATAAAAATCTATGAAAAATGCAAAGCTAGATGTTAAGAATAGAAAGTGAAAAGTGGGGACATTTTGGATTGGGTGGTCAAGGAAGACCTTTCTGAGGAGGTGACACGTAGGCTAAAATTTTAATGACAAGCCAGCTTCAAGGAAAACTGTGCCAGCCTGAGAGAGCAGGTCAACGGCAACCGTGAGTCAGGCAGAAGTTTGGCTAGTGTAAGGAACATTAAAAATAAACAAACCAACTAGAGAAAAACACAAAATGGGGTTGGAGAGATGGACAAGGGTTAGAAAATTCATGAAAGTGAGTTTGCAAAAGGAAACTGGATTCCCCTCCTAAGCGCAATGAGAGAAACTGGAGAGCTGCTCACAGAGCAGTGACATAATCTGATCTATGTTTTTTTCTCTTGTTTTCCATGGGAAACAGGGATGGTAGACAAGTAAGCAGAAAATCAAGGACACTATTAGGAAGCTTCTGCATCAATCCAAGACAACTATGTTCACGGTTTGGCTAGAGGGGGAGTATCAGCAATGGAAACAGATGTGAATAGAGAAAGAGGCAAACAAGAGAATGAAGGGGAGAAGCATAGGAGAGTCAACTCAAGAAGAGTTGACTTGGAGGCTGCTGCCATAAATAACTGGGTATCTCTGAAATGGAAACACTTGGGAAGGAACAGTTCAAGAAAAAAATCTCAAATTCTCTTACGGTCACTTTAATTTTATAAGTGGAGCTGTTGCACAGTAAAAGCTACTTATCAAAATAATATTTAAATCATTTACTATTATTAGCAGCTCTATGAATATTCTTTTCGGCTTTTGAAATGGTTATTTCCTTTTAGTTTCACTAGCATAGTGTGTAGTCAGATGCCTCTGAACCTTTACTACACCATCCCCTCTGACTGCACCACTCTTCCTAATATCTACCCTCTAGCTAATTTCCACTTTCTTTAATAATAGTGGGAGCTCAAACTTATGATTGGTGAGTGCCAGGCACCAAGCTAGGTGCTTAGATTATACTTCATTCAAAGTTCACAAAAGCGCTAAATCTAAAAGATATAGAAATAGCTACTCTACAGAGCACTCTTTCTGGTAGCAAGGAGAACAGGGTGGAGTTGCTCCCATGATCTCAGCAGATTAGGCCCCTCAGTGTAGACTTCTATAGTGATTTCTTAGCTGCTCTGCCCTTTCAGACTGGAAGTCCTTGGCATCTTCTGGAAACATGGAAGAAAATATACCCAAATAAACCTCAAAGTAGCCAAGATTTTGATTTGTATATGTACCACCTACAAAGGCCCAGCAAGCTCTCTGCCTGAATTGTGCTTCCGGTCTGATGGGAATCCTCGATGCCCAGGAGTTAGTTCTTCATGGCCCCCCATCCAATGACTTATCCCTCACAGCTTGAGAGACTGTGTCTCTATCACAGTTTAAAGACAGCATGGCTGCCAACAGGCCAGAACGATCATTAATAAGTTAACTGTTCCCAGATAAGATTGCAATCTATGCCAGTCCTAAAGTAATCTCTACTATAATTACTACACAGACTCTGCCAGGACACAAACTCTGACGTGGGAGGCAGGTGATGAGGTTCTGTGTCCACTCACAGCTCAATGTTTGTGCCCTTCCCCACCAAGTGCCCTGGAGAAGGCACTGGCAGCCCACTCCAGTACTTTTGCCTGGAAAATCCCATGGACGAAGGGGCCTGGTGGGCTACAGTCCATGGGGTTGCGAAGAATCAGACACGACTGAGCGACTTCACTTTCCCTTTTCACTTTCATGCACTGGAGAAGGAAATGGCAACCCACTCCAGTGTTCTCGCCTGGAGAATCCCAGGGATGGCGGAGCCTGGTGGGCTGCCATCTATGGGGCACACTGAGTTGGACATGACGGACGTGACTTAGCAGCAGCAGCAGCCACTAAGTCCCTACCCCCACGATGAGCAAAACACAATGCTTAAATGGTATTAAAAAGAAAACCAATGCTTTACACAGTCTCCCATCCCCTTAAAAATTTTTGCAACAGAAGTGCTCGGTCCTATTGGTTTGTTTGATGCCCTCATCTGAGAAGACAGGCCTGCTGCTGAGTGCCAAGGTGGGGCCAAAAAGAAGAGCCCTTGGCACTCTCCACCCAGCATATCTAGACATGAACTTCTACCCTGCACCCAGCACTATACCACCAGCTCACAATCACCCCACTGGGCATTTGGACTTTTAGAGCAGCAGAAGAAAACAGCAAATTAAAGAAAGGAAAGCAATAATAGTTAAAACAACATACTCATATGTAGCACTCATTTTGTGCCAAATGCTGCTTGTTTGGGGCTTCCCAAAGATGGATTCATTTTATCTGCATAATTCAAGGGGGTAAGAACAATCATGATGCCTATTTTATAGATACGTAAGTTTAGACACGTCATAGAATTACAAACCAGTTATGAACTCAAAGTCTCACAGGGAGGAAATGGAAGAAAGGAGAGAAGAGAGCAATGTGAGCAGGGACCCGGGAGGAGGCACATCGGGCAGAAAATCCACAGACAGAAGGAAAATGGTGTGGTATGCCCTATGACCAACTGTATCCACCAATCACCCACAATTGTTACAAACAGCCATTTCACAGAATGCTATACTAGTCTCTACAGCCTCCCCTAGTACTGAATAATTAAATATTCACCTAAGTAGGTTTTAACTGAAAAAATAAGTATGTCAAGACTGTCCAATGATATTAATACTAAAAGACAGTTAAAAAACTCACTGTTCCTGGTGGAGCTCCTGAACAGGCACCCACTGTGGCCCATGTATCTAAACACCCACTCAACAGCCCTGACACACTGCTCTCTCCGCCCGTTCTTCTAGTTCCATCCTTGCAGACACTGACAGTTCAGTGCTGTGCTGCGCCTGGTCGCTCAGCTGTGTCCAGCTCTCTGTGATCCCACAGACTGCAGCCTGCCACACTCCTCTGTCCATAGACTCTCCAGGTGAGAATACAGGAATGGGTTGCCATGCCCTCCTCCAGTGAATCTTTCCAACCCAAGGATCGAGCCCAGGTCTCCAGCACTGCAGGTGGACTCCTTTAATTATTTGAGTCACCAGGTTAGTACTCCCCATAAAAACATGAGCACATGTACTTAATTTAATAAAGCAATTAATTTCCATTGCTAAGCAACAAAAATGTGTGCACTATTGAAAATTAGAACCAATAACTTAGTAACAGTTATGGTGACTACAGTAAAACAGTAATTCCCAGATTCCATCTAACTTCCATTCCTATATTTCATTCACTTATGCACACAAACAAATGCCATATGTTCCACTGTGACATATAATCTCTCAGAGTCAATGAGTAGCCACTCTTTTCTATCACTTCTTCTCTTACTCGAGAAAACATTTAATGAGAAATATTATGTGCCAAGGGTACTCAATCCTAAGGCTACAGAGCCTAATCTAGCGTGACAGGAGCTCCAATTTCTGAAATCAGAAATACAGTACAGTGTGAGTGACAAGCAATCATGATAACAATAATGATGACGAAATAATAACGATGCAAATCAGGATGCTGATGAGAGCTCAAACTTACATGGGTTTGCTGTATGCCTGTTCTAATTGCTGCACACATGTGAACTCAATGCAGCATCAGAATAACCCTATGAGGGTGTTACTATAAGCCTCATTTTACAAAGAAAGAAATGGCTCAGAGAGCTGAAAACACACACAACTCCCCTAGTTACTCAGATAGCAGGAGGTAAGCAGGCCTTCAGGCCTAGGCACTAGCTCTGGTCTTTGGCCCTAACCATCTCTCATGTTGTGCTCAGAGCAGTCCTGTTTTGTGTCTTGAAGACTCAAAAAAAAGAGAAAGGAAAGAAAGAAATGCAAGCCACACTTACGAGGTGAGAGTAGGGTATTAGGGAAGCCTCTAACAGGAGGTATTCTTTGAGTTGAATTTTTAGGTATGAATAAGACAACTAGATGACAGGGGTGAGGCATAGGAAAGGGAATGCAGTATCTGAAGAGATCAAATCCAGAAACAGCTGATCACTCCCTGAAACTGCACCATGGACCAACTGTGGACTGAGGGCACATTTCACAGAGTAGCAAGAGAAGCCTGGAGAGGTGGGCCAATTCCTGCACACAGGCCCTTATCCTGCTCAGTCCTGGGATATCTTTTTATCTCTACTGTACTTCATCCTGCATCTTACAGAAAATTATCATTTAAAACTTTAATAATTTGGGGACAATGATAGTCTTGCTGGAGAGTACAACATTTGTTGGAACGAGAAGTTCATCTCTGTGTAGAAGCCCTTCCCAGTGGCTCAGCAGTAAAGAATATGCCTGCAAAGCAGGAGCCGCAGGAGATGGGGGTTCAATCCCTGGATTGAGAAGACCCCTGGAGGAGGGCATGGCAATCCACTCCAGTATTCTTGACTGGAGAATAACATGGACAAAGGAGCTTGGTGGGCTACAGTCTATGGGGTCGCAAAGAGTCAGACATGGCTAAAGTGACTTAGCACACATGCATGTTTTGTGTAGTAGTGAGGCTCTTTCCTAAATTATTAACGAAAATATTATCAATCAATCAATGAAACTAAGTTACATTCAGATTACATCCACCTTTTCCTTTTTAAGCTGGCTACCAGTATTCACAGGATGAAATTACTTTATTCACTACTGGTATTAAAATTGATATAATTTATTCTTCATAAATCTGGTGTGTATGCAATGTATGTGTGCTCATGACTGGAAAAGTTTAATGTTATTTGTCCTGATAAGATCCAAGTTAAACTGATGGCTTTATTTTTGCCAGGGTCATCTTTTTATCCCTTAAAACACACAGGCCCTTCTGTATCCTTTCTGAGTCTTCGTGTTTCTCCACTTTATGAAGAGGCCTAGAAAAAATGATCCTTTTAAGATGAAATGAAGTCTGCAATCCCTCAAATAACCTAGGATATACATCAAGAGGCACCCACGGTTAGACTGTGTGGGGTTTTGAGACTTCATCCAGCCACTTCCCACCTGTTGGAACTCTCCTACAGTGTGGTTTCATGATCACAAATAGCCCTTGTGTTGAACAGTTAAGATACTACAACCAGAAGCTTCAAGTAAAGGAAGGAAAAGTAAACAGTGCATGAAAAGAGTGTGCTACTGCACTCATAAATCTGTGTTTACAACTATTTAAAAAGTTGTTTCCCCCTCTATTTGGCTCTAAAAATTTCTTCAAATTCTTAAGAATTTTATGTAAACTGGTTTCTTCTTTGCAGACTATCTTAACATGCCACTTTTCCTTTCTTAAGAATTTTATGATTCCAAAGGCACATCAAATTTGTGTTCATTTATTCTGTCTTCATGCTGAAAAGTGATCACAAAATAGCAGCATTACAGAAAACAACCATAAAATATGAGGGCGCCAAGACAGTTTGGGGAGCACCCAGTGGTCTATGGTTTCTGAGATATAAAAATTCTCTGTAGAAGAATTTGCTTATAGTGACATCAATTAAATACTGAATTAAGTCTCCAGTATGAACTGCCTAATATATTTTATGTATCTGCTTTAAGCATATACTAGTATACTAGAGTATAATGGTAAACTCAGGTTATTTATTTTAACAAAAGCTTTTAGAATACTAAATTTCATTCTGGCCTAATGGCTAACATATTTTGCTCTAAAGAGAGAATTATTTAAGTTCTCCTCACAAATCTATGGCCTTCTGAACTCAAAGTTGAGGTGGCAGTGCCCTAAATTTTCATGAGCTGGATATCTGACTATGCCAGAGCAAGAAGGTAGATGATTATTAAATAGCAACAAAGTCAAGTTTTCTGTTTTGTTTCTTTACAATAAAAATTTTGTATTTTGCTTATGCTAGCTCCTCCCTTGGGTAGAGCTGAAGTATCAACAAGTTTCTCACATTCCATCTAAGATTTTTCAGCCAACAGTATCATTTTTAAACAACAGTAGCTTTTTCTGAGAGATTACATTACTTATTTCCCCCTCATTTTGATAAGGAATGAGCCACAAGTACTCATAACATTACATCAGAATTTTAAAGCTAGAAGAAACTTTTGATTTCACCAGATTCTGCCTTGCCTCTTGTAACTAGAATAATCTGCTCTCCCTCCAGAATGAGGCTATGGTTCTCTGCCCAAGCTCACTAATTAACAGGAGCCTTGAGAGGGGCTCTGGGCTCTTACACTGGTGCTAAACCTTCCACAACACATGCCTCTCCCTCAGCAATTTGTTCTCTTAAAAATGTTTTGCTTGTTTTCTCTTCTGTTTGCTCCATTCTGAAGCCAGTAACAAGCTGATTGATAATGGCAGCAAAAGGGGGAAGATTCTTTTCTAAATCTTCATGTAATTTCTCTACTATTGCCCTGAGATCTTGAAGCAGCCTTATGTGATGAAATCTCAGTGGACTGGGGGAATGTGAGTAATTCTTAGGCTGCTCCTAACCAGCCTCAGGCCGTAGGCAAAAGCATGTAGCTTTTCTAAGATTTTATTTTCTTCATTTATGAAATGACAGTTGGGCTAAATGATCTCTGACCTCCATTCCTTGCTTTAGAATTAAAACAATATTCCCCAAATACACTGAAGTCACTCAAGAACTGCACTATGGTAATCCTACATTATGTCAACTCACATCAGTCATTCATTAGTGGGACATATCTAAAAAAGTATGAGCAAGCTCGATTAAGCAAAGAATGTCAAACTCAACCAACCTTAATCAAACCGATTTGATATGAATAGAAAGTGTATTGTTCACATACCTGTTATGACTGAAAGCAACGATTATCAAATGTTTTCCAAATTGTCTTCTAATGAATCTACAAGACTGCTTATACAGTGGAAAATACTACTGTGGTATGCTTTTTTTTCCTTTCCTTTTTCCTTGCCATAGTTGCTTTGAGTTGCCTGCTTTTCAGTAGTGCTCTATACTTCCCTACATTGTGAAGAAAATATATACAGACGAGGGAAAATAGGACTTCAGGATTTTGTTTATATCCTCATTATTCGCCTAGAAATGACGCATTCCCTTGTTGATTTTCATTAATGCTCCCTTCCTCCTTTTTTCTTATTCCCTCTCATTATCCTTCTAAGAGGATCACGTCCTTTCATTGTCCATTTTTTTTTCATTTCTCTCTCATCATTACCCTAACTACCTCATTCTGGCATCCCACTAATTTTCCCTTTAGGCTAAAAATTAAAGAATCTAAACCATTTCTGTAAATTGTTGAAAGTGATTCATTTTTTTTTCTTTCAGAAACACATTCAGCAATAACTTATAACTATGTATTTACCTTCTAGTTTGGGGAAGAGGAGAACTAATTTAAATACATTTAAATTTATATCCTTTAAGATAGAACAGCACATTTATTTACTAAATTGACACTTTATTCTGGTTTATACTGTTTAAATCCAGTAAAGGGGAAATGAGAAAACTCATAAAACAAAGATAATTTTAATGTTCCTTAGCTTGACTGAAATTCACATGTGAAAAATAATTTACTCACAACTGGACTCTGAGAAGCATCAGTTTCCTTCTATCTCAGGAAATTCCAAAGTCCTTTGCCATCTGAGACCATCAACAGCAACTGAAGTTTGAGGCCACCTGTAGTGGGTATAGCTGTAACCTCCCAACCATCAATGATGCACATTTTGTCAAGCTCAACAAACACTAATTTGAGTGCTAATCTTCTGTGTAAAAGGCACTAATCATGAATCAAATAAACAAGCCATTTGAGTGTACAACTGTCAACATGACCAAAATCTGCTCATACCGGATCAACACCATGCCCTGGCCAACTGCTGACGTACCACAGACCCTGCTGTCCACTGTTAGCGCAACATGGACACAGCATTCCTTGACTATCAAGCAAAGGCTAGGCTGAAAGGAACCTCAAATCAGAACTGTCTTTGGAGTCCCATGGCCACTGCCTCAGGAAGAGCTCTTCCTGCCTCTGGGACTGGAATAGCCCTTGCTGATCTCCCTGACCCCACTTCTCCCCCTTCTCCCCTCACTTCTACCCTCCCTGGCTCTTCTCTTCTCGCCAAGAAGCAAAGAAACATGATCCGACCACTCTTTTGCTTCGAAACTTCCATTGGCCCCTTGCCAAATGAGGTCAAAATAAGCTATAGCATCAGAGGGGACTGGTCACTATCCTGTGCTCCAACCACTTACTGGCAGTGAGACCTCTGGCCAAGGTGGGAATGCCTCATAAGAGGGACAGAATGAATGTGAATGCGTGTGTGCGCACGCATGCATGCACAAGTCTAAAGCATGAAACCACCTGGCACAGAGTGGGTATTTAAAGTACATTATTTTCATCCCTTTTCCTAGTTGACTGCTGGAGTAATCTCAGATTTCACAGTATGGCATCATCAGTCCCACCCTCTGAATCAAGCTGCGCTGCTCTAATACCTTCTTTCACTTTCCCAGTCCTACCCTCTCATTAGAGAACCTCAGAGCTCCCAAACTCACTAGGCACCTCCTGGAGTCTGCATCTTGTACCTAGGATGCTTTCTTACCTTTCCTCTCTTACCTTGAAAATGTGCACTCATTATTTAACAGCAACCTCATGTCCTTCCCAAACTCCAGTGAGTTACAGCACCTTTCTGCCTCCACCACACACTCATTCACTTACTCAGCAATTCTACTTTGTGACTAGAAGCATGGATTCTAGAACCAGCCAGCCTGAATCAAATCCTAGCTCGGCCACTCATTTACTATATAAACTTGAGCAAGTTATTTAATCTCTGTGGCCCTGTATCTCTGGCTAAACCACAGTTAAAAATTTAAACCCTATTTTAGGAATTCTTGCAGAAAAGGCAATGGCAACCCACTCCAGTACTCTTGCCTGGAAAATCCCATGGATGGAGGAGCCTGGTAGGCTGCAATCCATGGGGTTGTGAAGAGTCAGACACGACTGAGCGACTTTGCTTTCACTTTTCACTTTCATGCATTGGAGAAGGAAATGGCAACCCACTCCAGTGTTCTTGCCTGGAGAATCCCAGGGACAGGGGAGCCTGGTGGGCTTTCATCTATGGGGTCGCAAAGAGTCGGACATAAATGAAGTGACTTAGCAGCAGCAGGAATTCTTGACATATTGTAAGAAAACAATAAGTGTGGAAGTGTCTTAGGTTCTTGTATTGGTTATGTCTTTTATTAATGAATGACCTTAGGGAAGTCGATGAAATGAGCACTAACTGCTGACCTTACTGAGTGATCCAGCATCACCTTCTACGAAAAAGGAGGGGACTGAACTGAATAGTTTCTCTGAGGTCTCTTCCATATTTACAATTCTAAGATTTTTCTCCTAATCTGTTAATTTATAATTCTTCAGAGCTATTATTATAAAAGTTTTTCTTGCACTTAAACGCCTACAGAATTCCTTAACACATGCCATATCAAATGTTACTTCTTTCAGATGGGAACACTTATACCACAGTCAAAGGGATTTCCAATAAAGTCCAAATTGAGCCCAAGTCTGAAGGTATTCTGATTGCTAATGGTGAAGGGTTTGGAGCCCAACAAACCCAAGATCATAGGAATTTAATGTTTACAGGTGTTTTCTTAACATGTCCAGGAACCCAAAGTATTACCTGACAAGGATGAGAAGCTGGTCAATCAAATATCACTTCCTATCATTCACATCAACATTAACATCCTTCAAGTATGAAAACTTGATACCAAAGTCATGAAAGGCATTTCAGACCTTCATGAAGCAAAGAACTTTAAAGCCAGAGAAATCTTTAGGATTTTTTATGTAGATATGATATTTAAGTATTAATCCATAATGTAACAATGGAGGAACAACTAAGAACAATTTACTTCCCTATAAAAATAGTTGCAGTTTTATTACTATAGAAGGTATGGGGGCTCAAAAGTATCACATAACTGGCATGAATAAATTCACTTTTACTGACTGCCAAGTCCATATGCATAGTTTTTATTACATGGCTTTTTATTACATAGCTTTAAATGTACTTACATGTGCTTGTAGATGTCTAGATCTAATCTTATAATAAAATAGTCAGTCATATGACTGATGCCATAAATGAGATGTGAATCAAAAGTAGTATGACTAATTTTTAAGCAATATATCAGAATTTAACCATAGATACTTACTAGTCCTTTTTAAAGTACTGAAGTTAGCTTGATAGTATTTTTATGGGTTTGTCTTTATCTTCAAACTCTTGTTATAGAATCTACTTTTGTGTGTATGTGTGTCTTTATGTGTGTATGTTAGTGGCAAAAACGTTTTTTAGGGTGAATTAAATTAAGAAAAACTACTGGAAAGTCAATCACCTATGCATCAGAGCAAGTATACAAAAAAGTTATGGTAGAATCTAGCTTTGCTTTAAAACCTTTCAGCTTGGCTGTATGTCTGAATGTTTTCCATAATGAACTGTAGAGAAAAACATCAGAACTGAACTTAGTGAATAAAATGGGAAATCTGTTAGATAATAGACTGACACTGTAAAATAATGTAATGAAATAACTAAAAACTTATGAGTTCTGATATAGAACAGAACAGAAAAGTTACAGAGGAGGCGTTCTCAACATGTTTCAAACAATGGCACTAATTGTGGATCAGCTGTGTAGTACTAAAGAGGAGACCATGTACTTGGATCTCTATATTCCCACAATCATCTTTAGAGCCCATTGGAGTCAACTTTACGACTTCCCTCCACTATGTGTGGATCCTTGAAGTAGTTCTACCATCCCTCTACTAAAGTTCACTTTCTGAAAGCAAGAATGGAAATTTGATCAAGCATGTGGAACAGACTGATGCTGGCATTCAGCCCTGAATTCATTTAAATTATGATACCAAATACAGTAGAAAGGGACCAAGACTTATGAATGGATACTTCCTGTCTTTGCACAGATCTGAACCCCAAGGAGTACCCTAAACCATAAGCCTTACAACCACAAAATCAACTCTTCCTTTTTTCTGTTCCCTTTTCTCTTTTGGAACCCATCAAATCCTCCATACATAGCTACTTCCCTGAGCCAGTTTTGGTGTAACATTTAAAACCGCAGAATTATGCTGGGAGGTTAGCACCCATTCCATAACAGAACTGCAAAACTGTTCTGAATTCAAAAAAACTATGGTGGTATCATTAAAGTTTTTGGAAGGAAAACATTTCCAATTTCCCTTTCATGAAAGTCACCAAAAAACAAAAAAAAAGTGGACTACAGCCACCAACACTGTGTGAACCAACAGTTCTGCCAAAACTGTGAGTAATTAACAGATTTGAAAATATAAGTAGCTTAATAATCACACACTTGGTAGAGGTGAAAGTTGACGGTGACAACTTGTTACTACAAGTGCCCTCTTTTTTGAAAACATGATTTCCCACCTGTCCCTCACTGACTACACAGAGTTGCTTCCCTGTCCACATTTCCATAAGCTATGATGGTGCATCTGACACCGCAAAGAAGGTAACAGAATATTTACAGACACAGAGCACTTCATATAGTTGCATGTAAAAGACATTTTCTTAATGATTTAAATTAGCTTATTCTCCAGGTATATATTCTTCTCTCACCTAAACTATATGACAAAAATATCTAAATTTCTACTTTTATTGTAATGTAATAGAGTGTTTTAAAATTCTCTATGGCGACTCTTTTGAAACACAAGATTGTTCCTCACACATACATAAACACTGGACAAATGTCGTATATGTATTTTAAGAATGAGCGGTGTCACTTAAATGTCCTCATTAAGGGAAAAAAAATATATACAACAGCTTCTTATCAAACTCAAAAAAGCCTAAAATGAAAAACTAACAGATTTGTAGTATGTATGAATACCTGGCTAGTCACGTGGTTTTGCTACTTTCAAAAAACCAAATGCCAAGGTGCTTCAGTCATGTCAGCCTCTGCGACCCCATGGACTGCAGCCCGCCACACTCCTCTGTCCATGGGATTTTCCTATCTGACTAATCACATGGTTTTGCTACTTTCAAAAAATCAAAAACCCACTTTAAATTTAAGTATTAGCGGAATAGCTTAGGAAACTGAGCCCATCAGTGTGTTTAACCCTATACCTATCAATCCTCTAAGCTAAAATGGCACATATTCACCTTTACATAGAATTATCTTAAAATGATGGAGATTTGTATTATTTTCCAACTTTTATGTGTATGAAAATCAGGTTTTTTTTTTTTTACCTACCCAGTTTCATTCTCTTTCTCAACTACTTTTTTTCTTTTTTGCTTTCACATGATTCTTTCTTAATTTTTACTTCCTTAATCACCTGCAGACACATGTTTTTTTCTGTTATTAAACAAGCTATATTTAGAAGCAAATACACTGTGTTTCTTTTAAGACGTGAAGGAGAGTTTCACCTTTAATAGGATACATCTGTTCCTATGTTTATGTGATGGTGGTAATGAGATTTTTGAAAAATCTTTTTCAAAAATCTCTCAAAAATCTCAGGGTTCAAGATTTCATTTTTTAAAATAATTCACAGGCAAGACTTGTAACTGGTACAAAAATAGTTCTGCTACTCACACGTAAAGGAATCATGTTTGATGTTGAATAGCTGGGATTCTATTTTCTACTCATAGTTGCTATCTGAATAATGACAGTCCAGATACAGGGTAGTTAAGTCTGTAGAATATAGCAAGGTCATTCCAAATTCTAGAGAACTTTCAGTCCTTTCAAAAGTTATTCATGTTAAAATGAGGCCTGATCAGGTTTCCTCTGAGAGGTAAGAACAGTGAGTGCCCCCAAAACATCCAAATCAGATAAGCAAAATTCTGGAGATTGGTGTTCCATTCTCCACCTCTCTCTTGCCTAGAAAAAAAAAAAAAAACCTACTGATCTCTTCTAATATAGGAAAGAATTAAATAATGATTTAGTGGAAACTGACTTTTATAGGACTCAAAATATATGTGCTGGCAGAATACCTGTGACTATCATGGAATGAGGCAAAAATATTTGAAGAGCTTCTTTTGCCCTTGACTTCAGAGAGATTTCACCAGAAAGTCAGAAGTAAAACAGGGCTCCAGCTTAGTACCAACAAGTCACTCAAGGCATCTGGGTTAAGTTGTTGCATCTTTCCCTTCCTGGGCAATCATGACCATGCCCGTGTTTACAGCCAATGGTGATGGCCATTATCTGGGCTCACAGGCCTCTGTACACAGTCTGTGTGTGCTGACTTTTAGGAAACTATAGCATTACAGAAACATGTTGATTTTTACCCTTCATGTTGAATGACTTCATTTGCTTACTCATTTGACAATAAAAGCACAAACAATATTAACATACATCTCATATTTATGTGCTAGGCCAATTGACATTCAACATACATATGGTATGAAAGTTTTTAAATACTCAACTAAGAATTAACAACAGCAATGCAGAAGCTTTTTATGAGTTAAATATTTCATCGAGATTGTTTTTTTTTAAATTCTCCTATTCATTATTTCAAGACAGTTAAATTCTCCTAGTGTTCAAGTTGCATCAACACTTTTGAGTCCTGAGGGTCTTCCTGGGAGAGTTGCAATTTCAGACAACTAAATAATAACCTAGGTGTTAATGAAACTCAGGACTGCTGAAGGTTCATAATTTATAAACAGGGAGCAATTGAGGCACTGAAGGAATAAATACTATCTTTCTGTAGGAAAACAATACTCTGAGCCTGAGTTTAAGTAAACTGGATCATCACCCGTGCCTCATTGTCATGTTTTTAAAATTGCATATGGCACAGTATGTATTTCACGGCAACTCACTGGTAATAATTCCTTGGTTCATGGTACAGGCCAGGCTAGCGGAGAAAGGTACACATGGGGACGGAGAAGACGGAAAGAGCTTCCAGCTTTCATGTATTTCTGCTCACTGCTGGAACAATACAGCCACACACTCACTGTGCAAATTAATTATATGCAGTCTTTTAACCATGGGTTAGTTTACATTGAATAATTTCACAATTAACCTAAGAAAGAACTTAGGATTTTTCTGCAAATAAAAGCCCTAGAAACAGAAGCTTCTGAGAAAAAAAATGAGCCTAAAAAACACCATCTACACTAATTTCAAAACATCACAGAATGAAATGATAAACAAACTTAATTACGTTGTCAGAAAAGTGAGTGTAGTAATTTAATGACAAAGTTTTATTCAGAATTTCCCTCTTTGTATTATGAATAAAAAAGAGAGTGCCATGTCTAACAGGGAGTTTTTGCAATACAGTGTCACAGTGAAATACCCAGTCCCAGTCTGAAATGTTATTAGGAATATAAATAAGTTCAACAGTAATTGTTAAGCCATTAGTTGTTATTACAGTAATGTAACTTCAGAACAAAGTCTGAAGTAAATTTTTACAGAAAATAATTACTGCTTTCTTAGAAGTAAATGAGTTCTATTTCCTCCTGTCCACAAGGTCAAATGAACTTTCTCCCAAAGGCTAAATAAAGTCACAGCTCCTAGAATCTCAGAGTAAGAAAGAGTTCTCTAAATCAACCTGCCAACCTGTCTTGTCTCATAGCCCATGACAGTACCTTTATATGCTGGCATGTTACAGTGTAAGGTAACTGGTTAAGTTCTGTTCTTGGTCATCACCAGAAGCAATAACAAGGAAGCAGCTGAACTCACCAATCCGTGGGACTGTCTTTAGCAATCGCTCCCTGCTTGGATCTTTAGGCACCTCCCCAGGTCTGCACCCCACCAACAGTTCCCTGCAAACTCACCATTTCGATACTGTAGATATTTTTCTGTTTTACTGATGGAAACACTAAAACAACAAGAGGCTAAGAAACTCACCCTCAAAACACAGAACTTACAATTAGTAGAGCAAAATCTCTGGTCTTCTGATTCCAAGATAATATATCTTTCCCCAAAGAACAAGCAAAGGAAATAGCTTTCTTGGAATTGTCCTTACTGTTTATACCATCATGAATGAATTGAGCCCCCTCCCCCCAAAAAAAGAAACAAAAAATGGAACCTATTGCTGGTTTTCCCCTGGAGACATTATTTAAACATCTAAGTAACATCCTCTATTAAAACTAATTTGCATTTACATCATTTAACATACAACATACTACTATTCATGCTTACATGAGTATGCATAAGTGTAACAGAAGCATTAATACTTAAAATATAATTATAAAAACATTTTCAAAGCATTTGAATTCATTCAAGGACACAAAATTCATCATAAACTCTTCTCACATACTTTAGAATCTAGTCCATTGACTTATTTTCAATGACGTTATAAGCAAATTAATTTACCTATCAATTATTTCTTTATCAGGTAATGAAATGAAAAGTAGGTAGTAATACAAAAGAAGAGACACACCTTAAGCATCTTAACTGTGTTTAAATTTATAAGTCAGTTTGCTCTTTCAACTTAGGGATCCTAGAACAGTAAATTAATCACTCAACTGCTAACAAATGTTACTCAGGCTTCACTTGGCAATTACGTGGTCACTCAGAGAATCAAAAGCAATTAAATAGCTGATCAATGAGCTCTCCTTTTCAATAGATAACAAAGACTCCCAATTTTTATCTCCTCTTCTTCTAAATAAACTAGAGAAAACATACATTTTTATCAGCATATTAGGCTGAAAAGACTTGAAACCCCAATGTCTTTCAACATTTCAATATAGATTAAATTCTATGTGTTAATGATGATATCTACAATATAACAAAGTATTAAGTATTAGAAACTAGGTTTAGGAAAAAAATCCCTTCACGGAATAAGATAAGCAAAGCAGACCAATAGCTAAGCAATTATTCAGCCTACTGAAAACAGCAGTGTGATGAAACTACGCAGTTCTCTGTTTTTCTAATCTATAAATTATTTTAAATCCCTTGTAAAAAGATTTCAATAGGATTTCAAACAATGGCTTTCAAACAGTCATGTAGAAGAATATTTCTGCTGGCTACTGATACCTTTATGAACTCCTGAGTTAAACCACTTCTGTGGATCACAGAGTGCTTTATAGTTTCCCCAAAGAAAGTGAAGTTGTTTGAAATATGAGTATTTAGAAAGTTCGCCTCTCTTGCAGAATGTAGTCAAATAAGAGAGCAGAGTAGAGTGGTAGGGGTTTCTATACTAAGAGGGCTTTGAAAATTAAAAGCAAAGAAGTATATGTTCTTGTATTATATAGTCACTTTAATAAAAGCAAAACACACACACACACACACACACACACACACACACACACATCCGGGGGATGCCTGACATGAATGGTTTCATAAGCCTGGTATCGACCCCCTGATTCTTTTCAAGGGAGGCTGCTTTGCCGTAACCTGTCCCCTGGTGCATTTCTATCATCTCACTCTCCTAAGTCTTGCACTAGATATAGGAGAGCTTGAAATTTCACGTTTTGTGACAATTTATTGTAACTTATGCCCTATTATAAAGTTTATATATAGTCAGGATTAGTGTGAGTGCATGAGGAAAGCAGATATAAGGAAGCAACATCTCAGAGTTGACAGCGGAACTAGACTTGGAGTTGGACAGCCAGGCTAGATTTCAGTCTCCCTTCCAAGCTATGTGACTGCAGTCATAGACGGCGTTTGCTAAAGTGTCTCAACAACAGCATAAGACTACTCAAATATTAGAAATTATAAACCAGAGAGTAAAACACCTATGTATTCCATCTTCCCTATGCTCAACACTTTATTTCCTTGATCTAGTACTTGAAAAGTCATTAGATTAATAAAGTAAAATCAGAATTGCATAATCTTTGAGTTTTCTTCCCTACCACAAAACACTAATGTAAATAGGGAAAGCCAATGCTCTCATTTCCTTCTGATTCTTATATTAATATAAAAACCTGAATGTGTTCTAAACCTCAGGGCATCTGGCAAGAAGTTCAAGTTGACCTTCTGGATCTTATATTTACCTCACCTAACATCTGGAGCATAAGTGTTTTTTATCTTTTATACCTTCATTTTGACAGTTTGAATTGTTTATGTTTTTGCTATGAAATATCTGTAAGAACAAAACTGAAACAGCTCAGCTGCATTCTGTGTGTTGCATTCTGCAATATTTCACCAATATGGAAATCTTTTCATTGTTTCTGATAAAGGAACTAAATCATTCTTTGCTTTCAAGATCAATCACTCATCATCAAATATTTATGGGAAGCTATTATATGCAAGGTGCCACACTAGAAACTGGTCATACAAAGATTAAGATGAATATATATATATATATATATTCTTACTGGTTTGTGGCATAAAATTATCAGCAGAGTCAGGATGAATTTAGATGACTTCAAGAACAAAGGAAGAAGGGTTGTTGGTTCAGTATAGTCTTAATGTTTGACACCAACATACAGATGGCATTTATCATCTACAAAAACGATCGTTCACACCACTTACTGGGGGCATTATATTGAAGAGAATGAGACAGGTTTGGCTCTTTTTGACAATGACAAGATTTCCTGCTGTCTGATGAGGATGTAGCTTGCTCTAGTTAATGTATAGGAAAGCAGGAGATTGACTTAAGAAAATATTGAGGACAATGAGTAACTCTAAAACAATCCACAGAAACTTTGGGATTATGTCAGACACCTCAAATGGTTACAGAACTTGCATATCCTCAGGGTATAAATAGAACAGATAACTTGAAAACAAACACAATTTGTGCTTCAGTGAAACTTTGTACCATTTTTCCTTGTAAATCTTAAGTATCTCTATTCAACCTGAGTCCTAGCAAAGAAAGAGAGAAAAATCTATTTTGAATTTCAAAAACTTATGTAAATAATCTGGGCCTTCAGTAGATGCTTTAAAAATACCTATTAGGGAAAAATGACTGATAAATAGTCCAAGACTTATACAAGTCTAAACACTTCCTTGAAATTCATGTGACAATAAAGCTAATGATGATTATTAGTTTCAGAGGATGCCTTTGACATTTCTTTTTTTTAAACTGAAGTATAGTTGATTGCCCTTGACATTTCTTGAATGAAGAAAAATCATATACTATTGACCAAACCATTGTTTGAATCCATGATAATTTTTTTCAAAAGTGTTTTGCTTAATGCACAAACTTATTGACTAAGCCATTCAGTATTAAGATAAAAACCATAGTGCTCAGTATTTTGACCAAAAAATTGCAGAAATTCCTTCTCCCTTTCTATCACTGAAATATGTTACAATGAAAAAAATGCTTTTTCCATAAAACAGTAATGACTTAAAATCCCTAGTGGAAAGACCAACAGAACACATGGTTTGCATTTGCCCACATTCTACAGCAATCCACTGTCCACTGCATGGCCTCTAGCATATCAGCAAGTTTGCCTGGGGAAATATATTGGTCTGCCTCAACTAGAAAAAACATAAAACATAATCTTGACTGTTGTTTCATTCATTTTATAAGACTAATAATTCAGTTGTCTTACATCCAGAAAAGCAGTCTTTATAACATGTTCTCTTCTGTACTGACATTTTTATGCCATTTTTCTAAAGTGTCATATATTTCAAATGGCGTTAGAGTTAAGAGTTATTACTCATAAGTAACTGCTTCCCTTAAGGAATCTAGGGAATTTGGATCAATGTATAAGTGGTACTGAGAACACATGTACACTGTTTAAGGATTTAAAACTTATCACTGGATTCTCCAAGCCAGAATACTGGAGTGGGTTGCCATGCTCTCCTCCAGAGGATCTTCCTGACCCAGAGATCGAACCCACTTCTCTTAAGTCTCCTGCACTGGCAGGCAGGTTCTTTACCACTAGTGCCACCTGGGAAGCCCTATCACTGGTCTGGAGATAGTCAAACACCTAACCTATTTCCACTTGAAACGAAAATAAAAAGATGACTCTCTAATGATGTTTTAATGTCACTTTTCTTAGAATTATAGTCAGTCATTCAAGACCAAGCAATATTCTCGCCTTCTCTCTCTCTACACACACACACACACACACACACACATATCTCAAAAAACTATGTGTACTTTTGTTAAACGTTACTTTCCAACTCTGCATATGAAATCTAGGATTAATTTTATTCATATTAGAAAAAATAATAACATATGATAAAAGAGAGGTTAGTTCAACTAATTGTACTAACTTGAAAGTTAAACCATCTGTTCAGTGTTTAGGGCTCAATTTGTGAAAATGAATGACCAAAAGGATCTAATAAAACTCTCCAGTGTTTTAAAGCTACGTGTGCATTACAGCATCGTATGTTAATTATTAATCAAATACTTATAATACCCATATATAATGGAAGTTATATTTAACTCTCTTACACATGATTCATGAGTAGTCATGAGTACTACAGAGGTTATCAGTATACAGGCATCATCTCCATTTTGGGGTACTCTTTCCTTCCTCTAGCAGAAAGAAAACAAGAAAAGATTTCTAACTACACAATAATGTTAAAGACTTGTTCAGTGTTCCCAAATGTCAGAGATTAGAAACTGTTTTCTTTTATCCTGCCAGTTTATCCTTACAGTTATGAGTTCACTGGAAATGGCTTTTGTGACTTGCATCATGTAATTTAACACTGTCAGTATTCGGTAATTAAAAAGGAAGAAAGGTTTGGGGTTTGGTATTAAAATTTTGACAGAGACAAATATATTGTTTCAGAAATATGTTTAGTAACTTTTCCAGGAACAACAATAAACAAAAAAAAACCTAACATAGTTCTGAGAATTATATTAAAGACTAGCCTGGTAAAACTTTGCAAAAGGAAGTTTCTTCACCACAAACCAAATACATTCCTCTAAATGTACACTCTCTCATAAATTATAGAGATGTTCTCTACTACATACCACTAGCCACCACAAGCTCATAGACAGTGACAAAAAAAAAGAGAGAGAGAGAGAAAGAAAGAAAATTCTAATTGGCTTCACTGTTAAAGAGCTTTTCCAGTGTTCCAGGGACATTTCTTGGATTGCACTATGTTCACGGAGCTGATATGATGACCAGTTTGCTGATTTACTTTGTATACTCTGGAGTTGATTCAAACGCCAGGCTTGCTGTGATCTCAAAGGGGGAGCCATGCTCAGATCAGCTGTAAAAAGGCCCCGGGGACAAGCACTGTTGTAAACCAACAGGAGCTCTACTCTTGAATCAACAGTAGCACACAGGGACCAGATGAGCTTATTACTCGGCTTGAGGCAAACCCAGGGAGGGCTTTCTCTACCTACTCCCCTCCACCGTGCCATTTTCTCAGGTCTGAGCTTGAGAATAAAGAGCAAGAGTCAAATGTGTCCTGCCCCTCTGTTTAACCTGCTAGCCTTAGTCCACTATAGAGTTCCAGGCAACAAGAAAGGCTGCAGCCAGGAGGCCAGGGATGGGAAATGAGGACTCAAGCACAGCCACCACAGAGAAGCACACATTTCAGCCTAAATGGATTGAACCAAACGCAAAGGCCAGAAGCTGATTCTACTACATGTGGGAAATTGAATACATGATAAAATGCCGTTAGGGAAAAATGTTAGATCCCTGCCTCACACCTTAGTCAAAAACAAATCATTAGAGTCAAATATTTCAAAGAAAATAAAGCAGAAAGTACTTTAGTGGGGAAGTACAGTACAGTGGGGAAGGCCTTTCTAAGTATCACACAAAGCTCTCTCTAAAGGCCTGAATTTCCCAAGTCAGCACTTGGGTCTCTGCTCTGCTAGTACTCGCTCACTTTACCTGGAAAGTCGAATCTCCAAGACTGCCTGTCTGTCCCAGCCTGCAACTTTAACGAGACTGCCCAGAAAGCCATCTCAGGATATGAGAGCAGTGGCTGCTGGACACCATCCTAGAAAGAACTGGCACCAAAATACAGAAGTTCGGGTTATTCTTTACAAGTCTTAAAATAAGTTTACTTAAAGTAACTGCCAAGTGACACTATGATACAGGGACACTCTTCATATACATTTCTTTTGCCAAAGAGATCAAAACATTTTGTTAGATATCCTCTAAAAATTAAGAAAAATGAGTAATTTGTAAAGTTTTCATTGGAAATGTTCCCAAACCATGAGACCCAAGAAGGTACTGATGCCACTACAGTGAAACTAATATGATTAGGGGGTGCTCTTTACAATGTCCCTAGGACTGCAGTTACACTTGTCCTCAATCTCAACCTCTGATGTGAAAAACAATCTGTGAACACTGGTAGTCTTCCCTGATTAAAGGACTAAATCTCATGGAAACCCCTCAAAATGTTTGCTGTCATGTGTCATTTATTATATAAAGGAAATGCACGCAGTATAGAAATTCCCACCACAGGTTTTATTAACTGGAAAGCCATATTCCCTCAGCTTAAGGCATATCTGATAAAGACACCAACTGTGCATAGTCTATGTTCCCATGTGAGGAGCAACTAGGAAAAGGCAAAGCAGTGAGTATTTGCACCAAGTTACATTTCCACATTTTAACTAATTACTTGGGAAGAACTGATAAGGTCATGACATATTTAGTAAAAGTATAATCTGATTTGGAACAACAGATAATATGTGACAAGCTACTCCTTAGCCTTTACTAATGTAGGAATCTGAATTTTCTCCCTGGAAGAAAGACTATGAATGATGTCCTTAGATTTAAGCTTTAAAATATAAACTAGTCAATTTATTTTTAAATAAAAATCTTATTCAGGGAAATATTTAAACACAAAATGAAACATACATTACAAAACCTATTACTAACTAGCCACATTTTGTTTAAAAAAAAAATCTTTGGAAGTAGCTCTAGCGTTTACTATACCTGACAACACACTAAGTGGTAAATACACACCTCATGGGTTTGTTGTGAGAGTTAAAAATAGACATTTATGAAACACAGAACAATGTCGTGGACACTGAAAACATTCTGTAGCTGGCCCAGAGATATTAAATAACTTGCCTAAGCTACATCATCTTACTCCAGAGCTTATGCTCCTACCGGCACTCATCATAAATATAAATAGTACATAGACTCCTTCCTCTCCTTTCTCTCACCATACAGCCTACATAAATGGAACAGTTGTATATGAATGACATATATTTATATATTACACACATATAAATGCTGGAAGATATGCATGCTGAGTGGTATAATTACATATTTTTATAGCTTCATTTTTCATATTTTCTACACGTAACACATATGCCTTTAATAATCACTTATTTTTCAAAGATCTTCAAAAAACTTAAATCATGTAAACCTTAAGAAATATTAAGTGCCTCATATGATTTACCAACAATATCAGCAAAGAATCTTTTTTAGTAAAAGTAATTACTATAGCAAATTATTTCTTAAAACACAACAAGGTACCAGAGTAGATGAAAGGAGTTTGTCTTACACCATTTCAGATGTCCTAATTTCTCATGGGTCAAAAGTAGAACTATTGTTTTTAATATTATTTGTAAATAACCACGGAGCCCCCTAGAATGTAGACCAAAGACAGGTCCTTCTGTGCTCTGGGCAGAAGAGGGAGGGGGCAGTTTTAAAGTATCAGTTAAAGTTTTAAAGTATCAGTTAAAGAAGTGAAGGTTTGCTCCGTTACAGAAATTTAGCAGAAAGCTCAGGGTATGGAGGGAGATACCGAGTTCGGTCTTCAGTCTAGTTCAACAAACTTACCTTGAAGGTCAACTTCTAGCAAGGCTGGGTCTTTCTAGAACATAGGAGGCAAAGAGATAAAGCACTCTTAAGAGCAGCAAGAGGAATCTGGGAAAAGAGGATTTGAACTTCTCTCGGCTCTAGTGCACTGGCAGCCTTCCTGTTGGCTTGTAGTAAGGAAGAGGTAGAGGAATTTTAAACAATGAGGATGGCTGACTAGGGAAGTAACAGCCAGTTTGCTCTTAGTAGTTTTCTGGAGTATAAAAGGAAGAGAATTGCAAAAGCACGGTATCTTCTTTTTTAAACAAGTCATTTTCCATTATGGGTTACTATAGGATATTGACTATGATTCCCTGAAGCATTGTATCTTCTTACTCCCCTTTCCCCATGTCATCAAAATCAAAACAAAATTGAATACGTACACATACAGGTTTCCTAAGAGACTAAGAAAGAAGTTGAAGGTTATCTTTGATGCTCAACTAAAGATAAGGTGAGCCCCCAAAGACCTCCTGTTTCAGGTATAGGTAGAAAACAATTAAACTGGAAGAAAAAGATGAAGGAATCTTTTTACTGTTTTAAAGAATTATTTTATGAAAAAGATATTACTTGGTTAGTCAAAATACAGCTTGAAAAAAGAAAGGAAGAACGAACTAGCAATAAATGTATTTCCTTTGAACAAATTAACACTAATATTGATTCTTAAATGTCCATTCAATAGTCTACTGTCAAATTAGATAACATGGATTTATATTATTATTCAAGGAAGAATTCCCTATCAGGAGGCCCATATTTCAATGCAGAAAGTATTACATTATTTGTCAAGGAAAACACATTACTCTTTGTAAAACAGAAAAGTTGACCTTGGCAAACAGTTAGTGAAATTGTTCTCTACTTGATTTCACTTACATGCAGTGTGTGGGAGAGAACATATTTAGTGTTGCTTGGTGGCATTGTTTCAAAAGAACTCTCAGTATTGTAGCCAGAAATGAGTAGGGAACATCTAGAAAACAGTTCACATTGCAGTGCTGGGAAGTGATTGAATTCTTGTTTCCATGCTTTATGTTAGGTAGTAACAAAGAATTTGGTGGTAATTAAGTGCTGGCTTAATGTACGTTTATCTTTTTCCCAAGATCAACCATAGTCACTTTTTCCATAATCAAAGACAAATAATAAGCTTTCATTCTTTGTTAAAATTCTAAAATTGTGTAATCATTTTCCCTGTTAATAGGATGTTATTACTTTATCATTCACCTTTGTTTCAAGTGGCCCTGCCACTCCTTTTACACAGTATTTAATTTTGTTAAGGCAAAATTTGATATCCTCATGTATCTCTGTCTTTGTCTATGGAATACTCAACCTATCTCAACAGGTTTACTTTCCCTAACTTTAAAAAATATCTATGGTCATTTATTTGGCTGTGCCAGGTCTTACTTAGCTGCAGCATGTGAGATCTTCAATCTTCCTTGTGGCATGCAGAATCTTTTAATAGCACCATGTAGGAGCTAGTTCCCTGACCAGGAATCGAACCCAGGCTCCCTGCATTGGAAGCAAAATGTGGAAGAGTTTTGGCCAAAGGATCACCACCGAATCCCGCCCCCTTCCAACTCTTTTCTTTCTTTATCGCTCTGACTCCCAGCGATACTGTCCTTTGTATTATTATTTGATAGAATAATAGTAATACAATAATAGTAAAAACAAATCTTTTTCAGTGCAAGTAACTTTTTGAAGCAAATTTTGTATATTAAGTCATTCAGTTTTCTCAGGAACACTGTCAATTAGATAATACCATTATCCATGCTACAAATGAGGAAACCAGGACTCAGAGAGACTGACTATAATTTACCGATGTCACAAAGCTCTGAATGGGTACATGAAGGACATTTCTTTCGGATGCCTGGTGCTGACCAATCCTCCTCCAAGTTCCTCTGTGCTGTTTAGTCTCCTTCATTGTCTATATTAAGGATGAGAAATTACCCTACTGCTAACCTATCGAGACTAGCTGGTAAACAATTCTACTCTTGGGGGAAAAACTTCATTGAAAAACACAATGGAATTTTTCACACTAAATGTCCTTCACTTTTGTCACTCTCTACTTAAAAGTCTACCATAAAGCTCCATCTTTTTTGATTTACTAAGAACTGAGTCAGCAAGGATTACAGGAGATTACCAAGAGACTGTACCGTAAAGATGACAGATTGTAAAACAATGCAAAATAGAAGATGAAAACAAATTTTTTTTTCAAAATTGCAAAGCAAATCTGCATTTGAGTGTGTGTGTGATCAAAATATGTTATTAAATGACTGGATCAAGGTATTATGAATGGTGATGCTTCAGCTTCTGAACTATCAGTGTGGATCATCAATAATAAATGCAACTAAAGCACCTAGTACTGATTGCTTTGAGAAAAGGCATTTGATACAGGGAAAAAAAAAAAAAAAACAGATGAAAACAGTACCATGAACCATTTTACCTCCTGTGAACAGAGATACATCCTTGTATCTCTAAAAGATAATGTGCAGTAAAAGTTTAGTAATTACCAGGCATTTCCTCTCTTTGATGGTCTCTGTCTTCTGTAATTTCCTCTACCACAATTTTTAAATACCCCAAAAAAAAAATGTTTATCTGGTAAAAAAATTTCCCCTCTCTTCCCCTACTCCATAGTTTCTCACTGCTAGCAAAACTCCCACCTGGCCTTTAAGATTCTTCACCAGTTTCATAGTTAGGGGCCAAGTGATCTACCTGGTAAGAGGACAGTGAGTCCTTGAATAGAGTTTGTAACTTTACTTTTGACCATTGCACCATTTGACACTTTCCTACATAAAACAAGGGATCTAGACAACAAGCAACTCAGAGGTCTGGAATTTCGTCCTCTTGGACATCACCTGGAGAAAGAAGGCAGAGTTGGCGAAAAGCAGACTCCAGTCTTCTGCCCCAGTTAGGAAGTCCAGGAAAGCAATAGCAGAGCAAATCTGCATCACTCTTCCATCATCTATCTTAACTGTTCTGTAGTTTAGACTTAGTATTTTAAACTTTTTTTATTTTATTAATTTATTTTAATGTATATTTTACAAATTCAAAAGTTCATCTTGAGGACTATTATTTGTCCTAAACTAAACACATCTAGAAGTTACCCCCAATACAGCACTTTGGGGATTTCCATTATGTCCTCCAACCCCAGAAAAAGGTACTAAAGTACTCACATGATCCTTATTTAACAGAAGCAAAGGTTTTTGTGTTAAAATTCGAATGCAAAAGTAAAGTAAAAAGGGGCTAAAATATAGAAATAATACTCATTACCCTCATAGCAATGTGGCTTCTCCTCCTCCTGGTCCATTCATTCTCCTTTTTTCCCTCTCTCCCTTGGTATCAGCTCATGTTACCACAAACACTTTCTCTCGGCTTTTATAAATAAATATTCATTCTGTACTTACCACTCACCAAGCACCTTCAGCACTGGGTAACTTAGGGTAAATATGACAAATATGACCAGCCTTAAGAATTCATGTCAAGAAGACTTAAAACTTGACCAATAGCTACAAAGCAGTGTGATAAGCACTGTAATGGAGGTGGGTGGAGAGGGAGAGAAGGATGTCCTAGCTCCCCAGAGACTGGGAAAGCCTTTGCTGTTATGCTAACTTGTGTACAACTCTTTTGCGACCCTTTGGACTATAGCCTGCCAGGCTCCCCTGTCCATGGGATTTCCCAGGCAAGAATACTGGAAGTGGGTTGCCATTTCCTAATCCAAGGGATCTTCTCCACCCAGGGATCAAACCTGTGTCTCCCGCATTGCAGGCATATTCTGTACCGCTGAATCACCTGGGAAGCCCCAGGAAAGCTTTGCTGGGAAGAAAATCCTTAAAGAAGACTCAAAGCATGAATACAAGTCTGTCATGTGGGCCAGGGAGAATATGTCCAAATAAATTAGCTTTTAGAGCAAATATCAACACAAGGGGGAGCAGGGTGATTACTCAAGACAGCGTAATAATTTTATAAATACAGAACATTTAACTGGATAATTTAATATGAATTGAGTTTGAAGGCAGCATGGGAATAAAGAAGGAGGCGGTTTCAATTTACGGCTTTTATTATCAGTGTGCCTTACCAGAATGGCTCTTCCGGGTAATGATTGCTACCTGTTCCAAGTATACAGTGTAAAGGGATACTGCAGGTTGGTCATCTTCTCCATTTATAAAAGAAAGTCAAGAACAGGTGCTTTTGTTTTATACTTGCTCCCCAGTTACAGAAGTTGAAACAACCATAAAATTCCTCAAATCTTTGACCCTTATTATCGAAGTCAAGTCCCTCTCTATAACTTTTTGTTTCCTCAAAAATTACACAATCTCTGACAATTATTTCCAAGAAATAAAGGATGTTTGTGTGTGTGCGTGACAGAGAGAGACAGAGAGGAGTTAAGATTATAGAATAAAAGGAAATCAGATCTATTATCAAGTTTTAAGACTGCTGCAGTTAGTTTTTATTCCCTCTTATAATAAAGATTAACTTCTCTAAATGATTTAATTTAATGCCTTTATCAAGAAAGTAAGCCATATGAATCCTTCACAGTAAAGGGGAAAAGGCTTATGGATTTATTTCATGTTTTTATTTTTGCTTATTTTTAGTAAAAATAAACTTGCAAAATTTCTTTAGAAAAAGTGTTTTTAGCTTTACAATGCACATTTTTAGCTGACATTACTTGCAAGGAGTTATCTAGTGAAATCCTATATATTCATTCCTCAATAAAAGTACTAATAGAGGATTAAGAATATGAGAATCTTGATTAAACACAGCCAAGACTGTGCCTCTGATTCGGGCTGAGACAGGATTTGCCTGCTAACTAAACCTGTATAGAATACACCACAGGTCAAGTGCTAACTGCTTATTTTTATATTTTTCATCTCATAAAAAAATGGCAGATTTATTTTATTCCAAAAGATTGGACACCGGCCAGACTGTTCTAGCTAATGATAATGTTTCTTGACGATGGACATAGATTTTAGACCTAAACTTAACTATAAAAGAGTACTTCAGTACTTCAGTACTGAGCTTCTGAAAATCATCATTGTTAATCATATAAATGGGAATGTCTATGAACACATTTAAGTAAAGAAAAACATCCTTAATTCCTTTTGCTGAGATGATATGTATCTACGTAAGGTATGCCACACATTCCTGGAGGACCAATGTTGTACTAAATGTACCATAGAGAGAATAAAAAAGATTTTGGAAATGACACAGGTTTAAAGTCCTTTTACTAATTCTGATGAGATAATTCAAGTACTTGGAAGGGGAGGCGAGTGAAAGCAAGGGTAGAAAGGAGACAGGTAGTAGTGCCTGTTGTAATTACTGTGTTCCCCATGGTCTGAAATGCTAAAAATGAAAGTTTCCTCTATTACAAGGATATAAACCTTTCTCACGAAAAGCTATTAGCATATATAATGCACATGTCTGAAAATTATGGTTTCTCTGTCACTCTTTTAAGACCTTTAGGGACCTGGGTTATTGTAGAGACTTAAATTACTGCCAAAGTGTAATTTGTAGTTCTCTAGTTTTCCAGGGTATTTTTAAAAATCAGTTTAAGCAATTTTACTCATATTTAATGGCTCAGTCTTTTCCAACAAATTTAAACGTTTGTACAGTCTTGACTCTGGAAAAATTTGCTATACAATTTGCAAAAGAGAAGAAACAATATACTTCATCAATTTCTATCAACAAGATGATTTAAAATTGCAATTCTAGAAATTTATTAATGTAATATTTCTTTAAAAATAAACAAACAACTTCTCAGAAGTCAAAACACATATAAACTCTTGATCTGCTTACACCACTCTAGGAATATAAAGTCACAAGAAAATGAATGACATTAATTTGTACCTTTTGTACAAATACATTTCCTCTTGTATTCTGGGGATAGAAACTGTACTTCACTTAACACACACTCTATTTTTTCTGTTTTCAGTTCTTTCATCCCACAGGTAGAATAAAACAAGAAATGTTACTTCCCTTATTCAGTTTTATTTCAGTCCATGTCAATTTAGGATATTTTAAATAGTGTGTATAATTTTTAAAAATAAAAGGACCATTCTAATGTTAATTTGGATCAACTTTCCAAACATATGATTCTAGATTTCCAAAAGGGGCCCTCTTGAGGGGGCTTTTTAAAACTGAACAACAACAACAAAAAAGCACCCTGAGGCTGCCCCATTCACATTTAACCTACTTACATGAAAAAGGAACTGCTTTGGTTAAGAATAAACTTCCACTAGCTCAGGTTCAAGCTAAATAGCCAGCATATTAGTGAGGAAATAAGACAGCAAATAGTAACTCCTTTCATACTAGCAAGAAAATACTGTATTTATTTTAAAACAGCTGGCAGAAATTCTCATTTTAATTAAATTACATTTACTGAAATAACATTTTCATAATTAAAAGAATAACCCATTTCTCCCAAAGAGCTAGCAAAATATAATCACAATAACTTAAAGTGGGCAAAGGAGTAATGAGATTGTTAGAATAAAAGTGACTAATTTGGATTACAATTGTGCATCAGTTCAGTGGTTTTCAGTAATGCAGAAGCCATTACTATCTTTTGTTGCCATGTAAAGTTAATACAAAGTAGATAGCAAGTTTTGTTATTAATGATTTTGTAGAAGTAACTGAGTACAAGTTTCATATCATATATTTTTACTACTTGCATGTTAGACTAAAGATATCATGGAACCTCTTCCTTTTACAAATGAGGAAACAGGGCTTCCCAGGTGGCTCGGTGGTTATAGAATCCACCTGCCAATGCAGGAGACACAGGTTTCATCTCTGGGTTGGGAAGATCCCCTCAGGGAGGAAATGGCAATCCACTCCAGTGTTCTCGCCTGTAAAATCCCATGGACAGAGCCTGGTAGGCTAAAGTTCAGAAGGTTGCCAAGAGTCAGACATGACTGAGAGCACACACCCAAACTGCCTTCAGAAAAGTTAAATGTCTTGTTTGTAACCATTTAGCTAGTTAGTTATAAAGACTATTCTGCCATTTTTATGTCTTCTTTGGAGAAATGTCTGTTAAGTTCTTTGGCCCACTTTTTGATTGGGTCGTTTATTTTTCTAGAATGGAGCTGCAGGAGTTGCCTGTATATTTTTGAGATTAATTGTCTGTCCGTTGCTTCACTGGCTATTATTTTCTCCCATTCTGAAGGCTGTCTTTTCACCTTGCTTATAGTTTCTTTTGTTGTGCAGAAGCTTTTAATTTTAATTAGACATTTCTCCAAAGACAACATAAAAATGGCTAACAAACACATGAAAAGATGCTCAACATCACTCATTATCAGAGAAATGCAAATCAAAACCACAATGAGGTATCACTTTATACCAGTCAGAATGGCTGCAATCCAAAAATCTACAAGCAATAAATGCTGGAGAGGATGTGGAGAAAAGAGAACCCTCTTACACTGTTGGTGGGAATGCAAACTAGTACAGCCACTATGGAAAACAGTGTGGAGATTCCTTAAAAAACTGCAACTAGACCTGCCATATGACCCAGCAGTCCCACTGCTGGGCATACACACTGAGGAAACCAGAATTGAAAGAGCCACGTGTACCCCAATGTTCATCGCTGCATTGTTTACAATAGCCAGGACATGGAAGCAACCTAGATGCCCATCAACTGACGAATGGATAAGAAAGCTGTGGTACATATACACAATGGAATATTACTCAGCATTAAAAAAAAAAATTCATTTGAATCAGTTCTACTCAGGTGGACAGAACTGGAGTGAAGTATTATCCAGAGTGAAGTAAGCCAGAAGGAAAAACAACAATACAGTATACTAACGCATATATATGGAATTTAGAAAGATGGCAGCGAGAACCCTGCATGCGAGACAGCAAAAGGAACGCAGACGTATAGAACAGACTCGTGGACTCTGTGGATGAGGGCAAGGGTGGGATAATATGGGAGAATGGCATCGAAACATGTTAATTATCATATGTGAAATCAATCGCCAGCCCAGGAATGATGCTCGGGGCTGTTTGCACAGAGATTTCCCAGGGGGAGGGAATCGGGAGGGAGGAGGGAGAGGGGTTCTGGAGGGGGAGCATATGTAAACCCATGGCGATTTCATGTCATTGTATGGCAAAACCAAAAAAAAAAAAAAAAGAGTATTCTGCAACTCATCAGGTTTCCAATGCCCAGCTCTTTCTCAGAGCTGAAACATTTATACCTTCATAGATGGTAAAAGGAAAAAGAAAATGGAACATATCTATATGAATTATGGTAGAAACAAAATTCCATTCCAGACTAGGTTCAGTTTCTTCCACTTCTGGTTCCCTCCTTCTAAAAGTTCATCTGTTCATGTTCTAAAAGGAACAAAACTTGCTGAATAATCAAGTTAAGTCTCATGTGTTGACAAAACCAATATGTGAATATGTTTCTAGGGTTTACCAATGATAGCTTTCAGAAGCAGCAATATTTTCCACACACAAAATAATTCTGAATGCTAAACTCCTCATAGAAACAAGATGGCCCAACTGGTCAAATGATAAATCTCAGTTGTGAAAGCTATACAGGAAAAAGAAAGAACATTTAACTGAAGAGGATAACAAACCATGGGGAACAATAAGCTTCCTTCTCGGATACTGCTGAATGCCAGTCTTGTGAAGAATAGAAAGCATTACGTGGTATAGCTATGCCAAATTTAAAAACACACAGTAGTTGTATACATGTGCTGCTGGATAATTTATGAGCAAATATGTCATGGCGGAAGCCTAGACAAGTAGGAAGTTTGCTTCACTTGTACAAAAGAAACTCCAGTGAACTTTCATTAGCAGCCTTCTCCATTATTAGGTCAAATCAAAGTACAAGTGAGTGAGCAACCATACAACAACTGCTGCTGGGGAACAGACTAATAATGTTCGAAACATTTACCATCTTTACCAGCTATAGCACAAAACTTAAAAACAAATGCAGCTAAATCCCATAATACTGAACATTTGTGACAATGACTAACAAAAAGGGTCCTATTCTTTACTAATTATGGATTGCTTGTGATACTCCATGAAATTATGTCTCACAGTTCAATTCTATAATCCCACAAATTCTCTGCATTTCAAACCTTTCCCAAGATTCTTAGTACCAATCTACTACTTTTTCTGCTCTGTGTAATGTAGTATTGAACCACAGAATTATGAATATCATTTAACTCAGAGGACCCAGGTAACTTCAAGGAAAAAAAAAAACAAAACTTTTCCCCAACAGTCTAATTGGTAAATTAATTTCCTTGTTCACTGTCAGTAATTCTCAACTTACAAGCTTGTGGGTCAAATTTCTTGCTGCTGTTTAGTCGCTCTAAACTAAGCCAACTCTTTGCAACCCCATGAACTCAAGCTCCTCAGTCCAAGGAATTCTCCAGACAAGAATACTGGAGTGAGTTGTCATTTCCTCCTCCATAGGATCTTCCCAACCCAGGGATCAAACCCCTGTCTCCTGCATTGACAGGCAGATTCTTTACCACTGAGCCACCAGGGAAGCCCTAAGGGTCAAACTAATTATGACAAAAAGCCCAGGCAAGAGTACTGGAGTAGGTTGCCATTTCCTTCTCCAGGGGGTCTTCCCGACCCAGGGATCAAACCGGAGTCTTCCGCATTACAGGCAGACGCTTTACCCTCTGAGCCATCAGGGAAGCTACTTAGTATAACTAAAATATGACAAACTTCATAAAAATAATGCAGCACATTTCACATCATTACACCCCAAATGGTAAACACCAATATTACATAGATTGTCCCACAGATCACTACTGTGCCTGAAAACGTTAGTAGATAGTGAGCAGAGGACAGGGTTTCAGAAATAGTGAGGTAAACAGCTGAACAAGTGTCTTTTCTGCAGACCCCCTGAGTAGCTGTTAATCTCACTGCACACCCAAAAGAAGCAGGGTTTGGTGTGTTATCATTTTTTGAACTTACTTAAGCACAGAAAACCAAATTTCCTGAAATTTCTCTTCATTTCTGGAAAAGGAAAATATCTCCAGTATATAGGTAAACTAACATTCTAATTTAAAACTACGATAATAACTATAATACATTATTATTATTTCTAAATACACTCCTACATTTCTAAAGACACTGGAAAAACTGGACTTTATAGTTTTTACAAGCTCGACTGTCCCAATGTCACTCTTTGTAAATGCTGGAGATAAGAATTCACACCAAGGATCAGGCTCCAAAAGACGAAGATGCTTCTCTGCTAAAAAAGAAAAACTCCATCCCTGATTAGAACTGTGGGAATTAGTTTAAAAAGTTAAGACTTAATTTTACCTATTTAATTTGCATATCAGACACCTACAGGTTTTCCACACATCCTTCACTGATGGAAAATGGCATTTCTCTCTTTGACTTTCCAAGAAATAAAATCATATCTGTCATTTCTTTTCTAGTAGGAAAAGGTAAAATTATAATAGTAATTATTATATACCATTCCTGACAAACAGAAAGTGATATAGAAATGTTTGACATTATTTCTGAGAACAGATTAATAATGCTTTAAATGTTTACAATCTTAACTAGCTGCAGCACAAAAATCAAATAACAAATACAAGTTGAATCCCATAATACTGAATATTTGTGACAATGGCTAACAAAAAGACCCTGTCATTTACTAATATTCCTAGGACCTCATCCTTAATATCTAGTATTCATGTAGGTTTCCTAATGACCTCTGGATTTTACATTAATTTAATGAGACATATTCCCTAACTCTGAAAAGTGAAAATAATTTTTGAAGGTAGAAAAAACATGATATTTTTCCCCACTGTCCAATAAGAAGTATTCTCTACAATAGGTTATGGGGCACTGAATTGAATACAACATAGTCTCAGTATCCACAGAGCTTCCAGAGGCCAGACTGGAGAGATGGTTCAAAGGAGGAGGAGGCAGAGGATGAAAAAGACAAGGAATGGGGATGAGGGGAGGAGAAAGAGGAAGATGAAGAGAAGAAAGAGGAGGAGGAGGGGGAGAACATGGAGGGGAGAGGAGGGAAAAGCAAAGAAGAGGAAAAATAAAAAGAAAATCAAGTTTTGTTAAAACTTACTTTCGTGTGGCAGGCATTCCAAGTATTTTGCACTTTTTTGTTCATTTAATCTTAACAGCCCAAAATGCTGGGTAATGCTAACTCTATCTTAAGATCAGGAAGCTGAGGTATAGACAGGTGAGGTTAATTTGCTATCATGACATGACTGCTGGAACCCAGCCACTTCCCAGTCAGCCCGATTGTGGACCTTAGGTTTGTGATGACTTCACCATCAATGACAATATTTCCTGCTGTCTTAAGGTTAGGATAAGGTATTTACAGGCATCGAGGGGTCCAGTGAGGCTGGAAAGATGACTTCTGAGAGTGATATGGGAAAAGTTTGCAGCAGTTAGCCAGGTAAGACATGATGACCACTACACTACGGAAACGGGACACAGCCAGGTAAGACAAAAAGGGGAGCATCTGAGGCAGGAAGAGTAGCCCATGCTATTTCATGATGGCTTGAATATCAAGGTACTGGCAGGTTCAAGGGTATGGTACACGTGAAGTAGTGTGGAGGGCAGACATGTGGAAGGAAGCCAGGTGTCCATCCAGGAGGGTCCTTGTGCCACACAAAAGAGCTGAAAGCAAGAAAGATAGATATTCAAGTGATCCAGTGAAAAAGGATGAGGGCTGACATCAGAGAGACAAAGTAGCAAAGGAAAAGGTGGTGGTGAATAGGGGAGAGATTTATTGCAAGAACAGAGAGGTGTTAGTAGCACATTGCATGCAGAGGATGATAAAGAAGGAGCACTCCAGAATTCTCCGCAGGTTGTATCTTTAAAGGTCTGAGCTTCTTCTGATTTTCTTGTATTCTCTCTCTCTTTCTCTCACTCTCCCCAGGAACCAGTGGATTACACACTATACGTGTTCAGGTAATTGATGGATGAGTTCAAATCTAAGGTATTTCAAGTATACGGTTGCTGTTTGTTGCTTTTTTTTTTTTTTTTAGTTTGTAACTATATAAACAAATAGATCAACACACTAATTAAAACGGAAATAAGACTTCCGCATTTCTGACCAATACAAGAATACTAGTTTCCATTGCATCCCTCCTTGATCATCAGGCATTCTGAAACAAAAGGAAAAGAAAGAAAAGGGACTCTGCAATAATGTTCCTAAATATATTGCCCTATGGGTAGAAATAACACTGAATTTCCTTTTCGTTTCTTATCACTGGTATTTTGCCACTGCTCGACTGTGATAGATCAATGACATCATCACATCCCAGTGATGCAGGAAGGCTTCCTACTCAAGAATCAACTGCCTTACATAGAAGACATTTAGGGAAATGAATTATGCTAATCATTGGCAAGTTACATAGTAATGATTAAAAAAATTAGTTGTATGGTATCTTGCTCTGAACACAATCATAGAGCTGCATATCACAGAAAATTTGAAACTACAGAAATCTTTGTGGACCATTAGGCTATCTTTTCCAGCTATTGTGTCTTACACTGGGAATCACGACTTAGGACACATATAATTTATGTTACAATAGTTCAATTCCATTCTTCCATTATTGTATTACAGCTATTTCAAGTGCCACAAAATTACTCATATTTTTAAACAGAGAAAAATCTATTATTTTCAACATACAAGAGATGGTGTAAATTTCATTTTCTCTTCATACTATCATTAAAATGTCAAAAATGTTTTTTATTTTGCTTGGCATTATACAAAACTGTTATACAACACAAATACATGTACTTATAATACTGACTAAAAGTAATTAATCTAACTTACAACAAACATATGATAGGGCAATTATTTACAGATAGTTTTATAAGCAAGTGATTCTCCCGTATTTTGATTCTCTTCTGAATGGTTAAAAAGCTAAAGCAGAAAGTTAAGGCTAATACATGTGCTCTTTCCAATGGATCTCTTTTACCTACATAATGACAAAATTGAGTTGAATTTCTAACCTAAGTTTTCAAATTTATAATAAAAAAGGCCAAACAAAAACAGCCCCATTAACTGATTCTACCTGGGAACATGCAAACCTCTATCCATGCTTCTGTTTAATCTTAGACGGTGCTAGAAGCATCTCAGAGATCAGCAACATATAAACTTCATCAGTTTCTATTACTACTATAACCTCTGCATTTTGTTAAATATTCCTTCACTAGCTCTAGAAACCATCAAGAAAATCTCAGAAAATGAATTAAAATAACAACAGCAGCAACAAATATCCAAAACTTTATTGAGCAAAACCACACTAAATATGTTGTTTGAAACCAAGTAGCTATTGGGGTTGGTGAGGGTGTGGGGATCATGGCCATAGTATTCAGGGTCCAACTTATTTTGAGGCCAGCATGGATAGTAGAATATTTTTATCTTAAGTTTTTCTTTCACAGAATTCAAGTCCTCAAGACATTATCTTTGGACAGTATCCCAGAAAATTAAACACAAATCCCTGAGCTAGAGAAGAATGTTCATGGTCTCTATAAATCTATTTAATGGAATTCAAGCCATCCCTTGGACAGATGTGAAGACCTGACTTAAACAATATTAAGTGTTCCATCTAGAAAGGACATAACATAACTTGCTCCCTTCACCCCTCTGCACTCCAGAGGACCCCCAAAGATACCCCTGAGTTGTGACCAAGCACATCCTTCACCTAAATAATATGAGTTCAGTGTGGCTTGTGGATGTTATTATGCAAAGATAAAGCATTAATTTTAAAAGTTCATAAACCATTCTATTTCCACACTGTCCTTATTATTTATAGATTTTGTACTTTTTTTTAATACCTTGAATTGTCCAGATAATAATTTTAATTCTCCACATCAACCATGGCAATAAACACTGCCACAGAAATAAGTAACCTTGGGCAAGTCTCTACCTCTCAATTCCTACTTTCTCCAACAGTAAATCTGTCTGCAAACATGTCATTTATCAGTTCTCTGAACAAATATTTATCAAATTTCCACGGAAGAGAGGCAAAGAACTGGTGTTTTCTCCTCAGAGTGCTACCCAAGTGCTCACAGAGTGGGTGCCCAAGAAATACATTGGTAACTAACCAGAAAATACAGTTCCTACACTTGATATCTTAGTTCAGTTCACTTCAGTTGTTTAGTCATGTCTCTTTGTGACCCCATGAATCGCAGCACGCTACGCCTCCCTGTCCATCACCAACTCTGGGAGTCTACCCAAACTCATGTGCATCAAGTCGGTGATGCCATCCAGCCATCTCATCCTCTGTCGTCCCCTTCTTCTCCTGCCCCCAATCCTTCCCAGCATCAGGGTCTTTTCCAATGAGTCAACTCTTCACATGAGGTGCCCAAAGCACTGGAGTTTCAGCTTCAGCATCAGACCTTCCAATGAACACTCAGGACTGATCTCCTTTAGGATGGACTGGTTGGATCTTCTTGCAGTCCAAGGGACTCTCAAGAGTCTTTTCCACAATCACAGTTGAAAAGCATCAATTCTTCGGCACTCAGCTTTCTTCACAGTCCAACTCTAACATCCATACATGACTCCCGGAAAAACCATAGCCTTGACTAGACGGACCTTTGTTGGCAGAGTAATGTCTCTGCTTTTAAATGTGCTATCTAGGTTAGTCATAACTTTCCTTCAGAGGAGTAAGCATCTTTTAATTTCATGGATGCAATCACCATCTGCAGTGATTTTGGAGCCCCCCAAAATAAAGTCTGACACTATTTCTACTGTTTATCCACCTGTTTCCCGTGAAGTGATAGGACCAGATGCCATGATCTTAGTTTTCTGAATGCTGAGCTTTAAGCCAGCTTTTCACTCTCCTATTTCACCTTCATCAAGAGGCTTTTTAGTTCCTCTTCACTTTCTGCCATAAAAGTGGTGTCATCTGCATATCTGAAGTTATTGATATTTCTCCAGGCCATCTTGACTCCAGCTACTACTTCTTCCAGCCCAGCATTTCTCATGATGTAGTCTGCACATAAATTAAATAAGCAGGGTGACAATATACAGCTTTGACATACTCCTTTTCCTATTTGGAGCCAGTCTGTTGTTCCATGTCCAGTTCTAACTGTTGCTTCCTGACCGGCATACAGGTTTCTCAAGAGACAGGTCAGATAGTCTGATATTCCCATCTCTTTAAGAATTTTCCACAGTTTATTGTGATTCACACAGTCAAAGGCTTTGGCATAGTCAATAAAACAGAAATAGATGTTTTTCTGAAACTCTCTTGCTTTTTCGATCATCCAGAGGATGTTGGCACTTGGATCTCTGGTTCCTCTGCCTTTTCTAAAACCAGCTTGAATATCTGGAAGTTCACGGTTCACATATTGCTGAAGTCTAGCTTGGAGAATTTTGAGCATTACTTTACTAGTGTGTGAGATGAGTGCAACTGTGCAATAGTCCAAGCATTACTTGGCATTTCCTTTCTTTGGGATTAGAATGAAAACTGAACTTTTCCAGTCCTGTGGCCACTGCTGAGTTTTCCAAATTTGCTAGCATATTGAGTGCAGCACTTTCACAGCATCATCTTTCAGGATTTGAAATAGCTCAACTGGAATTCTATTACCTCCACTAGCTTTGCTTGTAGTGATGCTTCCTAATGCCCACTTGACTTCATATTCCAGGATGTCTGGCTCTAGGTGAGTGATCACACCATCGTGATTATCTGGGTCATGAAGATCTTTTTTGTACAGTTCTTCTGTGTATTCTGGCCACCTCTTCTTAACACCTTCTGCTTCTGTTAGGTCCATACCATTTCTGTCCTTTATCAAGTCCATCTTTGCATGAATTGTTCCCTTGGTAGCTCTAATTTTCTTGAAGCGATCTCTAGTATTTCCCATTCTATTGTTTTCCTCTATTTCTTTGCATTGATCGCTGAGGAACTCTTTCTTATCTCTCCTTGCTATTCTCTGGAACTCTGCATTCAAATAGGAGTATCTTTCCTTTTCTCCTTTGCTTTTTACTTCTCTTCTTTTCACAGCTATTTTTAAGGCCTTCTCAGACAGTCATTTGTTTTTTGCATTTCTTTTCCATGGGGATAGTCTTTATCCCTGTCTCCTGTACAATGTCACGAACCTCCATCCATAGTTCATCAGGCACTCTGTCTATCAGATCTAGTCCCTTAAATCTATTTCTCACTTCCACTGTATACTCATAAGGGATTTGATTTAGGTCATACCTGAATTGTCTAGTGGCTTTCCCTACTTTCTTCAATTTAAGTCTGAATTTTTCAATAAGGAATTCATGATCTGAGCCACAGTCAGCTCTGGGTCTTATTTTTGCTGACTGTATAGAGTTTCTCCATCTTTGGCTGCAAAGAATAAAATCAATCTGATTTCAGTGTAGACTATCTGGTGATGTCCATGTGTGGTCTTCTCTTGTGTTGTTTGGAGAGGGTTTGCTATGACCAGCGCGTTCTCTTGGCAAAACTCTATTAGCCTTTGGCCTGCTTTATTCTGTACTCCAAAGCCAAATTTGCCAGTTACTCCAGGTGTTTCCTGACTTCCTACTTTTGCATTCCAGTCCCCTATAATGAAAAGGACATCTTTTTTGGGTGTTAGTTCTAGAAGATCTCTAGGTCTTCATAAAACCATTCAACTTGAGCTTCTTCAGCGTTACTGGTTGGGGCATAGGCTTGGATTACTGTGATATTGAATGGTTTGTCTCAGAAACTAACAGAGATCATTCTGTCATTTTTGAGATTGCATCCAAGTACTGCATTTCGGACTCTTTTGTTGACCATGATGGCTACTCCATTTCTTCTAATGCTGAATATTTGTAGAATTGAGAAAAGGCAACAGGTAAAGAGTGAAACATGTTCCTGGTAAGAAAAGTAAAAGTGAAAGTCACTCAGTCATGTCCAACTCTTTGTGACCTCAGGGACTATACTGTCTATGGAATTCTCCAGGCCAAATACTGGAGTGGGTAGCCTTTCCCCTCTCCAGGGGATCTTCCCAATCCAGGTATAGAGCCCAGGTCTTCTGAATCGCAGGCAGATTCTTTATCATGTGAGCCACAAGGGAAACCCAAGAATACTGGAGTGGGTAGCCTATCCCTTCTCCAGCAGATCTTCCCAACCCAGGAATCTAATAAGGGTCTCTTGCATTGCAGGCAGATTCTTTACCAACTGAGCTATCAGGGAAGCCCTCTGGTAAGAAAACTAATCATTAATCAAGAAATAAGTTTTTAACGAACATTTATCTACCATGAATGCTGTAAGATATCTAGATGGTCCAGAAGAAAAATGTCTGGCCCCTAAAAGCTGTACCCCATCGCTGAAGTATTACTTATTTACACACAAAAAAGATGAAGAGACAGTGAAACATAGTGTAAAAATAGTGCAATATCAAGAACTAAAATATGGTAGACTGCTTCTGAATGTCACAGACTGAAATTAGAGAAAAGTGAAGGTGAACTGGGATCAGGAAAAGTTGAGAAGGAAGGTTTGGCCAAAGAATCTGAGCCCCAAAAGAAGCAAAAAACCTGGTCAAGTGTGAGCATTTGAGGTGAGAGGGGCAGAGAAAAAATGGATGCACAACAATGTATATACAACACTCAGAGGGAGCATGAGATGCCAGGCCTTTGGAAACAGAGGACCAGCATCCCTAGGAGGCCATGCCAGGTTTAAGATTTCATGCAAGAGAAAGTAAGGAGCCAACAGAGGAACAAGGAAACCACATTGTGACTAACAAAGACCACATAACCCTTTGTTACATGTGAGCAGATCTGAAGGCAGTGACAGCTGATAAAGGCTCTTTCAGGGACACAGCCATGCGATGGTACTGGTGAAAACAGGAATTCCAGTGCATTCCGAGAAGACAAATGGACAGCATTTACTGATTTGATAAAGAAGTGTGCAAAGAAGAAATCCTGATTTTTAGCCAGAAGGACTCAGAAGAACAAAAATGATAACGGCAAAACTGATGAAACAGAGTTGGTAAGTTTGATTCTGGAGATGTTAGCCTAAAAAAAAAAATCTGTAAAAATAATACATAAAAATCATAGGATTTGGTATCTACTGATGTTAGTATTTTGGTCAGCAGTATAGTCACTGCATAAACCATGGCCGCAGATGTATCAACTAGAGAAGTAAAGGCAAAGAGAGAAAGGCAGCAGTTGAATCTGACAAAGACTCCTTGACCAAACTTTGGTCAGGCTCCTCTGAGCCCTCTTTCATGTCTTGACCTTGAGCTGCAAGCTCTGTCTTTGCAGTGTCCAGTTTCAGCAAGAGTTATTCTAAGCTAGTTTAGAGAGAATCCCCCCATCGTCAATATCTGAACAAATTCCCCATCTCCCATCATCCTGTCCTTTGTATCTGATCACCCTTGCCTGTCTTCAACAAGAATCCTGCGACATCAGTCTCACAAGAATGACCCCTGCCCACAATTACCCTTAATAATCTCCCAGCCTCCAATCTCTCTTGCAAGCTAGCTCTCTGAGTATAAATCCCCACTTATTCTTGCTGTGATTCAGAACTGAGCCTAGTTTTTCTCCACTGCAACAGTCTTGACAACCACCTGTCACAATAGTCTGGATTAAAGCCTTTCTTATCATTTTGACAAGTTTCAGAATAATTTTTTTTTTAACAAAGGTCAAGTCAAATGGATTACTATTATTAAGGGGTCATGGAGAGTCTCTGTGAAGGGGAGACAGAGCTCCATTTCTTAGGAAGGAGAAAAAAAATAATCAAATAGCAACAAAACAACAGCTCTGACCCCATCAAGAGCAATACTAGAATATCATTTGTATCATACTTTATAAGACAATTTCACATATATTATCTTATAGCTAAGTCCTCACAGAGCGTGAGACGGTTGGATAGCATAGCCAACTCAACGGACATGAGTCTGAGCAAACTCTGGGAGATAGTGAAGGACAGGGAAACCTGGCGTGCTGCAGTTCATAAGGTCCCTAAGAGTCAGACACTATTTAGGGATTGAACATCAAAAAAACCAAATCCTCAAAACAGTAGAAAAAGTCACAGAATTTTTTCATTTTCCCAAACAAATCAAAAGTGGAGAGAGTCAGAATGGTGTCACACAACTCCTGTACCATCAGGAGCTAGGGGATCAAAAACCCACCAACTGCTCAAGGCAGTTCTAGTCTGGGATGAACATGTCTGAGGAATTCTACTGCAGTCAGAGATGACCACTTCCCCTGAAATTAAAAACATGCCCCTGAATTAAAACCCTATAACCATGAAGTAAGTGCTCTTTGTTCTGCCAGTGAGCACATACTTCCTCCTATGTTCTTGGAGGCCCAGTGTCTATGCTGCAACTCCAGCTCCGTCTTTCTCCTACAAATTTGGATGGAGACAGTTCACCTGTTCTTGAGGCTCCATCTAAGTTTGACAGTATCTCCTTCAGATCTTTTTCTTCATGAAGTCTCTGTAACAGTGAGGTCATTCACTTCCTCACTAGGACGTGACCAGGAGAGGCACGAAGCTTGGTACTCAAGAATGTGTGTCTCATGGCCCTGATCCCTGGATTTCTGAGGGCCCCGCTTATAGAGCTCCCCAAATATACAGAATATATACAAGCTCAGAAGTGCTATCACTCTGGCACAGAGTACTGCACCCACACTGATTCTTTCCTGGTGAGAGTTGGAAGGTTCCAAATAGTCTTGATGAGAGACTAAAATCTGTCCAGACTAAGAGCCTGAACAATTGACATTTTATTTACATGGCTGATACTGAATGAAGTTCAATATGTATTGATTGTTGCTTGTTTGCTAAGGGCTATGATGTAGAAAACGTGCCATTAAAAAAAAGGAAAATTTACGTATTGGACTATAAAGAATAGAGGCAACTGAAAGTCTGACAATCCTATATACAGAACAATCATTTGGTCCCTTTAACTCATGGTAAGACAAATGTTAAACATAGTAAGTTTTGCCTTCTGGGGCAGCCTTGGTTGCACTTGGGGATGCCTAGAGTCATTGCCAGTGGAAGGTGAGTCGACTCAGGGCGAAAGGAAGGACAAAGGAAATGGAGGAAAAAGTATTATCCACACAACAGTTAAATTATGAAAAATATTAATCCTATCACCAAGGATCATAAAGCCTAATTCTACTCATGCTATATTCCAAGCTTGGGCACTGGTAAAGTTTCATGGGCCAATTCATGAGCCTTGGGACTAGAGTAGAGAGAGCAAGCAAGTGGCCCGAGTACCTGTCCTATCTGCAGTTATCTCTCTTCCTCCGGGAACCTGGGACAGCAGCCCCTCCCCCTGGGAGGACACCTGTGATGTGGTGGAAATTAGAAATTTTTACATGCTGCATCTGACAGTGCACTTGGAAAGTTTTTTTATGGAAGAAATCTGACTCTTGCATAGAAAAGGTGTTTTCAAGTTAATTCAGGATCACAGCACAATGAGCTGAGACAGCAAACTTAGGTTAGCTCCCACAAAAGATTCCTGCAACTCCTTAAACTATATCCTTATTTGCTTCCTGTTATTGTACAATAGAAGAGGAATTCAAAATATCTATGGTGACTTCAAGTTTCACATTCTGATTGCATTTTCAAAGCATCATTCAATATCCATGAAAAGTAGCACTTGGAAAAATATCTTTACATGATTTCTAAGAAAAGTATAATACAACACCTCTGAAGATATTGATTATGTTACTTGGGAAAGCTCTAATAACTGTGGCTTGTCAGGCAGAATGAAGCACTAGCTTCCTTTGGAATCATGTTCAAAGCAATAGTGAAGAAGAGGATAAAATTGAGGCAAAGGAATAACAGGTAATTCCATCCTATTTTAAAAAGCCAGATAACTGACACTGGGAGTTATTTGAAAAGGCAAATACTGCATGGCAGGCTTTCCATGGTTACTGTAATTCTAAACCCTTACCAAAAAATCGTGTATGTATTTCTTCCCATTTTCCCATAATTTAAATCAAATCACTGAATATTTATAAAGGAGAGAAAAAAGAAAACTGTTTTACCTTGAGCCATAAATCAAAGAGATTTATTTTAATTTGGTCCTCTACTCTGAATGTTTCCAGTCAGTCCCAGCAGTGCTTTGATTCATCGTGACTATCTGAGAATGGCTTTTTGAGACAGGAACATCATTTCAGTTGGGTTCTCATCTTGCCTTACTCTTGTTAATACCATTTGATAAACCCATAACTAGTCTTTTTTGGATATTAGTTCAATTTTGTTTTGTAACAATTTATATTCGTTCAGCTTGATTTTAATTTGGAAAAGGCTCACATATATACTTTTTTAATTAAAGGAGAACCACTAATGCTGTAAAAGTCTGCTTTTAAAAGAAAATCTTTTACAGAGAATCAGGGAATTGAAAGCATCATTTGTCAGTGGGTCACTTTGGGCAGACTTCATCCATGAGACCTTGAGGACATAAGCTGGGAGGTTTTCTTGAGTCAAACAGCACTGTGAAATCTAATAACAACCAACAGTAGGAGGTTGCTTCAAAGAGTATGATTGCACAACTTAAACTATCTTAAAATACATTTATGGATATGAATTTTATTTAATTAATGACTCTATGTCCTGTACATATCTACCCTTCACACAACTGTTAAACATATTCATTTAATGCTTCCTAGGTTTGTGCACAATGGTCACTGTTAAGGGGATAGAACGATGAACAATATAGGGATCTTGTCCTCAAGGGAAAAGAAAGCTAAAACTTGTGGGACACCTACTATATGCCCTACCTTAGACTGTATCTTTGTTACAACTACATTCTCAAGAATAATCTTGAGAAGTCATATGACTTTTGTCAGCTAAGTGATAAAAGGCTTTTTTCTTTTTATGTATCTTCATTACTGTATCTCCATACTTGTGAATTTGTATGCTTTCTCTATAAATTAACGCGAGAAAGAAGCTATGTCCCTTATGCCTTCCCTTTCTTTAGTCTGAAGTTACGGAGGAAAAGAACCTCACATTTATCCAATTTCATTTCTCCTTAACCCACTCCCTTCATTATTTTCTTAAAAGAACTCACAGTCAGTTAGAGATTTGCACTTAAGAGGCTATTTCTGGGCTTCTGTTGCTGTATCTGGGGTGAGGGAGTGTGGGTAAGCAGAGAAAAACCTGACTCCAAGTACAGGCTTTCCTTTGTACCTCGATGGACAATCAACAGACTAAGTCAGGAAAGGAATTCCAAGTATAGTTGTCTTAATAGGCTAAAATTAGAACGAGGGGTTAGGACAGAGAATGAAGGAACAGAAAGCAGGCAGAGAAGCAATGTATTTTGTAAACTCTTCCTCTCGGAACCTACAATTATTATTATTATATTTATTTAAGCAAATTTTTAAATAACTATTTAAATACTAGCTGTCTCTACATTAAATTCTCTTATTTCTGTATATCACAGTGGGGGAAGAGAGCTTAACAATCAAACTGTCTTCTGATCAACAACTCAAATGACATTTTAAGAGTCATTCCAATATATCTGGTTATTAGACAGGTTTACTGGAAAAATAAAACAAAAATGAGTGCCTGATCATTTCAGTTTTTAATTCAACACTACAAGGAACATTTACGCAGATGAAATATACTTGTAATAACAGTGCTTAGAAATAAACGCTATTAAGAAAGCTTAGGGATTATTTTATTCAATAGAAAAAAAAAAAAAAAACAGTTGAACTCTGCTCTTGTCTTCTGTTTCAACATTATGTCTCTGTTCCTCCTCCTCTTGTAATAAATATTCTCTTGCCAGCCCTGGTACTGACAATAATGTAGGTGAACTCTGCACCATGGACATCTGTCATTATTAATGACCATGGGAGAGAGAGACGATAACTCACTCTTTTAGGAACCAAAAGAGCAAAACACTATAGAAATTTCCTTTCACATTTTCTGATGCTAGAATATTTACATTTAGCCTTTCTATATTCACCAGTAAGCCTCAGTAGCAGAATAGGAAGGGAAAAAACTCACATTTTAAAATGTCAATTGAAAAATACTGTTGATACAGAAGACACTTGTTGCTATATGAAAGTTTTTATGAAAACGACGTTACATACGCAATGTGTTAGGTATACAATACATATAATCCTTTTAAAGTTCAGCCTATAAAGAAATGTTATGGTAGGAATATTTTTTTTACTCAGACTTAAATAACTTTTTATATGACTAGCCCACAGAATGCTCTTACTAAAACAAGAGCATTCCATTTAGTAAGTTTATAAAAGTATGTATTTATTTTAAATTAGGCGTTTTAGGTATTTGTACTTGAATGCTGAGAGTATTAAAATACTATGTTTTTAATTATCAAAATATAAATGAAATGCTATAGAAACAAAGTAAAAGGTAGAGATATGTGCTGCTTTAAGAACAAAGAGCCCTTATTCACTTCACAGAAAAATGAGGATGATGTGCTAATTCTGTGCTGGAAAATAGCCACACGAGTCTGTATTAGCCATTTCTTACTGGAAGAACAGATAACATTCTTTAATAAAATAAAAATATACCAATTCATGCAGACATTGTATTTCAAGCTAATTCTTAGGTAACCTTCTGTCTCGTCTCAATTTTAAACTACCTACTCTTAGTATCTTTTGCTTCTTAGTATTGAGGCTGACAAAATGTGTCATGAGGGTTATTTTGACTTTTCCTAAACATAAGATTTAAGACTTCAATAGACTGGAGGGCTCAGTTTAAGCCACTACCATGTTCTGTTACCTCTCTCTTGTCTTCCCACTGCTCCTTGCACTGCTCTATTGATGTGTGAAATTCTAGAAATGTCAGCTTTTGTCAACATTACCATCTACACTGTTATTAATACCTTTTTAAGAAAGTATAAAGAGATACTAGAAAACAATTTTGTCTTTCAACAGATTTTTAGAAGACAGTAAAATATCCATAAATTTAAAATATTCTCTACTCAAATCCCAAACTGAAACATAGTTTTCCAAATGCAATGCCAAGTATAAATGTAACTGTATATGCCAATGAATACTGTAGTAATAACTCCAGATTTCACATCTGTTTAAATGCTAAATCATGCCAAATAATAAGGAAACAAACTAAGCAAAGAAATATGAAAAAAGGATAGTCAGAAGTATGCCCTACACATCTCCCAGAAAATTGTCAGACTCCTCCAGATACTATATGATAGCAAAAACCAAGACAAATTTTGCCCTGAGAGATATTCTACTAGCAACCTTTCAGGAAAACAATCCCTCAATTTTTATGTGCTTACGTCAATGAATGAATCAATGAATCGACAATAATTAGATTCCAATTATATATTCCACCAGCCACCAAAAGGTACACTTAACTGAAATGTTTGTCTACACTCACTTTCAGAAAAAATTAAATCTAGTCAAATGTTTGATTTTTCTTTTTTTTTAATTATATGACGCCAAAATAACTAATTTGAAATTGTCATTTTCCATTTCGTTTTCAGTGCAGATGGAAATATACTAAAGAAAGGCACCAGGCTCTGTGTTGGGAGAGGGTCTCTTCAATTTTATCAAATGATCCTAGCACTTCTCCTATTATTACAGAAGCGAGACTAAGGGTGTAAGGTTTGGGAGAACAAGACAGGAGAGAGGATTTTCTCTACAAATTTTCCCTCCTCTGAATCTCCTGTTACAAATTTTCAGGTTGAATCAAACCATTCCACCAAAGCTCCCAGAGAATAAAATCTGTTTGCCTTCTGGGATGTGGGGAGCTGTGGGGAACACATTTTTCCACTCCCAGCTCCATGCCTGCTCTTATCTCTCCCCACCTATTCATGTCAGATGACAGAATCAGGCCAAATGGGTTTGTTTCTGTCTCTGGTACTGTTTTTGCTTAATAGACTTCCCCCATCAGGGGCCTATACTTTATTCCCACTTAAATTTTTAGTCACTAAAACTAAAAAAGAAGCATTAATAAACATTTTAGGGACATAAAATCATTCCATTCAGCCAACTGTTTCAAATCAAATTAGTTCAAAACACTTTATCCTTAAAATTGCAAAAACATTGTGATACTAAATATTCAATATTATCAGTCAGGCAAATTGGCCCAGGTCAAATGAGCAAATTTTTTAAATGAGATTGCTAAATTTCTCAACTTGATAGCTTCGTAATAAATAACGTGCTTTCTATTCAAGCTGTACATTAAGTCTTTTATGTGGCCTTAAGGCACTCTCTGATGGCTATGCCCATTACAATGTAGCCATAGAAACTGACACATTTATTTCTTGGATTAGTGTGCCATTGAAAATATTAATATGATGCAGTAAATGGGGATTTAATCTAATCTACTGATGGTAGGATGAAGTTAGTAAAAGGTTGAGTGCCCTTATGGAGAAAGAAAGATTATATCTGCAGAGAGAAGCTTGTTACTGGTTACAAAGATCAACTAAATGGCCTATGACATATTATGCACTTTCTATGTTTAAACAGACTTTGTCAAACTCAGCATGGAGGCTTTCTGCAGGCCAAAAAATGCTTTTTCACACATATATTAAAGATTTCAACATCCAAGTTGAAACACCTTTTATCTATAAGCATACACAAAATAGGACACCTCTCACAACATACTTTGTGAAACATGGCACACAGGGTGAAACTTACATGCCCAAATCCATTTTGTTAATAGTAAAATTTGTTTTATTTTGACTTGAAGGTGTTTGCTTAGCTTTTCACCTCTGCCAAGGGCTACCAAAAAAAGAAACATAGAAGAACTTCACCAAAGAAAGCAAATTTTATTTAACATGTTCTGAGAAAATGCAGCTAATCAATTTCACCATTCATTTTGTTAATTTCTAACTGGAAATCAAATATCAGTAAATACTTCTTCTGTTGTGGGATATATCACACTTGACTCTGATGTCTTCTAATAATTCATAGGATTCCAGGTCTGTCCCCCCTTCACTCTGCAGCAAACTACATAAATTTCAAAGATATATTCTGACAGATGAGGCATTATTGAAAAGCAAAGTACAGCACTTTGTCCTTGAAAAGTTAACATGTAATGCCATAAAGTATTCAAATAATAATTTACTCAATCTTTCAGGGTAATTAATTAAAATGCTAGAGATGTTGGAGAAAATCACCTTGAGCTTATAAAACTAGAAAGCCCCCCTTTTCCTCTCTGCATGCAAGCTGCCCCTGCAGACCTACCACATGCTTTCCCAGTTATAGGGTTTGATTTCAGAAGATAATAAATAGCCAGGATCTAATTTTGCCATGTCACAACCGATTATGTTTCACAAGAAAAGGTAGAGTGCTCACCTACCAGATGAAGGTGAAACATAAAACCACTTTTATTTATGTCATGTGTCCAAATTCAACTCAACCTGGCCCTGGGTACTGTGAGTGTGTGGACTTCCATTGTCATGTGAATTTATGTACCTCGAGAAAGTGTCAAATATAAACATAAATTTAATCAAAGGTCTGGAAACCTTTATTGCAGAAAAAAAAACACACTTTTGACATCTAATATAAATTATTTTAATGTGTTTTGTTACTACTTTTCAGAAGGTCACAAAGAAAGAATAAGACATTAAACAGACACAGTCTATGACTATCTTAATTCAGGTGATGATTATAGCCGTATAATTTAGACCCAGATTCATTTTTAAAGGCTTTTTTTTTTTAACTTTCAGAAGTTCATGTCCACTCACTATCTTAATCAACTGTAGTGGTAAGTTGCTCAACTGTAACCCCGTAAAGAAAAATTTATCATAAGAATTTATATTTCCAATGGGAATATAATCAGGCCTGAGTCTTTGCCCCTCTGAGTAAAACGAAAGCCTCCAGACATTTTCTAGATGAACTAGGTCACAAATATGTTTCTAGATCACGAATATAACTGCTCCAGCAATACATTTTGGATGCAGAATAGAAGCAAAGTGTAGACATCAGAGTTCCTGTTGCTGTTCTGTCAGGAGGATAAAGCAGAAGGCTGATAACAATAGATTAACAAGGCCCGGGTATTACTCAGCCATTCCCTTCAGTTGGATAGGCTTTGAACAGAATTTTAATGACTAAAAAAATTGCATATGATGAATAAGGATGTCATTTTCAATTAACGTGAACAAAGAATCATCCCCATATTTGGCAAATGAGGTAGCTGTGGTGTAAGAAAAGCTGGGGCATTCACAGACAATGCATCACCCTCGCGAATCAAAACAAGCTCATGGCATTTGGGTACCCTTGCTCTGACACGGCTGTTTGTTTCTAGCAGGTACTTATTACCCATAGGTTAAAGAGGCCCTAAGAGCCTCCCACTAACTAAAAATAATACTGAACTGATTATTGTTAGAGTTAGTGAGGGGTCACCCTAAACCTAAATGGACGGCAGAACGGGTCAGCACCCAAGTTTACTCAAGATAAAAGACCTTGAGACCTAAAAACAACTTACAGCTGGTATCCGTGACAAACTGGAAATCTACATCTCAATAAAGTTTGACCTCGAGGGAACTTACTCTGCAGAAGGCCTTCGAAGAGCGCCTCAGGCTGACAGGAAAGGTAAAGAGTTCATTCAGGACGCAGCAGGAGCTCAGGGCGTAGGCAGCATGTGCAACGTGCTCAGGACGTAATATGTACGTAGCATGTGCAACGTGCTCGGGACATAATACGTAGCATGCGTGCTCATGACGTAACATGTGTGCCTGCCCTGAACGTAATATACGTGCCCAGGACGTAACATCTGTGCGTGCTCTGGACGTAATATACGTCTGTCCCCAGGACGTAGCATGTGTGTGTGTTCAGGATGTAGCGTGTGAGGGCTGTATGGGACAGACCTTCCGTCATTTCCTGTTAAGTTTCCTCACTAGGAGCCTGTCTTGAGTTCCCTTGGTTGTGCGACCACCATAGGGACCTCTTTCAGCTCTTCAGTGGTCTGGTGGGAGATTCAGTTAGAGTTCCTCAAAGTCCCTTAGGTGTTTCCTATTTTAAGAATTGGGCTGTCAAAAGTGACTTCTCAGGTTCAGTGATTGCCAGGGGAGTCCATTCACTCTTTGGTGGCACGTAAGCACCTCGGGGAAGCGAGGCCAGCCTTACTTAGTTCAAAGTATTAACCATAAGTTCTGTGGCTAATACTACCACCCCCGCTGAGAATATAAGGCTCTATGACCAGCAATCTTCACAAGAAACTGAAGACCCCACCAGACTCAATTTACTGGCCACTGATGTGATCAAGTGCTTTCTGTGCACTATGGCCAAATATGAAATCATTGTTCCCCAAGCATCTTCTACTGGGTTACACAAAGTTAAACAAATAACAATCCAGCAGGACTTCTCAGTCTTTTATAAGCTAACATGTAGTGAATCTCTTAAGAAGAGAATGTATGCAATTACATTTTAATTTTTTTTTTTTTTTACCCAGGACAACTTTTCTTTCATGGAGCACCTATTAAAAACTTCATAAACACTCATTCTCAGCAAATAGTCTGGAAAACCTTGCTGTAGGTAACTGAACTAAAGTTATCAGCATATTTATTGCTCTGTAATTCAAGTTTTTCCTAGATCTGAGCGCTCTTTGTCTTTGGTAGTACCCATGTTGTTTCCAAAGCATAATATCATCTACGTCAAGAGATGGAAGTTGTGTATCCTTTGTGAATTTCTAATGAAATTTGCAAGGGCAAACCAGAGAATGCCAAGAGCACCTAATAGTAACAGAAGCCTTTCCAAAGAAAGGAAGGGTCCTGGATGCCAAGGAGGATTAGACACAGCTTTCCCAAGATTATGCACTCCTTAAAAAAGAAATTGGGGTATTCCTAGAACTGCTTTTAGATGAGTCCATAGCATTCTCCACAATTTCTCTTTCTTGCCATGACTGACTGCACCTATTCACTCATCTTTTCAAAGCTGCTAACTAACTCCATCTCACCTCTCTGAGCATATGACTCTGCTCTGTTCACTAAGTAACCAGGCACATCTTCAAGTTGGAGACCTGTAAAATATAAATCAATCACCTTCTACATTTTTCCTTATTTGCTTTCTCCAGTGGCAAAGCATTGGTGTCCCTTCTTCCACTGAAGGCAGCACCCAACCAGCTCCACTTTGGCTTCAGTGGGTCCTTAGATTGTTTGCACAAGATCTCCTCCATCGTTTCACCACTCACTCTGCTTACGTAGCAGCACTACCTTCTCCATATAAATATACTAAAAAATCACCACTCCAGCTGCCTGCCTCCCCCAAGTACAACTCAATCTCTTTTCATCCTCCTCAGGTAAATGGATTGAAGAGCCACCCACACTCTCAGTCTCAACAGCCTCAATTCTTCTCATTCCTAAGTCCATCATTATATGACTTCAAGACTCATCACTCCATTAAAACTACTTTCATTAAGTTGCTGATGATATCCATATTGGAAAACTCTGTGGCCATTTATCCATTTTATCTTATTATAATATTGACTATTGACAATATACTCCCTAGAACTCTTTATTCTCTTGGCTTCAGTGACATCAGTTCAGTTCAGTTCAGTGTCCGACTCTTTGCAACCCCATGGACTGCAGCACACCAGGCCTACCTGTCCATCACCAACTCCCGGAGTTTACTCAAACTCATGTCCATTGAGTCAGTGATGCCATCCAACCATCTCATCCTCTGTCATCCCCTTCTCTTCCTGCCTTCATCTTTCCCAACATCAGGATCTTTTCCAATGAGTCAATTCTTTGCATCAGGTGGCCAAAATATTGGAGTTCAGCTTCAACATCAGTCCTTCCAATGACATCCCTCTATCCTAATTTTGATTCTTTTAAAATCCATCTTCTGGTCATCACTTAAAACTTGGGCTCCCCCATGATTCCATTCTTGGTCTGTTATTCTTCATTCACAATAAGCTATTCCTGGATAGTACAAACAGACATGTCTGGGTTTTAATCTAACTTAGTTTTTTGCTTAGATTTTTAGCCTGTTTTTTCATCTGCAAATTAATGACAGTAGCTCTTTGATAGGGTTGCTATAATAATTACATAATCCATGTAGAGTATACATACATGCCTGCTACATGGTATCAATAAATGTTGTCATGTTGGGAATGATTTTCTTTCACAGTCACTGTCATCCAACCAATCATCCATATCTGATTTTCCCTCTTGTATACATTACAAATCTTTCCATTGATTTCTGCCATGTTAGATCAATGTTGCCACTTCATTCTCCCTTCATCCACCTGAAGATCAATGGTTTTCAAAACTTCTTCCAAGAACTCCTAGGATTCCTCTTTTTATATCTACCATATTTATTAAATTTCAGTATATACTTTTTTAAAAAGCTTTTGTTGGTATAAAAAGTCAGAAGTCTATCAGTTCCGATAGCTTAGTAGTTGGCATTCCTGTTTTCCATCCTGTCTTTACAAATCCATTCACTGCATTAAAGCCAGAGTACTCTCTCTACAATCTACATCGGATAGGTTACTTCCTCAATAGAATATTTAAATGGCTTTTTATAAACATCAACAAATAAGTATCAACCTCTCTAACACAACCCATGAAGCCAGAGTCTAAGTCTAGCTTAGATTCTTCTTGTTCTAGCAAAATCAATCTGCAAGCATTTCCCCAAAGGCTCGGGATTAACTACATGAGTGCTGCTAAATCACTTCAGTCGTGTTCAACTCTTTGTGATTGAATGGACTGCAGCCCGCCAGGGCCCTCTGTCCATGGGATTCTCCAGGCAAGAATACTGGAGTGGGTTGCCTTGCCCTCCTCCAGCATGACCCACACTCCCTGTTTACGTTGGTCTCTTGATCTGGGAAACACTTCCACCTTTCACCTGGCTAATTCTTACTGGATTCTTCATTTCCCATCATCTTCTCCAGGAAGTCTTCTTGTAAGTCCAGGCTGGATCAGCACCTCCCTTTGTCCTCCCTATATGTTGTTCTACTATAGCATCTTCCACAACACGTTGTATTAATAATCACCTATTTATGTGTCTCTCTACCCTACCAGATTGTGAGCTTTTAGGGACAATGACTGTATCCTGTTTATCCTGAACTCCCCATGCCTCGGTCAAGATAAGTGTACTAGAAATATCTGTTGTTCTAATATAAACTGTGGATTCTTGAGAAGCAACAAGGTGTAGCAGAAAGAGCATTGGACAGGACTGGCAAATAGGTGGTGAACACCTTTTGGTAACCTCACCAAAACCAGTGATCACTGCATCTAGGAGAGGGTTGGAGGCTGCGTCTGAGCTGAGCCAGGAAACCAGAAGACCTATTAGTACTTTCTCCATGGGCATGGAATGGGGTCACAGTAGACCTCCTATGATTGAGACCTTTCGGTCCTTCCTACATAGGCTCCAAGGGGAAAGTCTCCTTATAATCCTGGCTTCATCACTTATGAGCTACCAGTTATTTATTATGCCTGAGCTTCATCTCTCTATAACTGTGCCCACTATCACAGTTGCTAAGAAATAATGTAGATACAAGCATTTACAGAAGTAGAAAGTCCTTGAACAAACTGGGTCTTAGTCTTATTTTAATTCCCAACAGAATCAAGCAAAGGTAGTAAATGCTCAGTTAACATCTAATGAATGATTATCTATCATGGTTATTATCAATCATATATATTATTCATATATATCTATCACTATATCATTGTTATCTATCATATATATTATCATGATATTCATTATATCTTGCCATTGCCTAAGTGCTCTGTCATATTTCATTTACTTCTAATTGACATATTTCAGTTGCTAAAAGTGCTTTTTAGTCAACTATTGGGAATGGTGTTACTTCAAAAATGTTTTCTTTAAGCCTGGCTAAGTAAATAAACGTTTACAATTATCTGTACTACTTCATAATGTGGGAATCCTTATCTAAAAATCTACATAAAGTCTTTTCTTTCTACTGTAAGGTACAAACTTTTCTGCTCAGTTGCACTTGCAACAGGAACTTGTCTGCTTGAAAATACATTCTTGCTTCAGTATATATATACTTAATTAAATAATAGAGTTACGTGGTAACTTGAGTGTCTTAGCTACAAGCCCTATTTTATTTCAAATAATTCAACCTTTCAAAAATAACTGAGGAGGAATCGATTACAGATTTGATCAACTTTTATTGGTCTGCTGCTAAGTGCCAATAATAAAATCTGCAGAGAATATCACATCATTTACTCATAGTCTTGTTACACTAAACAAGATAAATAATCATGACATCAAAGTATCAAAAAAGTGATCATAAATTATTATTTACTGAAAAATTATGATAAACTAAAACACAGTATAACAGAGCATGATTCCCATTTGGTCAAAAATTACAGGCTTTCCAGATTGTGTAGTACTCAATATACATTAAATGTATCTCTAATAATATAAACATTTATGCTTAAATAAAAATAGTAAAAACAGTGGAAAGTTACACTGTAAACTGCTGGCAGAGGTTATTTCTGGAGGTAGAATTAGATGGGAGAGTGGAAATGTTTTGACCTTTTGTTTATGTCTGCATAATTTATAATATAAATGACACAAGAATAAGTCATATAATTGTTGCATAATATTGGGCTTGAAACATTTATAATCATCATAAAATTATTATTATTATTTGAATAATTTCTAATTATTATTATGAGTAATAATAATATCTGGGTTTGAAAGACTTTATAATTAAAATTTTAAAACAGAAAAACCAATAATTGGCATTTGTTACAGTGTAGAAGGATTTGTGAAGCAGTGCAGAATTTGGAAATAAATACACAGACTGTACTTTTAACAGGTTTGACAGTTCTGAAGAAGGAGCAGTATTCCTCAAAGTTATCTATGTCCCCAGGAGGTATACATTTTTGCGGACAACTTTATAAGGGAAACACATATTTCGGTCACCTTTCATCCTTGTTTCTAAAGAAAGGACACTCAAAGAGCCTTTTTGTCTTACTGATGTCACTATACGTGGGAGCCGCACAAAAAAGTCCACTGCTACACTGTATCCCAAAATAATGGTCCGAGCAAGAACTAGATCATGGTTTCTTTTCCTAATATCTGAATATCATCATTCACCACTTACTAATATTTGAATTTCTTTTACAGCACCATCACTAACTTATATCCTCATTATGCAAATATCTTATACAGTCTATAATATCCTAAATCTCCAAGGGTAGGAATTATATCTAGTCATAATTTTACCTCCCATGGTTTTGTCAATTTTTGTTTAGGTAAGTAATTGAGGTCACTCATTTTAGGACATAATTTAATTTTGCAGTTAGATACATAAAGAAAATATTTACTTTAAAAGTCATTTTTTTTTAGCTTTCCATAGATATTTCAGTGATATATTCTGTCCATATTCTAGCACATTAAAAGAATATACTTAAGATTTCAATTATTTACTTCAAGGGGAGCTTGTTGAGTTTTCATGTACTTAGTTTTCCCAAGAATACTCTGAAAAAAAAGTTATAGTGAATACAATGAAAGAGAAGCAGATTCTTGCACATTCTTTAAAAACAAGACTTCCATAAGATGAAATAAACTAGCCTTTCCTTGAGTATTCTCCTTGAACCATGATTTGACTGTTTAGGCAGACATGCTGGTTATCTCCTAACTTCAAGAATTCAACAGAATGGGCATACTGTAGAATAGATGTCTGGAGATGGATTTATATCAGCACACTTATTAGTATATTCCTATTGTATCAGGTGGCCCTGGGGTAAAGAATCTACCTGTCAGTGTAGGAGATGCAAGAGACATGGGTTCGATCCCTGGGTCGAGAAAGTCCCCTGTAATAGGAAATGGCAAGCCACTCCAGTATTCCTGCCTAGAAAATTCCATAGACAGAGGGGCCTGGTGGGCCCCAGTCCATGGGGCTGCACAGTAAGATACCACTAAGCATGCATGCACGCACGCACGCACACACACACACACACACACACACACACACAATTCTGTCATTTACTAGCCACATGGTTTTAAATAACTCACTTAAATGCTCTGACCCTCAGTTTCCTTTACTATATAAGGAATTGCCAACTCCCTCTGCCCCCAAGAATTGTTAAACATTTCAAATGTATGTACAAACGCCCTGAAAACAATAAGGGAGAATACCAATTAAAGGATAATTGCTCATTATCAAATTACTTTAAAAGTATAAATGGAATGGTAATATCTCCTCCACACTCTTATTATCACCTGGTGAGATGGACTAAACGTGGTTTTAAAAATGACTTTAATTAGTTTAATTTTCTAACACCCATTAGCACTCCTAATATGAGGAGTATGAGAGCTTTTGTTCAAGCCCTAATAGGCAAGTCATTACGAAGCCATCTTAACTTCCTTGTACTTGTCTATTCACTTTTTACTAACTTCATACCAAAGCTGAAAGTCATAACACACACACAGAGTGCATTCCTGTTATAAAAGTGAGTGCCTCTCACCTTTCATGGAATGTGTAATAGTCAAACTGTGACAATGAAACCCAGATTGCCCTAAAGTATCTTAGAAATAGTTCTCTAAACTCTCTCTCTCACACACAAATTACAAGTCTTTATTTTAGTTAAGAAATTAAAACGCCACTAGAAATCCAAAACAAAGATAATCTGGCTCTCAGATTTGCAGACAATGGTCATAATATCATTTGAGTTAATTATGGAGAAAATAAAAAAGATTGGGAAAGGCACAGAAGATGACAGGAGGAGGGGTATCCTGGTGACCCTTGTGGGTTTATTGATACCTCCAGGGCCCACCGCAGGGCAAACACAGCTAAGAGCCAGCGAGGTGTGTAACTGCTATCTTTGCAACACTTCTTTTCATGAAAGGCCTCCTGTTCTCTCCATCTGCACCCCACTGGTGTGTGCTGGGGACAACTCTAGGGGCATCTTGGGTCAGAACTTCTTTGTCTGAATTCTCAGGGCCTAATGTGTCAGTTTATTCATGGGATACATTCTTCTCAGCCAGTGTATCAGGGGATGAGGCTAGAGCGCCATCCCAGGTGGGACACACGTTTCACTGTGGCCAGCTGCAGCCCTTATGTGAGCCTCTGTTCCGGAAGCCTCTGTGCTGGAAGGTGCCCAGAGCCACGTGTGGGGGAGCAGCTGGGGTTCCGGAGGCCTGCTGGCACCTTCAGGACAGGGGTCCCTAACAGGATGCCATGTCTGGGACAGTGCTCTTCTCTACGAGAAGGAGTGCACACATGTGACGGCACTGGTGTCATCTTACAGCAGCGCCACTGGCTTCAACACGTTTGACATATTCCAAGGGAGACTAGTTAATGAGTTTCAGAAGTGATGTTTACAAGCAGCATGAGGCCCTCTGGCCATGCTGATGCTGCTGGAGTGAGTTTTGAGGCAGCGGCAATATATGTTCAGTGAACACTTCTGTTCCAGGCTGGCTGGGGGGTGTTTTACAATCCCTATCATTTAAACTTCACTATAAACTTTATAAAAGAAATAGTATTATTGTTTCCCTCTTGCTTTTTTTTTTTTTTTTACTGCAACATGTTGTATAGCATGTGGGATCTTAGTTCCCTGACTAGGGATTGAACCCACATCCCTTGCACTGGAAGCACAGAGTCTTAACCACAGGACAACCCAGGGAGTCCTTATCGTTTTTATTTTGCAGATGAGAAAACTGAGGCCCAGAGAAGAATAGAAACTTGCCCTAAGTGTTCTCTGATGCCTCTACAAAGTTCCCTGCTTAGAATTCTTATTTGGGCACATTCTACACCAGTGTGTTATTCACTCAGTCATGTCCAATTCTTTGAGACCCCATGGACTGTGGCCTGCCAGGCTCCTCTATTCTTGGAATTTTCCAAGCAAGAATACTGGAGTGGGTTGCCATTTCCTTCTCCAGTTCTACACCAGAGTTGCTGGGAAAAGCCATGTATGAAATTCAAATAAGTCCACGGTTAGCACTCACTCAATTTCTGCTGTGGCTTTGACTGCATAGCTAGACAGGTTGACACTGAAAGGCTCCAGTGCTTTCTTGAGGAATTGAAAATAAACTAATTAAAGGGTTTTAAAATAGGTAAACATTATATTTCAGGAACATATGACTTTACCAGTATGCTTCCATGTGTGTTTTAAACATAAAGGTTATCTTCGGTGCTTCTTCAACTACTGGTTGTCAAACCAGTTTGTCAACGTACATTGTAGTTTTCCTGTTTACTTCATTTTGATTAAAGTGTCAAATTCTTCTTTGCCTTAGCTGAGGTCAATTACTTACGGTTCTATCTGGTCGGGAGGCACATCGAGAGGAAAAGAGCACACGAAGCAACCAGCACAGATGCAGCCCACCTTATCGCAGCTAAGGTACGTGCTAAGTTGCTTCAGTTGTGTCTGACTCTTTGTGACCCCATGCATGGGATTCTCCAGGCAAGAATACTGGAGTAGGTAGGCATTCCCCTTTCCAAGCAATCTTCTCAACCCAGGGATCAAACTTGGGTCTCCTGTATTGCAGGAGGATTCTGTATTGACTTAGCCACCAGGGTAGCCCAAGAGAGCTGTAAAAAATGTTTTTTTTCAATTTCCTGAGACTTTTGTCTATAAGGCATTGACCTACTCATTCCTTCAAGTATAGCATCAGACATTCTAGAATGTGGGCTTGAACGTGTGAACCAAAAGGGTTAAAGATGACTGAAAATCGAGCCCTAAGAATATATTTTCCTTTTATGCTATTCTCTCCAAATGTTTAATTTTTTAAGTATAAACTCTTCTTTTTCAAACCAAAAACTTCTTGAAGTCAGGAACTCTGCCTTCTTAAATTTTGCTGATAACTTATTGGTTAAAGAGAGAGCAGAATGATAGCAAGCAGGCCCATTTGGATAGCCTGCACACTCTACTTAAAATAGGAACTTTCAAGGAGTCTAAAACAGCAAAGCTAGGATTTGTCCCAGTGACATAAGAGCTGTAACAATGATGATAATAAGCCTGAGTGAGCTGGGCAAGAAACTGAGTTCAGCAAGACCCCTGACTATAGATGCCAATGCTCACTCAGGTTGAGCTAAACCTCTGAAAGAAAGTGAAAGTGTTAGTCACTCAGTCTTGTCCAACTCTTTGTAACCCCTTGCACTGTAGTCTGCCAGGCTCCTCTGTCCATGGAGTTGCCCAAGCAAGAAAATTGGAGTGGGTTGCCATTCCCTTCTCCAGGGGATCTTCCTGAACCAGGGATCAAACTCAGAACTCTCTGCATTGCAGGCAGATTCTTTACCATCTGAGCAACCACTCCCAACTCTCTGGGATTCCTTGACTTGTGATTCTCAAGAGCCTTTCCTAACTTACCCTCTTAATACAATGAAGCATCAGAAACGTTTGTCAGTTTGCCACTTTAATAGATTCAAGTTCCCATTGAGCCCAGATGGTTCAGTTTTATAAAAGAAACCTCAGTTTTCAAAAAGTGACATTTTCTTGCTAAGACGTCAAGTTGGAACTGATTAAAATCATGTTCAAAGTTGGCTCTAAGGTCTGCTCCTTGGAAACTCACTGTGTTGTGCTGTTGAGTCATTAAACTGATCAGGTTATAATGAATCCTCATAGTGTGTTATGAAGGACAACACCATCAAGCTTGTAAGTTTGATGTCTCTGATAAAGAGGCCTCTGGTTGCTTTTAGTCACAGAACCTCTTCATATGATGGAATTTGTTGCTATTGTAGTTTAGTTGCTGAGTTGTGTCCAACTCTTTTGTCACCTCATGGACTTGACGCCTACCAGGCTCCTCTGTTCATGGCATTTCCTAGGCAAGAACACTGCACTGGGTTGCCATTTCCTTCTCCAGGGGATCTTCCTGACCCAGGGATGAATCCGTGTCTCTTGAATTGGCGGGTGGATTCTATACCACTGAGCCACCAGGGGAAGTCCATTATAGAACTTACTGTTTAGCAAATCAGCAGATATCCCTGACATTTTAGGCAGGAAAGAATATTGCAGATGATGGAGCTCCTTGTTTTGGAGAAAAGATGAGATGTTAGTAACTTATCCCACACCGAGTGGTTAGCTCTTTAATTAGTATCTGCATCCTGGAATTCCTTGTCCATCTTCTTTCTACTACATTAAGCTATAAATAGACCATTTATTCAACTCATTTCATCACCATTACTACTCATCAGAATTATGTAAGAGGTTACCTGGAAGACAGACATCAAATGGTTTAGTACCAAATAAATGAACAATTATGTTATTTCAAAAACTATACTCATAAATGTAATCACTGAATATAATCCAGGCACATAATCAGTTACCTGAGTATTCCTGAACACTTGACATTATAGACTTAAATGAACACACATACCCCTAGAGTATTAGCATTTGGCTCAAATCTCTCTAATTTTTTCAGAGAGGGAAGCAATCAGTCTATGGTGGCATTTGACAGCAGGAAACACATAAGGTGATTATATTTTAACTATTTCCTAGTATATATATTTTAAATGTCATAACTTTAGAAAAGATGGCCTAATGGAATTGTTCTAATGTAAGTACAGGTTGGGAGTGAAATAAAATGATAAAGAAAAACTTCACTGAAGATGGTAACAGACCGTACCACATGGCTCTCAAAGTCAACCAAATCTCCTTTTGGAAAACTCTCAAAGACCCTAAGAACTGGCTTTCATTTTTTTTTAAGGCGAACATTTCTCTTTGTAATGTAAAAGAAAGGTTCTTGATTTTGTCATTAAATGTAAATGTATTCCATATTTGAATACATGGCATTCCAGTTTCCATTTAAAGACATGGAGTAGAGTTGCGTCTTTTTTTCCCCTAAAATGCAATTACTGAGAAAAGAGCTTTTGAGTGAATTATTTGAAGTAGAAAATCTTAAACAACCTCTCTCAGGAAAAAGGAGCTCTAACATGGGGTGACACGATGCGGAGGTTGTTGCCACAGACACAAACACACACTATGATATTGTGTGTCTTTGTTTCTCTTTCCTTTTGACAAAGACCACAAATAAATATCCTGACATCCTAAAACACACATGCCTAATTCTGCAAGTGGTTATAATGAAGCCCTTTGAATTATTATAAATGCTCGAACATTAAAAATTCATTGGCAAGGAGAGAGAGGTGCTTTCTATTTGTGGTGCTGAATTCAAACACAACCACTAAGAATGGCTGATTGTCCCAGGGAAGCATGGCTGACAGCCATCAGCAGGTCTGTGCAAACGGTGTATGGAAAAGGTAATAAGAGCTTCAGGAGTATATTTCAACCCATATAATAAAGTAATTGTGAAAGTGTAATTGCAGTCTGCTTCCATACCATATAAGGGTAAGGAATGAGATGGTAAGAAAATACGAGATTCACAGAATTATATTGTAAGCAATTTTGCAATGACTGTCTCCCAGAATATGCAGTATTTGTCAGAAAAATCATTTTCAGTACACAGTAGTGTTTATCTTTGGAAATCCATTACGATGAACCTGAACAAAACGAACATTGATTAGTTCACCATTTGAAAAAAAATACTCCCTGAACTTAAAAGCAACTTCAAGCATAAAATATTGGATAATACTAAGCAACTGATCTCAGCTCATTAAAAGAACTGATTAAAAAAAAATGCATGTAAGCCCCATTTTTTATTTCTGAAAGATACTTAGTTTACATTTCCAAAGATTTAAATATTTGTAAGATTAGAATTTCAATTTTAAAAAATTCATTCCTTGGGCTACTTCAGAAACAATCACTATTGGCTTAAGTTACCAAGTTATCGTATCCCACATGCTATCAATTGCTCTCATAGCAAGACTTGAGAACAGGCAAGGAATACTGGGTGTACTCTCAGTCAAACCATCCGGACTAAAAATAGGAAAAGCAGGAGGGAAGGGAAACGCGTGAATGAACATAGAGACATTCAGCACTTAATATGAATAGCACTGAGGGCAAATACGAAAGTTGTCTATTTGGTTCTCACCTCACCCATCTTCTATTATTAGGATTATTCATATCACATCTAAGATTACTACCTCTGTAAGTGACAATTTTTTTTTTAAATTCCTACCATTAACCACAGTTCCTGGTGCACAGTAACCACTTGGAAGATACTTAGTGAATAAAATAACCAATATTTGGAAATGCTATATAGTGGGAAGCTGGGTCTATAGCAACCCTGTGGCATGGACTCTGAAACCCATGGTGAAATAGGCAATGGAACTGAATAGAAGGAATCTGCTTCTTCATTACTTTTTTGTTCCACTTTTACAGGACCTTGCAAATAACTATGTGTAAACTGCAGATGTGTATTCATTCCTCTGGCCTACCATTTCAGATAAAACTTCAAAGGACATTAAATATGGGAAAAGCTCCTTGATTCGGATAAGGAAAACAGCTAAAATGCTCATCTATCTAAATGAAGTTTCTAGAAGAAAATACATATTTTTGTCATTAACATATGCCTGACTGGTGTACAAAGAACTCATTTCAAAAGGAAGTTAAGGCTTAAATGAGTTTAAGGAAAATGAACAAACCAAGTCTGACTTAATACTATGCTGTGGACATCAAGTAGATCAGTATTTGTTGAAACCTTGCATACACACGTAAAATCTATCCATGTGGTCCTGGATAACTAGAAGCCCTCCTCCAGGGGATCTTCCCAAACCAGGGATTGAACCCGTGTCTGTCTCCTGCACTGGCAGGTGGGTTCTTTACCACAAGCACCACCTGGGAAGCCACTAAAAAAAGCTTATTCATCTGTAACTGAGAAAGTCTTCCAAAAAATAGGTAAATATTTTAAGGTTCATTTTACCACAGAACTCCCTCTCCAGGCAGTTTTCTCTGGTACATTCCTGTAAGCGCTGAGCATGAGCCCACTTTCAATGGTAATTACAATATTGTTATTACAATGATAACAATAACTAGAACTATTGTTTTCCAAGAAGGGGATCCTATTAACAATGGAGAAGGCAGGAAAGGATGGATGCCCCAAAACATAAGCCCATTTTAGGCAGATGAGAATATAGGTAAAACTATCTAAGTCTAAAGGAATCTTGAAAATAATGTCAGTCATCTTACAAATTCTCTGAGATGGAAGGAAGGAGGATGGGCAAAAAGAAACTCAAACTTCAGCCATCTGTTAGGTTATAGGTCTTGCTCCATCCTATACTTGCCCCGATGCACCCTAAATCATCACCATAACCATTCAATTCTTCATGATCCTTTTCTTTTCTTGGATTTTCCAAATTCTTCTCAGGTTAGGCCATGTACTAATGTCTAACAGCACAGTACCACATTTGACAACCCTTCCCATCACTAAGTATACTCAGGTTTTGCCAGGAACTCCAGGACCATTCTCTTCTGTCTGCATGAATCTGTGCAAAGTTGCTTCAGTTGTGTCCGGCTCTTTGTGACCCTATGGACTTGTAGCCCGCCAGGCTCCTCTGTCCATGGGATTCTCCAGGGAAGAAACTGGAGTGGTTTGCCATGCCCTTCTCTAGACAATCTTCCCAACCATGGGCTAGTCCTCCCTCTTCGCCATTCTCTCCCTTTAAGCATAAGGTCACTATGCCCACAGGACAAACTATGATTGAGTCCTAGCCACCCTGCTTTCCATTTTAAAACAAGATCAAGTACTTTGTCAAGTTTTCTTATCAAAAACAGAATTAGTGGCAGTCAGAGAATTAAGAGTGAACAAAATACTCTGATTTCTGCGGGAGAGATAACCTAACAAAATGAGCTTGTGCAAGGCCTCCAGTCTATTTCTTAATAAGGACAAAAAACTATTATGCTATTTCATGCTCCCCAAACTCATACCCCTAAGAGCAAAGAGTGATACATGAAGGCAGCAGAACTTTAGAATAACAGAGACTTGGTTTCTGGAACAGAGTGGACTCAATTGGAAGTCATTTAAAGTATTATACTAACATGAAAACAGACAAGGAATGTGATATGGAAAATATTATAAAATTTACATATTTCTTAAAGATGAAGCAACATCCTTCTAATAACTCCATAAATTTCACAGGAACTTCTGGGGTCTTCCTCCGCCCCCTTAAGCTGTAAGTCCCATTAATGTACCTCAGTAGAAAAACTACTTGAAGACTGTGAGATCCCTTTAAAATTGCTGATAGACACTTCTGAATGTTTGGACACTTTACTATATTTTCCCAGTTTACTTATAATTGTGTGCCTATCTGCTACTAAACAAGAAATTTCAGCAAAGCGACTACTAATAATTTTAGAATTTAACTCAGCCGGTGCATTTCTGCAACTACACACAAAGCAAAACATTCATATTAATTTCTAATTATGAGGATGATCGATTTAAAAAAGAACTTGCAGGCAGAGCACAAGACTCTAGTGTGTCTCTCAAGAAGTTACACTGAATGTAAGTGAATCTTTTAGCCGACATATAAAGCCTCTAAAACCCTGCGTGCTAAGTCACTTCAGTCGTATCCTGATTCTTTGCGACCCTACGGACTGTAGCCCACCAGGCTCCTCTGTCCATGGGATTCCCCAGGCAAGAATACTGGAGTGGGTTGCCATGCCCTCCTCCAGGGGATCTTCCCAAACCAGGGATCGAACCCGTGTCTGTCTCCTGCACTGGCAGGTGGGTTCTTTACCACAAGCACCACCTGGGAAGTCACTAAAAAAAGCTATTCATCTGTAACTGAGAAAGTCTTCCAAAAAATAGGTGAATATTTTAAGGTTCATTTTACCACAGAACTCCCTCTCCAGGCAGTTTTCTCTGGTACATTCCTGTAAGCGCTGAGCATGAGCCCACTTTCAAGAAGCAACCTGAATTCCACCTCAACTGCTCCCAACCCTCTCTCACATGACAACCATTACCTGCCTGACTTGCGAAGCAATTCCTGGCTGCCTAGGAGTGAAGTTCTCCTTCTCAGGGTCATATTTCTCACTACAGCCACCTCAGCCACAACCCAGGCACCATATCGGGTGGGCCCTCATACATCCTGTGATGTCACACCTCCATCTATTTCCTCATTGATGTCTTTTGCAGTCTTTCACGAGAGGAAAACTTATGAATGATTAGGGTTCACAAGTCGCTCAAATAATCAGCATTCTGTTACTCAGTGGGTTTCCATTTATTGCTCCATGAATGAGCAAGAGCCAAACTTAATGTTTGATTATTGGGGTAATCTGGGCTTCCCAGATGGCTCAGTGGGAAAGAATCCACCTGCCAATGTGGGAGATGTGGGTTCAATCCCCAAATTAGGAAGGAAGAAATGGCAACTCACTCCAGTATTCTTGCCTGAAAAATCCCATAGACAGAGGAGCCAGGCAGTCTGCAGTCTATGAGATCACCAAGAGTCAGACATGACTTAGTGACTAAGCACAGATAGGGATCACACCTGAGCTAAGGAGCAAGTGGCGTCTTTTTCCATGGCTACCATAATCTGCATTAATACTAATAGCCTTAGGGTAGGTGTTGGCTTTTTTTTTTTAGTTGCCTCAAGTCATTTTGAAAAGAGGTAGGAAGTCTAAAATAGTTCAAAAAATAGGAGTCCCTTTCCCACTCCTCGCTGCATGATTTCTAAGGCCAACTAAAATGCCATTTCCTCCAGGAAGCAACGGGGATTTCCTGAACTTCGATCCATTAGTACTCTTTCTGTACCACCAGCACTTTTACTACAGACTCCATCCGCATCACTTCAGTTACACTAGAGCTGGGCTACAGTTATTTGCATTCCTCTCTTGGCTAGCCACACAGAGACAGAGTCCAGTGCTTACTGATCTCTGTGCCTGTCTCTGTTCCTAGAACACTCAGCCTAAGGCTCAGCACACAGTTGGGTGTTCAGTAAATGCTTTTCATTTCTAAAAATGAATTAAGTGTGCCTTATTAACAAAGCCTACAGCTTCTTTACAATATAGTCCAAAAAAAAAAAGTCTGCTTCTTAGGCAAGAATATCCTCATTTCATCCCTGTGCAAATATTTGTATGGGGACTGCATTAGAGCTACCTGAAAATAAGAAGTTATAATGGAAACAGTGACACAGCCTTAAGTGAGGCAACCCAAATAGGAACTACTTTAATACTTTTACTGAAATGTTCTCTGCTTGATAAAGTTCATTACCATAATATCATCTTTAAAAGTGAAATGCATTCAGCTGAGCACTTTTTTTCATTTTGTAAATAGATTTTTCCTGCCTGAGCTCTCAGTATAAAGTACAAAATAGTCTTCCATAACATTAGAAAAATGACACCCCGTACATAAAGCTAAATTTTTAAAAATAGGTTTTCTTCTTTAGCCTTTTAAAGTTACAGCAATATCTTCCCAGAGCCATAACCCTGTACTGCCTACTATCATTGCTAAGTCCTGTCTGACTCTGTGACCCCATGGACTGTAGCCCATCAGGCTCCTCTGTCTACGGGATTTCCCAGGCAAGAAAACTGATGTGGGTTGCTGTTTCCTTCTCTAGGCGATTTTCCCAACCCAGGGATCAAACTTGTGTCTCCTATATTAGCAGGTGGATTCTTTACCGCTGAGACACAAAGGCTGAGTCATCAGCCTGCAATTTGACAACTTCTAAAATGTGTTGGGACAACACAATAAGCCTAGAATAAAGTTACATCCCCATGAGATATCCTATGGCTATAAAGTCACCATCTTCTCAACATGACCCTACTTATTACTAGGGTTATATTTAAAGTGACCCTGGCACTAATCTTTTTCTCACCCATTCAAAATGACAGAAAAGTAGGTAGGTGTTAAATTTACAACCTAAGCGCCAAGTTTTCACATCACATCAAATGAAAAATTATATATAGCATATCCATTGCTGAGTGTTTTGTTTTTACTTTGAGTTCTTGATCGATCTGGGGTGACTGTAGCCAGTTACCTTACACGGTAAGTTTGACTCCAAGGATTTCACATGTGTTAGATTTAGACAGCTAACTAAGATAAATAGTTTATCACCACTGTTACATCTTGGCAAAGAGGTGATAGCAGAAATGAAACTTTGACCTTTAAGTTTTCAGTCTAGGAGTTATTTTTCTAAGAAATGAACATTCATATATCCATTCATGTCATTTTACCATAAACACTATATTCTTGCTCTTCTTAACCAAAATTCAGATACAGCTTCATGGCCCTCCCCCCTCTCAGATACACAGCCTTACTTCTCTTCCCTCCACTAACCACCCCCCAGATTTTTTTCTAAAGATTTCAAGTTAGAGAGGCAATTGACCTCAGTAAATTTTTCCGTCGGCTTACATTTTTTTTTCTATGTTCAAAGTACTCCTTAGAGAAAAAGAAAAAAGATAAACACACTTCATATAACAAGTGCCATAAGAAAAATATGTTCTGGCACTTTTCCCAACTTGTAACAGAAAAGAATTTACATCATCCAAGTATAAGTGCAAAGAGTAAAAGAAAGAAATCTCCAAATGGATTTCTGTTCCATTTTCAAACTCCAAGGCTAAGGGAACACAAGTGCTTCACTTCAGAAATGAATAACGAATGACTTCAGTACACATACACCTTTCTCTTTTTGGAGATATTGCACATAAAAGAGCATTTTTTTGGCACGGCTGACCTGCAGAGATGTGGAGCTAAGCAGAGTCATGAATTCACGCTCTCTGATATGCACACATGATACGCAATTAAAATCTCCATTCACATTCCTGCCGGGTTGTCAATCATGAGGAAAGCCTTTTTGACAACATTCAGCGAAGCGTACCAACTAACCGCTCAACAGGAACTTAAACAGTAACAGCTTTTGTTACTAGCAAGAACGATTTTCTTTTTTTTTTTTTTAACCAAGATTGGGTTCAGTTTCTAAGAAATCATTATGCTCTGTATTTTATGGGCTTTCATTAAAAATGAAAATGTGTCAAGAAGATTTTGTATAGCAAGCAACGTGATGTAATATCTAGAAAATAGGAGATACATAACAATTTCTAGCCTTTTCAACTGGACGGGGGGGGGGAATCTTTTTAACTTTTCCTGTGTAGAACAATGAACAATGATCTTATAAAGCAGAGTTCTGAGAAGAGATGTGACGTTTCTCATTCATTCTGAAGCTTTTCACTAGAATCTTCAAACTTTTCAAAGAGATCAGGTCTCTATCTCACTTGAAAAGTGACTGACCAGTTTATAAACCAATAGGAAAGTGACATTTTTTTAATCATAAAGAAGAATATTTAGCATGTCAGAAATACTGCATGCATTAAAGCTTTCAATTTATAGCACTCCACAGAAAATATTATGCACATAAATTCTCTACAGATGAACCCAGAAGGTACTCTGCTCATAACTTAGTTTCTGTTCAACATCTAATCAAAGACTGTGCCCTTCGTAATAGCACATTAGTTTGCTTTAAAGTCATAAATCCATAAAAACAGGGCCCAGTAAAATTGAATACAGGATGCTTGTTAAATCGGCTGCTGTGTCTGTTTTGAGCAACTAACCTTGGATTATAAATTTGAAACAAGTTAATACTATCAGATATTGAAATATTTGTCTTTTTACTTATCATGCTCTGTAACTGAGAGAGCAGATGCATTCTGACCATTAGCAGTCATGACAAATTGCCTTGCTAATGAACGTTACACACTGAAAGTGCCATAACTGATTAAACTACAATTTCCCACTACCAGAGAGAGAGAGAGAGAGTTGGGGACTCCAGCAGTGGGCAACTCTGATATTCTGCCAACAGGCCTTCAGGCCACTGTGTGATATTTTGAAAAACACTCTAAATTCCATACGATCAGATTCTAGAAGCCTATGTGTATACAACAGGTTTTTAAAGAACATTAGATAAAACAGCTTAGGTTGGAGCTGATGAGCCATGAAAAATGGATGTGTTTTAACTATTTGATATCTTTGCAAGTAGGTATTAAGGAATATTCTCTGGTGCCGTTTTTTTTTTTTTTTTTTTGCCTCTCTCTCTCCTTCCCTTTCCCCGCCCCCAAAACATTGCGTGTGCTTTGCATTTCACATAAAATCTTTCTTTTGTCAGCTCCTTTGTCGGTGCAAAATTGGCAGCAGTTCAAATTCAAAGTACTCCTATTCATTTACTGACCAATGTCATTCTAGTTCACATCAGCCAGCGAGCTAAGCTCTAAAAACATAAAAGACTTGCTTCACCACTGACGAATAATGTGTACATTTTTACAGAGCTTAAACCTTAATGCTTTCCCTGAAACTAACAATACAGTATATCTTATCATTCCTTTTTCACAAGCAAGCAGCTGCTGAAACGCTTGCCACTTCAAAATATCAATTGCTTGCCAGAATTTTCCTCCACACACCCTGTCAAACTCATGTATATTGTGCACGAAAATGGTGCAGGACGGAAAGCTAGAAATTGTGTCAAATTCTGCTGTAAGGGTATGATGTGCAAAGAACAATGTATGACAACCGTAGAGACTACAAACAATGGCACTGGAGCCAGGGACTTCATAGATCACAACTGTGCCTGTACATATTTCATTGTAGGCATTATATATTTAAAGCATGACAAATGTATCGTCCTACATTATGTGCTACACAGAGGCTCCTCCCACAGATCGCCTTTCACGTTTCTCCTGGTGATGGAAACACAGTTGACTTTCATTTCTCTTTCTTTTCTGAAAACATTTAAGGTTCTCAAGTCCTCAAGGAAGAAGACACACTCTCTCACACACACGCACACAAACGAGGCTATCCAAATGAGTAACAGAAAACAGAAGACAATTATACAAGACGAGAAAAGGAGATCTTGTTCACTTAACATTTTGGCTGCTCTCTGAGAACACAAAGGCAAGGATTATCTTAAACAGTAACCAAGGGTATCAAGAGAACTACACTATCACTATGCCTGTAAACTGTTGTCTGCCTAATTTTAATGCAGATAAGTGCTGGCTTATTGATTTGTGCGATTTTCTAGCAAAATGGAAATCCCACGTGAATATGTTCTTTGTGTGCAGAAAATATGGTTTAAGAAGCTTTTACTCTTATTGCTTCCCTATGCCAAAAGAACAATTAAGCAAATAATATTTCACTACTGGATCAGGTCTATAAACTAACACGGATTCCTGTCTGTTTAGACTTTAAATATCCCTTCTAGTTTTCCGATTCGCTCTGTTTACTTTAAAAGCTTCTGGTTATTGAAAAGTTGTTTTTCTTCCAAACGTCTCTTCAAATAACATGTAAAATCTGAAAACAGACTCCCTTTGGAACACATTTACTTAATTATAAAGGGGTTCATGGCTCTAACAACCTCACACTAATTCAGTCAATGACTGCAGAAAGGGAAACATGTTTATGGGAGATTAGTATGAATCTATATTCATCTCCTCCACAACCTAGCTTAGGTTACAGAACCTTTATCACCTAAATAGCTTGGTGTGGAATTAACTAACTCAAAGTTAAGGAAAACTTCAGGTCAGATACGCTTCTAAGGTGTTAATAAATATTTTGGAGAGAGAATAGGTAGTTTAGGTGCTTAGGTGTGCTGACCTTTGCTGTGTTGATTAGTGGGACAATGCTACATTATTAACACACAGCAGCTGTACCTGAACTGTTGCCATGAATATAATAGCCTTTTATAGCCATCAGGGGAGTGAGGTGGGAGGCCTTTATTAACCACTAGACATGATTAGCACATTATGTGAACTTTAGCAGGCAAATTATCTCTTATTGAAATATAATGTTGGTTATAACTAGCTGTAAACATGATTTTTAAAACTTCCCAGTGAACAACTCCAGGTTTTACTACCAGTCAGTTCATTATTGGCCGGTAATCGATGAAAACAGGTTCTGTTGGGGAATGTACTTATGAGAACTGAATCTCCAAAAGGCAGACCTTGTCACCAAAGGCTGACTTGAAAACTGCTTGGCATTCCAAGTTCAGGGATATTAGCATACATGCAAACTTTCTCTCTTTAATTAAGTCAAACTGTTCACGAACTAGAAAAGCTGCTTTGGGATTTTTCTTCCTCTTTATTTCTTTAATCAGTTCTTAAAAGATTAGTTTTGCAGTAAATTTTGGAGAGTTACCTTGAAAAATAACAGCATAATTTATTTCAAAAAGCTTAATTTGGAGAGAGAAAAAGATTATCCCATCAGCCTTAGTAACTGAACACCGTGCAGAGAGTCCATTATGAACAGTCTTTTATGCCCTGGCAGAAAGTCATTAACATAAAATAAATCATTAGCTTTGATATTAAGCTTCTACTATCTGCAGGTTTCTATGATTAATGTTCATGACTGCATCTGCCAAATGATAAAATATACTTTTTTGTTGAAAGGTTATCCTGCCTCTTTATTATTAACATTTCTCTTTATACAATTGTTCCTGGCATTTTAGGTAAAGGCATATTGGTATAGAAGCAAAGAGTTGGTTTTTTACAAGGGCTTGGAGATGCCAATGCATATAACACTTTACCCATCATTTTTCAAATTAACCATTTAATTGAGTTAAAGGAGTTAAGAATATTAGGTGGTGCGCAGACATGCTTTCAGTGTAATTGGACTATCTTTAGATCCAGTTGGTCATTGTTTAATTAATCTTGCACATTACATTGCCCATCTCTGGCCCATATATCAGAGGAAGGGAATGAGGGGCAAGCTTCGTCCCCTGAAGTCAGGAACTACAAGAGGTCATTTCCCTCTGAAGCAGGCATTCTCAACTTTATTTTATCTCCTTACACTGCACCATAGACAACAGATTCCATCCTAGCACCTCTCATTAGGAGCACTGACTCACAATGCAGAAGGGGAAAAAGACACTCCCTGGGGGCTTATCAATATCTGAGAGAGGGAGATTACAGGCTGTACAGACACACACCTCATTTTCCCCAATTCACCTCTGACCTGCTAGAAAGGTTATTCTTTTTGCTCCTTTCCTTAAAGAATCACTAATCTATGACTTTGGGAGAAAAAGTCATCCCACTAAGGTGGCAGAAATAGGAAGAAATGGGCTGAGAATACAGTATTTTTCTAAGGTCTACCATGGCTTGAATTTTTGAACATCTTTTCTCACATGGTTTCAAAATAATCTACCTCTGTTGACTCCTTGATGCTCATAAGGGTGCCTTGATACAAACATAAGTTATTTCCTCTAGTGGATACAGGCAAGATTGGGACACAGGTAGATGAAAGGTTTTAAGTTATCAGAACTTTTACCAGACATAGAACAGAGTCAGGCTTCTAAACAGAATGGGAACCAAGTGGAGGGAACCATATCCTTTCAGGGTTATATTTATTTTGCCTAGGGAGTAAGTCAACACAGGTTCAAGAGCCCAGGTTTTATCTGAAATTTTCAACAAGAGTCTTTTCTTCAGAGAGGCCTAGGGTTTTCCTCAGAAAAGATCCAGTTCTTTAGTCTTATTAAGGTATAATTTGCCCAATTAAAGCCCTATCATTGTGAAAAACACTGACTGTCACACGTGAAATATGGCTAAATTTCTTAAAAAGGAGTGATAATGAGGCATTCTTGCTAGCTAGTATGATTGCCTTTGTTGTTGTACACACTGATTCTGCCACTTATGGTAAACTCTCATGCATTTATGGGAAGAAATATATCCAGAACAATGTGAAACACAGTAAAATACATGCTCACCCAACACACACACACACATGCACACGCACGCATACATGTCAATTTCTCTACCAGGTAACTAACTTCCAGAGAGGGGCTCAAAGACTTGAATCCAAAAGTATTCCATGTAGCAACTGATAGTGTTACGACTGTGGATCAGATACATGTAACTTATAAGCCCACATAGTAACTCAAAACGCTTTATATTTTTTTGGACACTAGCAAAGCTTCTTATCAACCAACCACGGCACTAGTTTATTTAGGAGTCCTTTCAAGACAGCTTCATAAAAGCACATAACTCAAGAATGAAAAACAATAAATACTTGGCTAAAGCTGAACCATTAAAAACTCCAAAGTGAAAAATGGACAAACAAAAGCATTGAGAGTGACATGGGTTTCATGACCTTTGTTAGCATAAAAATAAATCAGTGACGATGTTTCATAAATACAATGGAAATCTGAAGACAGATTTTAAAAGTTAACTTTTTAATCAAGGAAGGCAAACTCACTGTAGATCAAATAAAGAGACCTGGGGAAATACTGGTACTTCTTGATAGAACAGGGGGTTTCTTTCTGGCATCACCCCTCCTCTGATCTTTTTGCTGCATCCAGGCACAGAACAATATAATGTTCCCATTTTCAAAATGAATGCTATAGGGAGGAACCTGTTATAACCAGGAAAGACTCATTTCAGGTTAATGTGAATTCCATGTCTCAAAGTATTATGGAAGAACTGCTATAATTAACAGTCTGTTGGCACTTTCATTATAAACCACATTTCTAAGCAGTTTATAACTCAACTGTTTTTAATGAGAAATTACTCTTCAGGATGAAACTTGGCATGCATGGTTTAAAACAAAAAATGCTCAACTTCATTAGGGCAGATGTAAGCTGTAGCATCTTGGTGGGCTGCTTTCCTAGCAGGACAGTCCATTTAACACAATTCACTATCTACTGCTGTTCCTGTCAATCCATGGAGACCACAGGCTATCTGACTCTGGGAAGTGCATCTTCAAAGAAAATGATCAACTGAATGATAGTTGTTCTTGGGTCTCCTCAGGGGCCTGGGCCCAGGATTCCCCTCGGATGCCAAAATCCGAAGTTTCTCAAGCCTGTTATATAAAGTGATATAGTATTTGCATATAACCTACACACATCCTCTGTTACTTTAAATCATCTCTGGATTACTTATAATGCCTAATACAATGTAAATGCTATGCTAATAGCTGTAAGCACTAAGTAAATGATATGTAAATAGTTGCTGCAAGTTTTGCTTTCTGAAACTTTCTAGAATTCTCCACCCCCCCAAATATTTTCTATCCGAAGTCGACTTGCCAATGCAGAACCTGCCTATATGGAAAGCTGCGTGCATGCATGCTCAGTTGTGCCTGACTCTTTGCCATCCCATAGACTGCAGCCCGCCAGGCTCCTCCGTCCATGGGATTCTCCAGGCAAGATTATTGGAGTGGGTTGCCATTTCCTTCTCCAGGGGATCTTCCAAACCCAGGCACTGAACCAGCATTTCCTACATTGCAGGTGGATTCTTTACCACTGCACCACCTGGGAAGCTCATGGAAAGCTGATGTATATTAATACCATGAACATGGAAATAAAAAAAAAAAAGTATCTTTAAAATTGGTAAAAGTAAACATTCCCATACTAAAATTTTGTTTAAATTCATACATTCAGATGCTTTATGGGGAAGCTTCTTGCAGCCAAGATTATAGCTTCGTCTTTGGGCCCACAGTATTTATAACTATTTATCACAATGTTGTTTTCTCCTAAAGATACACGCTAGGTTCTTAAATTTGACTGTATACAACATAAGTTTTATCTTTAACAGTTGATCCAATATTTAAAAAATGTAATTGTTTGTAACAGTTCATCAAGTCATGATAAGTATATTACTTTTACTTGAAATATAAGTTAAGTATTCTACCTTATAACTTCTCAGAAACCTTGAGATTCACCTCTGGATAAGCGAAGATGTAGGATGACAAGTTACCTAAAAGTGATTAGTTAAATAGGTTCTTCATTTCCAACTATTCCCATCTTAGTTATCTATGCACATTCTGATGAAAACACATGAACATGCCAACCCATATAATCACTGTAAGTGTAACTCACCTAACTTACATGTGCAACTAAAGATCAGAAGATCATAGTCCCACTTTCATGCTATTTTAGAGTCTAAATTAAGATTTCTCTGTGATAAGCGATATTCAGGGAGCTGACCCCAAGCTCTAGATACACTGTGCCTAAAATGTGCTGGAGGAAAGGAACAGTGAGAGCTTACAAATACCACCATGGCTTTCCTCTCAGGATCACATCTGTTTTCTTAGTCTATTATTCTATGATCCTAGGTCATTCACTCAGCTGGGGAAAAAGACAGCAGCCTAGTTGAGGAATTTAAGAAGTTGACCTGGGCCTGAGGACTGGAAGATTTCAATTTCTGTGCCCAAAAAAGGTCAAGTACTGAGGGAAGGATGGACTTGCTAACACGGCTATGATGGCAATGATGCCAAGCACCAAAGGCGGCCAAGATGAACACAATGGCGAGCCACGGATCTGAGGAGAGGGAGTTCAGGTGAGAAAATATAGACCTTCCATGTTCAGACCCAGATTGGGAAGGAGAAAAGCAGAGGAAGGGGAGCTGTTCCTGGATTGGGGGTGTTTGGGAAGGGGATAAGGAGGAGGGAGGGAGGAGGCACCAGACACAGAGACAGACCAGCTGCTGAGGGGAGGCTTCCATCAAGACAGGAGGATCTCCAGCAGTTGAGAAACATCCCCAGGGTCTTTTCAACTTTCTAGTAAGTTAGCAAAATTTTGGAAAGCATGAGAATAAGTCATCCTTCACGGTAAGTAAGATTTCTTCTATGCCCATCGCCCCAGTCCCCTAACCTATCCCTTTCTTAAACTGAGCCCATCACACAAAAAAGTATGACCACAAGAAATAGCCCCATACACCAAAACCAACATTTGAGACCCATTCTGGTCCTAAGAAAACCACTGTTAACTTGGAACTTTCCCTACTTCTTTCAGATTTAAATGCCTTACATTTTTCTCTATTTTTAGCCCCTTGCAATCACATCACTTAAAAAAACAACAATAAGCAGCTGATGAGATAATATTTAAATATTAGTTTAGTTTTTCCAGCTAAGAGAAATATCAAAATGCTCCTTAATATCATCACTCAGTAACTTGAAAATAAATGGTAAAATGTGAGAATAGTAAATAATGTAAACTATTTTTAAAAATAACATTATGAGCTCCAAAGCTCATAACTAAAATTTTTGCACAGACATTTAAAACTGGAGTTTATGACCCTGAGCTATCCCACAAAGTCAAGATACTAATAGCTACATCTGAGGTTTTTGTATGACATCTGACTTAGTGGCCAAAACCATATGATTGCTTGGCTTAAAGCTCTTACCTATAAGTTTATTTAAAACATATTTAAAGACCTCAAAACTTATGAAAGATGCCAGCTGAATAAAACTCCCATGGAAGTTTTAATTATACTAATGATGTTCAAAGTATTGACTATGAATTTCCCAAAGTCCTAGACGTTATGGGGGTAGGGAGGGAACTAATCAAGCATGATGCTCTAAATTACTTATAATCCTTCCCCTCCCTCCTCTCTCCTCTCCTCCTCCTTTTTCTTACGTTTATTAAAAAAGAAATAATGACTCCATCATAATGCTTTTGCAAATCCTGTATTTTAGGAAGGGTGAGTTTTGCCACATTAAAGAAAACACATAATACTCTAAACAGGAAAATAAGCTTGAAGGAGATTCTATAGAGATGACAATGAATCTTGTTTTTCTCAGAAGTCATCAAATGTCTAATGTTAGCCCTGACATTTTAAGTCAGAGTTCATCACAAATAGGTTCTTCCTCCTATGTTTATGTGAAAAGATGATACGTTTTCCCTCCTCATTTCAATGACAAAAGCCCAGTATTCCAAACGCCCATTATTTTTCACTCTGTATATAGCCAGTATTAAGCATGGGTTTGTGTTATGAACTTCCTTGTGTCTAAATCAGTCAAAGAAAGATTCAGGGCCTGATTCCACAAAAGCAACCGCTGAGAACAGTAAAGACCATTATTTCCTCTCCCACTGCTGGCAGAGGTCAGCATCCCTGTCATTAGCCATGTCATAACATAATTGTATTACTACTCCTTATGTGGGCAGATACTGAGCAATAACTGAACACATCACATCATTGCAGAAATGAAAAAGTGCCACTTCTTTGTCCCAATTTAGCATAAAATCAGTGAAAACAATCTTCAGAAATGACACTGCACTAGAAACTGAAAGGAACTGTTATTACTCTGTGGGTATATATTTAAACTAATGTTCTGACATCTTCAACTAGAACAAAAAAGAGGCCTCTATTTTACTGAGCTCCAATTGAAGTGCCTATAATCCAATTTCTTTTGGTAACATTCAGTTCAATTAAGGGATACAACGTTACTTAAAATAGCCTTCATTAGCTGAAACTCCAGCATGGTACCCATCTCTCAAGGTCTCAAACAAAGCCATGCTTTAAGTTGCCAGAGGTAAACAGTGTTACTTGGAGCCTACATGTTCCTGTCCAGTCTATGAGTTACTCTGCTATTTCAAAGGGTGACCTATATACAGCAACATGCCATCCAGTTCTGGCTGTTTGTATAAGAAGAGATGCCTCGCACAGTTGCCATAACCAACATCAATGCATTGTTCTCACTTTTCTTCCCCAATGGGCTATGTGAAAATGGAGGCCACTTTGCATGATGACGAGTTCATAACCTAACGTGTTCTTTCGACAGAGCGACACTAAATTAAATCGTTTTCCAAAAAATTGCTCCTCCAGAGTTTATTAACTGAACAATATACGTAGTGTTTTGGCAATCTATAGAGCAGCAGTGCTGGAGAATGTCAGCAAACTAAAACAACCTCGTTTTAGTTTAGAAAAGCTTCAGGAAGAGGATATTCATTTTCTGGATGAGGGTGTCTCCTGACATTGAAAAAAATAATGTCACTGGAGAAAGTCTAGTCACAGTGTGTGGTGCTGAAGCACAGAAAGATACTGGTTCTGCTGGGATTTAGCACACTGGCTTTAGTAAAGTGCTGACAGATTTCAAATAAAGACAATTAGTGATTTATGATCTTATCATCCTACTGAAAACAAATAACCTGACAAAGTGACTGTTGTAATAAACTACACACTTGTGACACCTCTGAAAAAGACAAGACTTACTTTGCAGTCTTCTCTCTTTGGGGGGAGTCAGAGCTAACTTGTTTTTACTAATGTAGATACAGATTATTTCACCTCTTTCAAACTTCTACCCACCTTTCAGATCCCTGCAAACCTACTTGAGTCACTGTAAAAATGAACACTGGCTGACTACATTCTAAGCAGCTCAAACTGTGGAATTGGACAGAAATTTTGTGCCAATGCTAATCACAGTGGAGTAGAAAACATTAGTGCCGGGGCTTGCTGGGGCCTAGCAAATCTACTCAGTACACTAAATATAATCAAGAATGAGTGACAAATATAGTTGATAGACTGCTACCCAGAGAAGGGCAGGAGGCAAAACATCTTGAGGCAAACATTTCCATGAAGTCTCTTCCTACTATGAAAAGTGAATCTTATGACTGTGTGTCTTTAAAAATCCATTATTCCCCGAATAAGTAAAATAGAAGACTTGCATCCAGTCTATAGAAAGGGTAGCTGATTTGCATTTAAAAAGAACAGTTTGCTCCCCGTACACCGGGTGACTTAAAAGGAACTTCAATGAGCTAGTAAAAAAAATTCTGAAGACTTTCTAAATTAATTTATTCAATGCACAGTACAACCCACTAAAATTACTTAAAGCACTTAATTGGAAAATGATTTAATATATTGGAGCAATTCTTGATTTTCCAAAGCATTTAATTTTCAAATTAAATCTAACCCTCCTATCCCTAGAATGACGAGTGAAATGTGTATCTAAAACATTATAAAATCACAGATAAATTTAATAAGATTTGTCCAGTTTCACTGACAAAATGTTTCTGACCTTTTGGTTCCAATTACTACTGTGGAATAGGTCTATACTATCCAACTCAAGACTCCTGCTATCTTTCTATTATTTTTGTTAGTAATTGTGTTATAAGCAAAAATAAAATGTTACATACACAAAACACCTCCTCATTAAGGCAAAACAGACTTTGGAGTAAAAGAGCTATGTTACCAACAAATAATGAAACTTCATCACAGAAACTTCTCTGATCAAAGTTCCCTTACCCTCCAACTTGTCCCTAGCTACAGAGCTGCTTCCTGAGGGATGAAAAGCCTTTCTACCTTGCCCAAGACTAGACTTCTCTGGTTTCTAACTTGCCTAGACATCACCAACACACACACGTTGGTCTTACACTGTACACAGGGCATCAGGGAACTTCTCCACGGGATGATATAACTCACAGCTCTGTGGGGTGTGTGTGTGTCTGGAGTGTGAGTGTGCGTGTGTGTGTGTATGCGCGCGCGCGCGCGCGCCAGGATTGACCAAGACTCGGAGTTGCGACTCTGCAGCGTGCTGGGGAGCCCGGGGGCTGAGGGTGAAGCGCACTAAATACCTCCGGATCACGTAAAATAGCTGCTTGATGATGACTCGCCACCGGGCAAATGTTACGAGTCCCAACGCTCTATCCAGTGGAATTCACCGAGGGGTCGACAAGGAATTGCTGGCAGAGGCACGGTGTCCACCGAGCTGGAGCTGGGCGTCTAAATCGCTCGTCCAGAGTCTCGGAGAACTCAACTCTCCCCGCCACGTTTCACCGGGCGGGACTGCTTAGACATGTCCAAAAAGCCCGAGGCGAGGACAGCCGTGGCCCTGCGGCTGCTCTCGGACTTGGTCCCCAACGCATCCTCCCTCCGGGAGGTGAGAGTTCGGGAAAGCGCAGGAGTCGCCCCCTTCATATGTACCCCCAGACTCTTCCACCTTTGGGACAAGCGGAGCTCCGCAGAAGCCCCGCTCACCCTCCTGGCCGGCTTCGCCCCGGTCCCCAGCGGCCTGGGTACCTGGGGTTCCCGGGCTTCGGGTACACTCCAGCCCGGGACCTGCTCGCGTCCCGCGCCGAATGCTGCAGCTCCGAACGTGAACGCGGCGCGCCCGCCCAGTTCCTAACAAACTCGCGGTTTCTGCGCGCACCTCCCGGCGGGAGCTGTCCCCGGGACCCAGCGCTCCGGCGGCACCCCTGCCTGCAGACCCACGCCCGGACACTGGGCTCTGCCGCCGATCGGCTTCGGGAAAACAAAAGAGTTGCGGAGTGCCGTTCCCGGGCGGGGGGGGCGACTCCGGGTCCCCGACACCCCAACTCCCAGAGGCTCCCCTGGCAACTAATCCCGGGCCGGGAAGCGGTGCCACGAGCCCCCGCAACCCGCATAGGAGCGAAGGAAGGAGAAGTGGAAACGAGAAAATCAACGGAATTCTCTCTCTCCGCCTGCGTTCCGGGACCCCAGACACACCCCCAAAGTATTCTGCGGTTCTTTCTTAATTTTTTTCCCCCCAGCGCCCGCGGCAACCCTAGGCAGGGCTACTGAGTCGCGATCAGCGGGAAGGGAAAGATGGAGCAAAGCGCGTCACTTTCCGCACCATCGCTGTGCAGGGCAAAGCCCGGGAGCTGCTCCGCAAACTGACTCCCCGAGCGCACGCCCGGGCAGCCGCGGGGCTGCGAGCCGAGAGCGCCCGGGAGACCGGCCTCCGCGACTGCCCGGCCGGCCGGCTGGCCTGCCGCCGCCCCCCTCCCGGGACCGAGCAGCCAGAACGCGGCGGAAACAAAAGCAGAGCGTTCACCTTGTTGCAATAGTAGGGGTCCAGGCAAGGAGAGGGTCCCAAACAGGGTGCGTCGGGCGCAGCGGCGGGCTGGGCTGGAGGTGGATAAAATCTTACGTCCATTTCACTCTCACATCAAGCAAACTCCTTTTCTGTGCCTTAAAAAAAAAAAAGTGTCCAGCAAAACAAGCTTAGACGGAACAGAGAGAGGTGTCTGGACTCAGGAGTAAAAGAAACACCTTCCTTCCCTCACATCCGTTTGTGGTTTGTTTAAGAAGAAGAGGAGAAAGAAAAAAAAAAAAGAAAGAAAGAAAAAAAAAAAGAGGGGGGAAAAGCGCTCAACTCTCCCCCAAGCCGCGGCGCGCACCCGTCGGCGCCGAGCGCGCAGCCCGCTCCGCCGCCGGGCAGGTAACTTCATGCGCTCATTGTCCCCCCGCCCGCGCCCCCATCCCCGCCTCCCGCGCCCCTCGCCGCCCGGCACGCGCTCTAGGTCCTGGGCGTTTTATTGAAGTCTCTGAGTTGCTCGGCTTGGAGTTTATTTTCTCCACCTTGGAGGCCTGGAATGGGGTGGGGAGGACGAGAGAGGGGGACAGGGCGGTGTGTGTGTGTGTGTGTGTGTGTGTGTGTGTGTGTGTGTGTACGTGTGTGTGGTGTGTGGAGGGGGGTGCTGAGCGCCCCGGGCCCGGCGGGGTGGGGTGCGCGGCGGGACGCGGGTTGCTGGCGGCCCAATGGCGAACGCTCGGGGCCGGGGGCCGGAGGAGGGTGGAGCGGAGTAGGACCAGGCGAGCGCGGCTGGGCCCCGGGAAGCCTCCGCTGCGCCCGAGCCGCGCTCTCCTGGCCGCGGCGCGACGCACACAAAGGGGCCGGCGAGCCCGAGCCCGAGGCGGCCACGGGGCCCGGCGGGGAGCGCGCAGCCAGGGGGCGCTGTGGCGCAGCCCGCTCCACAGCCCCGCCCCCGGCCCCGCCCCGCTCCCGCCGGCCCCGCCCCGCTCCCGCCGGCACCGCCGCGGCCGTCCACACCTCTCACTGGCTCCCAGCACCTCTAGCCGCGCGGCCATCCCCACTCAGTTGTCCCCTCCCCACCCCAGTTCCCGCTCTTGGGTCGAGGTGACTGCGCCTGCCTGCGCCGCTGTTGGGGCCGGGAACCCTTGGGGAGCGCCAACCCTCTGCGCGCTCTAACTAGTCTTCTGTCCCAGGGACCCCAAGGGAGGGCAGGGTGGATGGGCTGTAACAGTCTCCCTTCTCTTGCTGGTTCCAGTCTCCAGCCCTCACATTCGCCTGGTCTCTGTCCCCCTGGAGGATTAGCGAAGGCTAAGGCTGCTTTGTTGTTGTTTTCAGTCGCCCAGTCGGGCCTGCCTCCTCGCCACCCCATGGTCTGCAGCAGGCCAGTCTTCCTTGTCCATCACCAAACTCTCAGAGCTTGCTCAAACTCCTATCAATTGAGTCGGTGATGCCCATCTCCTCCTCTGTCCTCTACTTGTCCTCCTGCCTTCAATCTTTCCCAGCATCAGGGTCTTTTCCAATGAATTGGCCCTTAGCATCAGGTGGCCAAAGTACTGGAGCTTCAGCTTCAGCATCAGTGCTTCCAATGAATGTTCAAGATTGATTTTCTTTAGGATTGACTGATTTGATCTTCTTGCCGTCCAAGAGTCTTCTCCAACACCAGAGTTTAAAAGCATCAATTCTTAAGCACTTAGCCTTCTTTATGGTCTAAATCTCACATCCATACATGACTACTGGAAAAACCACAGCTTTAACTCCACAGACCTTTGTCGGCAAAGTGATGTCTCTGCTCTTTAATATGTTGTCTAGGTTTGTCTGAGGACAGTATTAGGAAGGATACAATGAACATCCCTTGAGGTCTATACATGGCTACTTTAGGAACATTTTGTTAGGCTTTGCTTTATATTTCTTACATCATTTTCATCTTAAGTCGTTATTTTCTTCCTTCTCTCATCATTTTTTAAGTCGCAAGAATATAGCTTCCTCTCTACCTCCAGATTAACATGGTGCAAATTGGTGTAGGGAGAGAAAACTGTAAGATAAAAGAATTTTTCTCCACTGGATTCAGAAGAACCTCTGTGTTTCCAGGTCCTTCAAGGAGTGATTGATCAGTCATATGTGATGATGTCTCCATAAAAATCCCAAAGATTGGGGTTCAGAGAGCTTCCAGAGTGGTGAACAGTAGAGGTGCTGGGAGAGGGCATGTGGCCTTTCCACATACCTTGACCTCTGTAGCTCTCCCATCTATTTGTTCCTCTGTGTCCTTTATTATACCCTGTATAATCAACTGCTAAACAGTAAGTCAATCTTTTCCCGAGTTCTGTGAGCCACTCCAGAAAGTTAATCAACCCCAAGGAGGTGCCATAGGAACCTCTGATTCAAAGCTGATTAGCCAGAGGCATAGGTAAATAGGAACTCCCCTAGTGGTCCAGTGGCTCAAGACTGCACTCACAATGCAGGAGGTCTGATTTCGATCGCTGGTCAGGGAACTAGATCCCACATTCCATGACAAAGATCAAAGATCCTATGTGCTGCAACTAAGACCTGGTACAGTGAAATAAATAATTTTTTTTAAATGTTATGTGCCTGCCTGGATAGAAGGGGGGTTGGGGTGAGAAGGGATATATATATATATATATATATATATATATATATATGTATGTATAGCTGAGTCCCTTAACTGTTCACCTGCAGCTACCGAAACATTGTTGATCAGCTATACTCCAATAAAAGTAAAAGCTTGAAGTTTGAAAGAAAGAAGGAGAAGCACAAGTAGCAACCTAGACCTGCAATTGGAAGTGTGTATGTCTTTGGCAGGGGGTGGGTGGCAGTCTTGTGGGACTGAGCCCTTATCCTGTGGGTTTCAATGTTATCTCCTAGTACATAATGGCAGAATTGAGTCCAATTGTAGGACACCCAGCTGGTGTTACAAAATTGCTTGATGTGGAGAAAACCCACACGTCTGGCATCAGAAGTGATGAGTGTCTAGTAATGTAAGAGCAAAGGAGAAAGACGGGAAGCAGACCAAGTTTCTCCCAACTCAGGTGTGAATTTGAGCTGTTGGCAAAAAATGTTAAGTTCTTAACTCTTATCACTCATATACAGAGAGTAGACCAGGAGTGTCATCTCCGTGTAATCTGAAAAAATACTCTCTTGATAATGCTCCACCCAGGACGGGTTATGATCATGAATCAAATGGGTAGGTGCACTTCTACTAAGAAAAACTTGGGAAAATTTGAAAAGCGAGACCTCTGAGTAAATCTTATTGATTTGAAATATAAAATAGTAGAGGATCATTATAACTTTTAAAAGAAAGCCTTTTTATTTTATATTGGAGTATAGCCAATTAACAATGTTGTAATAGTTTCAGGTGGACAGTAAAGCGACTCAGATATACGTATACACGTATCCAATCTCCCCCAAATTCCTGCCCAGTCATTATATTACTTTTCACTCTCTGCGACATTTAACTCTATGTCATAGCTTTTTGTTGTTGTTAGTCTCTGAGTCATATCTTGACCCTTTTGTGACCCCACGGACTGTAGCCTGCTGGGCCTCTCTCTCCATAGGATTTCCCAGGCAAGAATACTGGAGTGGGTTACCATTTCCTTCTCCAGTGGATTTTCCTGACCCGGGGATCAAACTCCTACCTTGTCTCCTACATTGGCAAGCAGATTCTTTACCACTAAGCTACCAGCGAGGCACTCATTTATTTGTCCATTTATTCATATATGTGTACATTCTTCATCAAAGGCTTATGAACTAGGGGGAAAGCACTATGCTGTATGTTGTGTGCAGATTAACATATAAAAACAAATTACTTTAAAACACTTTCTTCTTTAAATGAGTTTAGAGTCTTACTGAGCAGTGTTTCCAGCACTGTTTATTCAGTGAAATCACCTTAGAAACTTCAAAAACTACTTGTGCCTGGGATCCTCCTGCAAAGAATCTGATTCAGTTCATTTGGGGTAGGACCTCGGCATAGGACTTTTTAAAAGCTCTCACATTTTAAAAAGACTGAGGACAATTGGTCTAGAAGAAAAGATAAGATGGGCAGAGAGGAAATATTAAAAGCATGAAATTTTAGTAAATAAAATTGGCTGCATTTTTCTTGGGGTTGAAACTCACAAGGGGACACTGGGGACCCTGACTCCCAGGATTCCATCACGGGCACTGCCTTTTAGAGACTGAGTGTGGCAACAAAACATGGGAGAATTGTTGTGTAGTCCAGTCTACAATTTGGGCATCTAAACTAGGAATTTTACATACCTCATTACCAGAAAATAGGCTTCTCAGTAGCTCAGTGATAAAGAATCCACCTGTGATGCAGGACACGTGGGTTTGATCCCTGGGTTGGGAAGATCCCCTGGAGAAAGAAATGGCAACCCAGTCCAGTATTCTTACCTTGGAAATCCCATGGACAGAGGAGCCTGGCAGGCTACAGTCCATGGCATCATAAAAGAGTTGGACATGACTGAGCAACTAAGCGTGTACACCAGAAAATACATGTCTATAAGCAAAACATCTCCCCACTAGAACTGATGTAATAACATGGATAGCTGCAATTTATAAAATGCCTCCTCTATCATAGACCTAGTCCTCATTTTTTTTACATTTAACTTCACTGTCTCATTTAGTTTTACAAATGACAGTGGAAACCCTAACCAGTAATTAATTACAAACCACACTTAGCATTTGATTTGGTTCCCTAAACATTACCCATGATCATTTTAATTATGGTTTCATACATTGTAGTGTTTTCAAATTTGCAGTTGCTTTCCTTGACCACATTATATATTTACTGATTCTTTGTACTATGCTAAGTCCTAAATCTTGGAGTAACATCTCCAAATTACACACAGGATGTGTTACTTTAGGGTAACTATCCCCTAGAAAGTTTATCCTATCCATGAAATATGAGAGTTCCATTAGAAATTATTCAACAATGAAGTGGTACTTCCTGAGGGACAAATTTTTTAGTTTGGGGAGTTAGTTTTTCTTTCAAGAAGATCCCCTGGAGATGGAAATGGCAACCCAGTCCAGTATTCTTGCCTGGGAAATCCCATGGACAGAGGAGCCTGGTGGGCTACAGTCCACCACAGGGTCGCAAAAGAGTCAGACATGACTTAGCGACTAAACAACCACCACCACCACAACAGACTCCCTCTATAGATGGACTATGAAAAACATCTTGTAGGAATTCATTTTGAAATACCAAATTTTAAAGCTAAAATGGAAGTATGCCATATTTTATAACTAAATTAATATTCAGTCTTTCACTGGCCTCTTATGTAAGGGTGCGTTTTCCGTTTTCCAGCAAAGCTAGTACCTCAGTCTCTCCTATAGGAAGAAAAGCCTCATTTTTTTTTAAAAGACCATTCATTTGAACCTCATTGGGCCACTTTCTGTTTTAACCTATCTCGTTATGCATGCATCTATAGGTTGACCTTCCTAACAAGGTTATGAGATGAAATAGCTATGCTTGTCTCCTTAGAACCTAAACAACCCTGAGTCCTACATGTTTTAAAGTTTCAAAAACCATCATTAAGGGTTTTGTTGGGAAAGGTTTACATTTTCTCAACTTGCCAGTTAGAATTTAGTGTTGTTCAGAGTCATTCACTATTTTTCTAAAGTAATTTAAATGTAAACTAGGCTGATATGCAATACTTAATATAATGCCACAAGGGAACACAGAGTTCTGAAGTTTATTTCCTGGGGAGACTAGTGAGAAATGACTAGACTGTAAGCCTTTCAACCAGAAAATAAAGGATTTTGGAATGATGAGGAAAGTTTCAAGGAAATGATAGAGGGTCCACAGATACCTCACATGGTACTCAATGACTCATAAAATGCAGTATTTTTTACATAATATGGGAAGTGTGCCATGCTTGTACATCTCACCATTGAGTCTGGTACAGTACTTTGATCTTCAACAATATACAACATTTGTGGCATAATAGCCATAATAGGACTATTCAGCTATTTCACACAGCAATAATCCAGTCCTCTCTCATCAGGATAAACTGTGAGGATAAATCCTTTCAAAATCAGAATTAGTTCCTTGTAGAAGAGGGAGGCTACAATTATCCTTTAAATAGGAGCAGCTGCAACATGGTATCAGCCTGGATCATGGCAGTGAAGTGTTTTTCCAATGCAATTAAATGGATTTTTTTAATGCAAACTAATGTTCTATAAAAAGTCAACTGCAAGGTGAGTAGGTGTGGAATTGCTGAGATGAAAGGAACAAGCATTTTGCTCACCTGAGTTAAGATCACTACCTTGGTAAATGATATTTTGCTGCAAATGAATAATCAAGGCTCCTACTTTCCCATGAAGTGGGCCCACACAGGGACCAGAGTGACACAAAGGAAAGATAATTCTGGTTCACTTGTACACTCTGTGTCTTATTTTGAAATGTGTTCAAAGCTATATTTTGTTATTGTTGCTTTTCCAAAAGATATGATGAGTCAACAACCACACTTTGATTTAAACAAGCAAGGTAGCCCTTGGGTAGAAAAATATAAATATAGGACTTATCGCTAGCCAGCACCTACCTCCATGGCAAGACAAAGAGGGAAGGGCACTTCGGTTTTGACAATAAAGATGATTAAAGGATTGGATAATAGGATCTTTAAGAAAGATGAAAGGACCAGAGAGGGTAATATTGAGAGGCAATGTAATATCTTCAAATTGTGTATCTTAAGAGTTCTTTCAGAACAACCAGACAACACCTCCACTGCAGATGTGACATGAGGGATTGTTATGTAATTCTACAGCAGTGACCATTTCATCTCACGTGAAAAGAATTTCCCCCAGTGATCCTGAATGTACTGCCAAAAGAGAGTATGAGCTCTCCTTAGGACTGACTGTAACATCTCGGCACCCAATGAATACTTGTCAAGTCACCCAAGCATCTCCTGACACCCCTCCTCTTCCTGAAATGTGCCTTCTTTATAAAAGAGCCAGTGGACAGAGGGTTTGAACTTAGCTCTAATTACCTGAAGGGCTTCCGTGCTCATAAATTTTAGATAGGATAAAGTTCAGCCAGACAATGAACCAAGACGTCTCCTGTGGCTCTTTGAAATCTGAAAAACACTTTCTTAAATGTTAGTTCTCGTTCCTGAGTATTGTCAAGGACATTGGTCACAAAGGAAAATAGCAACATCTGATTTTGTAGGCAAAATTTAAGATGTGACGTAAAACTAGGCATTACAATCTTTAATATACTTTTAGAAGGTTACTTTTTTTTTTAAAGAACACTCTCATATGAGAGAGGTGGCCTTTTAAAATGATCCTCGAGCCAAAGATGAAAGAAAAGGAATCCTCCTGCTTCACTAGACTGGATTATAACCTGTAGCCTTCAATTCACTAATTCAAAAATCACACATTTTCAAGATAGCAAGAGACTCTTCAGCTCCAAGTTGGGCTGATGGTGGCTGCCAAATCCCTACTCCTCCCATGAAATCTTCCAGGGTTGATTAGGAAAGTGACTCTACCCTCAACCTGCCTTGTTTCCACAGGTAGCTCCTGATTTCTGCCCTGATTAAGTGCACCCTGCTTCCTTCCACTATAAATCTCTTTACACTTGACCTTTACATAATGCAATTACCTGTCTATCCATGTATTGCTTTAATATTTCCATTTTGTTCCTACTGGCATTCCAATACACCTGTCTGTATTAATGTGTTTGATACTGATTCTTAGCTCCTGGAGAGAAGGGACAGAATTTCTTCAGATGGGATTCATGGTCCTCAAATATCAAGTGCCTAAAAAATGCTCTCTGCAAGAAAACAATTTAATTTAGCATATTTTATTCTGGTCTGGAGAAATTTAATTCAGGAAGCTATTGGTAAAGATTCAGGATGTCATAATATATAAACACTTACATTTTATTAAGACAAGTAGGAAAGAGTTACAATTGTACTATATTATCTACGTTGCCTTGTCTCTATTACTGCGTTTGAATCATCACCTATAATTAGGGCTTCCCAAGCGGCACAGTGGTAAAGAATCCTCTTGCCAATGCAGGAGATGCAAGAGATGCCTGATCAGGAAGATCCCCTGGAGAAGGAAATGGCAACCCACTCCAGTATTCTTGCCTGGGAAATCCCATGGACAGAGGAGCCTGGCCTGGGGGTCACACAGAGTCGAACTGAAGCAACTGAGCACCCACATCATCTATTAACATAGCTAAGGAAACCATTATTAAGGTCCCTTTACATGTTAAGTGCCCCTATGGAATAATACATTAGTTCTTGTGGCTCCTTCTCCTCCCCTTCCTCCACTCTCTTGATTGCTTTACCATTTATGTTTTTGATGTGGTGTCTGTTAACACCTATAATCTCTAGACTCCCAGAGGACTGGGACCTCCCTGGTGGTCCAGCTTTCTGATACCCAAATACACCAAACCATTGACTCTCCTGAAAACAGCCACATGTTGCTGGCCTTATTTTCAAGCATTTACACCTAGTGCTCCCTTGGTCTAGAAAAAGCATCAGTAGTACCACATAATCACATCACTCCCAAAATTCAAATCAAATATTACCTCCATGTGAAGCCTTGCTTCTCCCCCTACTCCCCAGGCATGATGTGTATTCCTTCATTACTGTGTTGTAATCATTAGTTTATAAGCTATTTTTCTTCTGCTTTAGATTATATCTCAATCATCTTTATACTTCTAACATTTGTTATAGAAATGAGTACAAAAGGCTAGTAAGACAGGGCAAATTTTTTTTTTTTGATGTGACCTGCTTCTGTTAGGTGTTATTTGGGAATAGTGTCATATATTTTATGGTGAATACAATTTTTAAAAAAAGATTTATCCACTCTCTTAGCAGTGGTTTATCTCTCCCTCAGAGAAAACCAGAATGAGTTTTTTAATAAAATGATTGAAAAGGTACACTGAATCTTCAATTTAATTATTTCAATTCCTGCAAAAAAAAAAAGGTCTTTCAGAAAGCCTACTGCTTGGTAAAATGTGATAAAGTTCCAACACATTCTTAAAAATTGTAAATTAATTTATAAATTTCCATTCAAAGTTTAATCTGCTATTTTCACACAAGAAAACTCATAAGGTGCTTCCTATTGAGTTACTATCTTTGCATCAAGAGTTTAAGCCAGTATTTAATCTCTTTCTAGAAGCTTCCAGAGGTGCTTGGTACATATAGGTGAATGTTGCCCATTTTTATTGCTTTTGGAGTTAAGCAAGAATTCCACACCTGTCGTTCCAGACCCTGGCTTGCTTAGGTTTTTAGTTCTTTCTCCCAATTTTTATATTTCTCCCAGAGCAGGTCTCTTTATTTTTTTCTTTTTAAATGTGCCCTGACTCTTTCTGGCTTCTGCCTGTATGTTCCTAAGCAGTGTCCTGCCCTCCACATTCTCCGATCAGCTTCATCACCCTCTTGCTTTTGTTCTTAACAGCCACTGGCCCACTGAAACTACTACTGATTCTTCTGTCTCGATCTAGGCTTGTCCTACTCTCATTCCTGGAACAAATATTGGTGATTCTTTCGTGAGACCTCTCTTCTCACCCACTGTGTTACCATTCTGTGTATTTTATCCCATCTCCCTTCTCAATAAGTTTTTGGGGCAGTATTACCATGCCCTGTTCATCTCTGAGATGCCTGCAATGCCAAGCACAATTTTTTGACCATAACAAGGACTCGATAGCTATTTGTTTAACTGAATTGAATTCAAATATGTTCAAACAGCTTTCTCCTCACTATGTTTGACAAAATAATTATAACAAGTCTATAATCACATTCAATGGTAAAGCCAGGATTTAAACATGAGTGGCTTACTGTACTTTAACCCCTACAACTTTGTTATCCCTACAATAGACAGAATGTGTATTCAAAATTGTTGGCCTGGCTGTATAATTTAGCTCTAATCATTAAAAGATAAACATTTCCCTGATACTACTGAACATACTTTCTCTGACAGTGTGTGACAGAAAATGATTTTATTTTTCTGTGACAATAATTTCACAGAGTGGGAACATAAAGCAATTTAAGAGCATTCCTTTCATAAATTTATTATGATATCATCTATTGCCTCTGAGTTCTTTCAGGATCTATAAATACAATGCACAGATGTATAGATACTATCAAGTTTACTATATCATATTGGATTATGCATGCGTGCTCAGTCACATCCAACTCTTTGAAGCCCCATGAACTATAGACCACCAGTCTCCTCTGCCCATGGGATTTTCCAAGCAAGAATACTGGAATGGGTTGCCACGCCCTCCTCCAGGGAATCTTCCTGACCAAGGAATTGAACCCAAATCTCCTGCATCTCCTGCATTGCAAGTGGATTCTTTGCCACTGAGCCGTCAGAGAAGCACCAATAATAACGGATTGTCTGTCTCCAGTTGGAAGACTGTTTGGACTTCTGTGCACTTCAGTGGCTCAAAGGTATCACAGGAGTATTTGGAGCCAAGGATGTGGGCTTTATAATAAACTTGGCTTAGCACTCAGGGATTTATTCTGGGTTTTGGGGCTTCAATATGCTGGAAGAAATAAGCAATCTACAAAATATCTTTTTAATCTCAGTGATGGGACTTGAAAATTTAAAAAACAAGTCTAAAAAAATAACACCAACTTAATCTCTCCCCACATAAAGGAACCACTTGTTCTAGTAGAAAGCACTGTTGAATTTATTTTTAGAATAGGAGGGAAAAAAAAAAACTGAGGGAAGCAATGAAGCAACAATGAATTACCCTTCTGCTCTGGTGATATATTTGAACTGATTTTTTCCTTTGTGGCTGGGCTTTTTCTGGGGGACAGAAACAGCAGAAATTGTTTCACAATGCCCTTCAATAGCTGAGTCAAAATTCTCCTGAATTGTTGAAATTCTTCCTTATTTGCAGTTGAGTTTACTTTATTTTTACCAGTAGACTTTTCAGGTCAATGTGCATTTCACCACCATCTTCTGGATGGAAACCTGCCTTTCCGTTCAGTAGCTTTCTCTTAAAATATCTTAAGTTTAAGATTTTTCTACTTTATAACCATGTAGTTTCCTTTCTAAAATATTTTGAGAATGTGAGGTTCTGGCAGGATCAAGTGACTACAAATCAAATTAAACAACACCCATTGCCAAATGATCAGACAGTAAAAGAATTGTACAGATGAAAACTAATGACCACACTGATCACTGCTTGGTGGCACTCTGTGGGGTGCTCACAAGGAGTCCAGTTCCCATGGCCCTTGAGCACCAGCTCCTGGGCTGTTTGGAGGAACGCTGGTCACCTGCTTCAGTCCAAGAAAGATCCCATCAAGACAATTTCAGCAATTGTGCTTATATTTGCTCTGCAGAAACTGGCAAATAAAGGCTGGTCTAGGGTTTCATTTATTTGGATAATTATATAAGCTTGGGAGAATATATTGTGAACATTTTATTTTTTCCCCCCACTTTTCTTTAGTTTGCATGATTTGGCTTTGCTCTTTTTAACTTGAAACTACCCCAATGCAAGCAACAATTTTTTTGCTGAGGGTTTCAAAAAACCTCCTCTGCTGTCAGGGGTAGTGCGTGCTTTCTGGTGGTGTGAGAGGATGCTGTGGGGATTAAGAGCCTATGCTTGGGCATCTACCAAGCTGGGTCTAAATGCTGGTTCTGCTATTTGCCCAACTCTGGCAACTGAGTCCATCTTTTGCTGCTCAATTTCCTCATTTCAAAGACAAGGATCCCCAAAAGAGTAAAAATACCTTATGGTGGTTTTTGTTCAGTCTGTAAGTCGTGTCTGACTCTTTGCCACCCCACAGACCCCAGCACCCATGCCAGGTTCTCTGTCCTCCACTATCTCCCAGAATTTGCTGAAGTTCACGTCCACTGGTTTGTGATGCTATCTAACCATCTCATCCTTTGCCACTCCATTCTCTTTTTTCCTTCACTCTTTCCTAGCATCAGGGTCTTTGCCAATAAATCCACTTGCTCACAAAGGCTGTAAAATAGTAATTCTGATATGTACTAAGCATAAACACTGATTAGTTTCTTATAGATATTATCCCACTTCATGTCTTACCCTATGAGTATGGCTCTATTAGTAATCCCAGTTCAAGGGAGAAGGGGCTTCCCTGGTGGCTCAATGGTAAGGAATCTTTAGGTAGAAATACTCCTAAGTATTTTATTCTTTTTGTTTCGATGGTGAATGGAATTGTTTCCTTAATTTCTCTTTCTGTTTTCTCATTGTTAGTGTATAGGAATGCCAGGGATTTCTGTGTGTTGATTTTGTATCCTGAAACTTTACTATATTCACTGATTAGCTCTAGTAATTTTCTAGTAGAGTCTTTAGGGTTTTCAATGTAGAGGATCGTGTCATCTGCAAACAGAGAGAGTTTTACTTCTTCTTTTCCAGTCTGGATCCCTTTAATTTCTTTATCTGCTCTGATTGCTGTGGCCAAGACTTCCAAAACTATGTTGAAAAGTAGTGGTGAGAGTGGGCACCCTTGTCTTGTTCCTGACTTCAGGGGGAATGCTTTCAGTTTTTCACCATTGAGGATAATGTTTGCTGTGGGTTTGTCATATATAGCTTTTATTATGTTGAGGTATGTTCCTTCTATTCCTGCTTTTTGGAGGGTTTTTATCATAAATGGATGTTGAATTTTGTCAAAAGCTTTCTCTGCATCTATTGAGAGAATCATGTGGTATTTATTTTTCAATTTGTTAATGTGGTGTATTATATTGATTGATTTGCGAATATTGAAGAATCCTTGCATCCCTTGGATAAAGCCTACTTAATCATGATGTATGATCTTTTTAATGTGTTGTTGGATTCTATTTGCTAGAATTTTTGTTAAGGATTTTTGCATCTATGTTCATCAGTGATATTGGTCTGTAGTTTTCTTTTTTTGTGGCATCTTTGTCGGGTTTTGGAATTAGGGTGATGGTGTCCTCGTAGAATGAGTTTGGAAGTTTACCTTCCTCTGCAATTTTCTGGAAGAGTTTGAGTAGAATAGGTGTTAGCTCTTCTCTAAATTTTTGGTAGAATTCAGCTGTGAAGCCATCTGGTCCTGGACTTTTGTTTTTTGGAAGATTTCTGATTACGGTTTCAATTTCCGTACTTGTGATAAGACTTGTATATAGAAAACTATAAAACACTGATGAAAGAAATCAAAGAGGACACAAATAGATGGAGAAATGTGCCGTGTTCGTGGATTGGAAGAATCAATATAGTGAAAATGAGTATACTACCCAAAGCAATCTTATAGATTCAATGCAATTCCTATCAAGCTACCAGAGGTCTTTTTCAGAGAATTAGAACAAATAATTTCACAATTTGTATGGAAATACAAAAAACCTCGTATAGCCAAAGCAATCTTGAGAAAGAAAAATGGAACTGGAGGGATCAACCTACCTGACTTTAGGCTATACTACAAAGCCATAGTCATCAAGACAGTATGGTACTGGCACAAAGAAAGAAATATATATCAATGGAACAGAATAGAAAGCCCAGAGATAAATCCATGCATCTATGGACACCTTATCTTTGACAAAGGAGGCAAAAATATACAATGGAGAAAAGACAACCTCTTTAATAAGTGGAGCTGGGAAAACTGGACAGCCACTTGTAAAAGAATGAAACTAGAACACTTTCTAACACCATACACAAAAATAAACTCAAAATGGATCAAAGATCTAAGCATAAGACCAGAAACTATAAAACTCCTAGAGGATAACATAGGCAAAACACTCTCCGACATAAACCAAAGCGGGATCCTCTATGACCCACCTCCCAGAATATTGGAAATAAAAACACAAATAAACAAATGGGACCTAATTAAAATTAAAAGCTTCTGCACAACAAAGGAAACTATAAGCAAGGTGAAAAGACAGCCTTCAGAATGGGAGAAAATAATAGCCAATGAAGCAAAGGACAAACAATTAATCTCAAAAATATACAAGCAACTCCTGCAGCTCCATTCTAGAAAAATAAACGACCCAATCAAAAAGTGGACCAAAGAACTTAACAGACATTTCTCCAAAGAAGACATTAAAATGGCTAACAAACACATGAAAAGATGCTCAACATCACTCATTATCAGAGAAATGCAAATCAAAACCACAATGAGGTACCACTCTACACCAGTCAGAATGGCTTTAATCCAAAAATCTACAAGCAATAAATGCTGGAGAGGATGTGGGGAAAAGGGAACCCTCTTACACTGTTGGTGGGAATGCAAACTAGTACAGCCACTATGGAAAACAGTGTGGAGATTCCTTAAAAAACTGCAAATAGACCTGCCATATGACCCAGCAATCCCACTGCTGGGCATACACACCGAGGAAACCAGAATTGAAAGAGACACGTGCACCCCAGTGTTCATCGCCGCATTGTTTACAATAGCCAGGACATGGAAGCAACCTAGATGCCCATCAACTGACGAATGGATAAGAAAGCTGTGGTACATATACACAATGGAATATTACTCAGCATTAAAAAAAAATTCATTTGAATCAGTTCTACTCAGGTGGACAGAACTGGAGCCTATTATCCAGAGTGAAGTAAGCCAGAAGGAAAAACAACAATATAGTATACTAACGCATATATATGGAATTTAGAAAGATGGCAGCGAGAACCCTGCATGCGAGACAGCAAAAGGAATGCAGACATATAGAACAGACTCGTGGACTCTGTGGATGAGGGCAAGGGTGGGATGATATGGGAGAATGGCATTGAAACATGTTAATTATCATATGTGAAATCAATCGCCAGCCCAGGGTTGATGCTCAGGGCTGGTGCACCGAGATTTCCCAGGGGGAGGGAATCGGGAGGGAGGAGGGAGGGGGGTTCTGGAGGGGGAGCATATGTAAACCCATGGCGATTTCATGTCATTGTATGGCAAAACCAAAAAAAAAAAAAGAAAGAAAGAAAGGAAAGGTACTATTTTCAAAATAAATTTCCATTTATCTCATAAAAAAATGGTAAAGAATCTGTCTGCGAACGCAGGAGACACCAGTTTGATCCCTGGGTCAGGAAAATTCCCTGGAAGAGAGCATGGCAACCCACTCCAGCATTCTTCACTGGAGAATCCCATTGGCAGAGGAGCCTGGTGGGTAACAGTCCATAGGTTTGAAAAGAGTCAGATATGACTGAAGCAACTGTGCAGGCACGCAGGTAAGGGAGAAGAGATGGGGGCACAGAGAGTAAAGTAGCTGAGTAGGGATGCCTCACTGTACGGAAGTGCCGGCTGGGATTCCGGTCCAGGCACAATTGTATTACAGGTGTATTCTTCACTATGCAAAGCTACTCTTTCATGGGCGTGGCCAGTGTGACTCACGTGCCTGCTGGGGAAGTGGACACATGTGTGCTTAATTCACAGGGTGCTCCTGAGCTGTGCAGCAGGGGGTCTCGCAATTCATCACCTGCCTGTGCAGGCTTTGAGGTGGGGTGTTTGGGAAAAGATGGAGCCCAGAGGCCAGATTTAGATCCCTGTCACCTTGCTGAGTCTGCACTGCTCTGAGATTTTCCTCGAAGCCTTAAGGGGGATGAATTTTCTTTCCTTCAGTTTTTTTTTTTTTTAACATTTCTGTTAATTTTCTTTTTCTTTTACATTTTACTCCCCTCCCCTCATATTATCCTTAAGCATCACCAGCCAAAGAATTAAAGGATTACTCCTGAGGTTGCGATTTTTAGCTCCTGTGATTGGAGATGATTCAATAAACATGCCTCTAGTATTAGTTAACGTGTTTTATTGGCTCACCTTATGTTTAAATATACTCCACACACACTGCTCTTGAAGTCTTTCTTCACCTCCTTTGCCCCAGCTTGAGTGTATGTTTTCCCTTCATGATGTCTTCCTTACGTGGCTATGGTTTAGGCATATTTGTGTACACTTCTCAACCAGCCAAAAGACTGTAATCTTCTTGAGGACAGAAATTCTTATTTCTTATCATGTTATGGCCTATAGCAGCTAGCATGTTATTGTTTAGACACTGAGTTGTGTCTGCCTTTTGTGTGACCCCATGGACTGTAGCCCTCCAGGTTCCTCTGTCCATGGGATTCTCCAGGCAAGAGTACTGGAGTGGGTTGTCATTTCCGTCTCCAGGGGACCTTCCTGACCCGGGGAACAAACCTGCTTCTTCTGCATTTGCAGATGAATTCTTTACCACTGAGTCACCAGGGAAGTCCAGTGTCTAGCATAGTATTTAACAAACTGAAGTTCATGAAGACAGAAAAATGTAAAGCATATTTAAATCCAACTACCTCATAAACCAACTCAAAATACAAATGGCAGATTGGGAGCCAAAAGATGGGGTCTTAAAATGTGGCTCATTACCCCCTTATCCTAACTTTCTCTTTTCTTGGCAGCTTGTTGAATGCAGAGGACCCAGTGAAGGAATTCTGAGGCCATTCTCTGAGGTGGCAGAGGCACATGATGAAAGGATCTGGGGTTTCTGAGTATTTCAGAAGGAGAACAGCCCAATATGGCTACCTGACTGATGTCTGATTTTCTTTAAGTCATCATGTTTTAAGGTTATTTGTTGCAGCAACTGGTGTTATATGACAAATACATCACCAACAGCTTCTTTTGAAAAAGTAAATTTTGTCCATTAAAATGAAAAAAGGTGTATACCCGTGGAACCAGAAATTACTCTTTTAGGAAACAAATTTTTACAATTAAAAAAATCATAAGCACACAAACGTGCTTGTAAAAATATGCTTGCAACAAGAAAGTAAAAGTCAAGTATATTTTCATCCATTGGGAACTGGTTAAACAAATCATGGCACACTGATTCATTAAACTCTATACAGATGTTTACGGGCTTACCAGGTGGCTCAGTAGTGAAGAATATGCCTGCCAGTGCTGGAGACAGAGACTGGAATAAATCCCTGGGTTGGGAAGATCCCCTGGAGAAGGAACTGGCAACCCACTCCAGTATTCCTGCCTGGATAATTTCATGGACAGAGGAGCCTGGTGGGCTATAGTCTATGGGATCACAAAGAGTTGGACACAAGTGAGCATGCCAAATTCAGACTTAAATTGAAGAAAGTAGGGAAAGCCACTAGACCATTCAGGTATGATCTAAATCATATCCCTTATGAGAATACAGTAGAAGTGAAAAGGACTTAAAGGACTAGATCTGATAGACAGAGTGCCTGATGAACTTTGGACAGAGGTTCGTGACTGTACAGGAGACAGGGATCAAGACCATCCCCATGGAAAAGAAATGCAAACAAGCAAAATGGCTGTCTGAGAGGGCCTTACAAATAGCTGTGAAAAGAAGAGATGCAAAAAGCAAAGGAGAAAAGGAAAGATATTCCCATCTGAATGCAAAGTTCCAAAGAATAGCAAGGAGAGATAAGAAAGCCTTCCTCAGTGATCAATGCAAAGAAATAGAGGAAAACAATGGAATGTTAGACTAGAGATCTCTTCAAGAAAATTAGAGCTACCAAGGGAACATTTCATGCAAAGATGGGCTTGATAAAGGACAGAAATGGTATGGACCTAACAGAAGCAGAAGATATTAAGAAGAGGTGGCAAGAATACAGAGAAGAACTGTACAAAATAGATCTTCATGACCCAGATAATCACAATGGTGTGATCACTCACCTAGAGCCAGACATCCTGAAATGTGAAGTCAAATGGGCCTTAGGAAGCATCATTACAAACAAAGCTAGTGGAGGTGATGGAATTCCAGTTGAGCTATTTCAAATCCTGAAAGATGATGCTGTGAAAGTGCTGCACTCAATATGCTAGCAAATTTGGAAAACTCAGCAGTGGCCACAGGACTGGAAAAGGTCAGTTTTCATTTCAATCCCAAAGAAAGGAAATGCCAAGTAATGCTCGAACTACCGCACAATTGCACTCATCTCACACACTAGTAAAGTAATGCTCAAAATTCTCCAAGCCAGACTTCAGCAATATGTGAACCATGAACCTCCGATTTCAGGCTGGTTTTAGGAAAGTCAGAGGAACCAGAGATCAAATTACCAACATCCTCTGGATCATCAAAAAAGCAAGAGAGTTCCAGAAAAACATCTATTTCTGTTTTATTGACTATGCCAAAGCCTTTGACTATGTGGATCACAATAAACTGTGGAAAATTCTGAAAGAGATGGGAATACTGGACCACCTGACCTGCCTCTTGAAAAGCTGAATGTAGGTCAGGAAGCAATAGTTAGAACTGGACAGGGAACAACAGACTGGTTCCAAATAGGAAAAGCAATATGTCAAGGCTGTATATTGTCACCCTGCTTATTTGACTTATATACAGGGTACATCATGAGAAATGCAGGACTGGAAGAAGCACAAGCTGGAATTGTGATGTCCAGGAGAAATATCAATAACTTCAGATATGCAGACGACACCACCCTTGTGGCAGAAATTGAAGAAGAACTAAAGAGCCTCTTGATGAAAGTGAAAGAGGAGAGTGAAAAAGTTGGCTTAAAGATCAACATTCAGAAAACTAAGATCATAGCATCTGGTCCCATCACTTCATAGCAAATAGATGTGGAAACAGTGTCAGATTTTATTTTTTGGGGCTCCAAAATCTCTGCAGATGGTGATTGTAGTCATAAAATTAAGACACTTGCTCCTTGGAAGAAAAGTTATGACCAACCTAGACTGCATATTAAAAATTAGAAACATTACTTTGCCAACAAAGGTCCATCTAGTCAAGGCTATGGTTTTTCCAGGAGTCATGTATGGATGTTAGAGTTGGACTGTGAAGAAAGCTGAGTGCCAAAGAATTGATGCTTTTCAACTGTGGTGTTGCAGAAGACTCTGGAGGGTCCCTTGGACTGCAAGGAGATCTAACCAGTCCATCCTAGAGGAGATCAGTCCTGAATATTCATTGGAAGGACTGATGCTGAAGCTGAAACTCCAACACTTTGGCCACCTGATGCAAAAAGCTGACTCATTTGAAAAGACCCTGATGGTGGGAAAGATTGAAGGCAGGAGGAGAAGGGGATGACAGAGGATGAGATGGCTGAATGACATCACCAACTCGATGGATATGAGTTTGGGTAAACTCCAGGAGTTGGTGATGGGCAGGGAGACCTGGGGTGCTATAATTCATGGGGTCACAAAGAGTCAGACACGACTGAGCAACTGAACTGAACTGAACTGAGCATGAGACATGCAGACCTAAAAAGAAACAATCTGGCTAAATGTGCTAACCTAGAAAGATGCTTGTAGTAGTGTAGTGCTAGTCACTCAGTCATGTCTGACTCTTTGCAATCCCATGGATGGTAGCCCACCAGGCTCCTTGTCCATGGGATTCTCCAGGCAAGAATACTGGAGTGGATTGGCATTCTCTTCTCCAGAGCATCTTCCTGATCCAGGGATGGAACCCGGCCTCCTGCATTGCAGGCAGATTCTTTACCATTTGATCTCTAGGGAAGAAAGATGCTTATCACATAGTTATTTATATAACAGACTTGGAAATAATTTGGCTTTATTAAATTTACACTTAAAATGTGATAAACTAGAGAACAATTAGGAAGACTAATGTTTACAACTTAATTCTAAACAATTGTTATCTATTGGGTAGATAATTTTTTAAAAGTTGTCCCATTTCTTTGCCTCTCTCTCATCCATACTTTTTTGCAATGGTTGTGATTTAGTTATTAAGTCATGCCTGACTCTCACAACCCCATGGACTATATCCCAGCAGGCTCCTCTGTTCATAGGATTTCCTAGGCAAGAATCCTGGAGTGGGTTGTCATTCCCTTTCTCTAGGAAAACTTCTCGACCTAAGGATTGAACCAGGGTCTCCTGCACTGCAGGTGGATTCTTTACTGAGTGAGCCACCAGGGAAGCCCCCTCAGGAGGTGGAATCCAATTCTTTATTCCTTAAGTCTGGACTAGCACTGAAATTGCTTTGGACTATTACAAACAGTGGAGGCTACAGCATGCTAGTTTCGAGACTAGGACTAGAGTGACCTTGGCACACATCTATTATCTTTTTTTTTTTTGTCACTGCACCACCACCATGAGAGGAAGCTCGGGTTAGCCTGCTGAGACCCCCACATGAGCAACAGGACTGAGTCGAGATGTGCTAGTGATAGCAGCAGAGACCGAAGGGCTGCCTGGTCATCCAGCAGACTCTTCCTTTACTCCTTCCCCACTTCCTTCCTTCCATTACATCTTTCTTCCCCTCACCCCTCTCTCTTTCAATGTATATAAGATTTTCTTTAAAATTGCCATAAATGGTGTAGGGTACTCTGCTAGCCCATCACATCTACTAGGATTAGGCCTGCAGTGACTGAGAGTAGGAAAGACACTCCTCTCTTCTTTCTTTTTTCACATTTAATTTTAATCGGAGGACAACAACAATGCTTTACAGCGTTGTGTGGGTTTCTGCCATTTAACATGAATCAGCCATAAGTATACATCTGTTCCCTCCCTCCTAAACCTTCCTGCCTCCAGCTCCCACCCCTTTCTACTCATCTAGGTCACCACAGAGCACTGGCTTGAGCTCCCTGTGTTATACAGCAACTTCCCTTGGGCTAACATTTTTTAGACATGGTAGTATACGTATTTCAATCCTACTCTCTCAATTTGCCCCACTCTCTCCTTCCCCCACTGTGTTTATGAGGAAAGACACTTCTTAATTCTGTAACCTTCAAAGCAAATGGATTCTTCATGAAGCTAGTGCACTGGGGAAATTATAGCATTAAATAGTGTAAAAATTATCCTAACAAAACAAAAGGTATTTCCTAAATAAAACAGCTTCTTGGTTTTAGACATAGTAGATACACTCTACTTTTTTCCTGCATTCAATTTTACCTGGTGCTAGTGTTTGATGTGGAAATATATATATTTCCCTTTTGTCCTCTGGTGCTGGTCACACAGACAAATGAGCTGTGTGGGCATGTTTTTATTCTTGCCTGAAGCATACATGCTCAACTGACCCTCTGTCTCTGGATGTAAAGGGAATGAAGAGGTGTAAATCCTTTTATCTGGGGTTTGAAGAAATGTCCTGGTGGGACTATCACACAGTTTCATCGAGATGGACAAATTTTCACGAGTGGCCTGCACTAGGATGAGAAATTATTATAAACAGTAATACAACAAGAAGACAAATGAATGACTGTCCCAAGGGGATGTAGCCCATGGAAAGAATTTTTTTGAAGGAAAAGGTTAATTTCATAAGAATGTGACAAATACAACCCAGGAAAAAAAAAGCCAATGGCTTCACCATCGTATTACATTGTTCATTAAATAATATCTTAGAATTACCTCATTTTTTTCATAGATGCATTTTTTAAATTTTAAAATAATTATTCACACTTAATAAACATTAAATGAGACAGAGTAGGTACTAGCGGGTCTCTGTTATATTTTTAAAATGTAGTCAGGTATGGGTAGAAAATGTTGAACAGCTTGCTAGAGTAGCTCATTTCAGAGTATTTTCAGTTTTATTTTTATTTATATATTTTTTACTGGAGTATAATTGCTTAGGTAACAATCAGCAGAGATAATGGAAACAAGCAATAGAGTTGAAATAGATGTTGGTACAGAAAATAGTGAGTGCTGAATGGTTCCAAAACAACTCTGGAGTGGAAGAACAACATTAACTGTAAAACAGCCAAATTAAAAATCATTCAAAGTCAGATTTCAATATGGCATTTTCGTTTTCAATAGAAAGCAAGAGATTATACTAAGGCTCATTCTGATTATTCAAAACAGTGAAATAAAGACCTTTCCCTTTGTACAGAGGGTTGGGTGAGTAGAAGTTCTCATTTGCTGCTGCAATTCCTTACATCATTACATAATTGTTCGCTTGTATGCCAGTTATTCCATGGGTATTGAAGTATGCAGGGCTGTTGAGTTAATCCTTAGTTTTAATGCAGTGCTATGCTTATAGTAGATTCACAAATATTTTGAGTGAAAAAATGAACAAATCTCCAAAGTGGATAATTAAAGTCACCTGATACTCTTACAAGTGAATTGGTTAAACATATAGCACAGTCAGTTAATGTTTAACCTCATGAGTAATCAGGAAATGCATGTTAAATCATCGATGATACATTGCTTTTCACCTATCACACACTGCAGTGAATTGTAAATTGCTACAAGCTTTCTAGAAAGCAATTTGGCAAAATGCACTGTGAGCCCTCAAAGAGTTCATACCCTTTGTCAGAATAATAACACGTCCAAGAATCTATTCAACAGAAACAATCAGAGATGTGAAGATTTTTATTCAAGGATATTCATTGCAGCACTATTTATAACTGTAAAAATATTAAGACTTCTGAAATCTTAAAGTCTGAAAATAGAGTTAGTTAAATTATGCTACATTTCTATGATTAAATGCTGTGGAGCAAAAATAATCACATGCTTGCAGAATATTTAATGACATGCAGAATAGTTCAAGTTAAGTTTGTATTGTGTGTATATGTGGGGCGGTGTGTGTGTGTGTGAAAGAGAGAAAGAGAGATGGTTTAGAAAATCTCTCTTGCTCTAGGCAAAAAATAAGTGGGGATATATAACATATATGAACATATATTCTTAAAGCATGAGAAATCTTCTGTAAAAGATAAAGGATTCTTTTACAGAATCTAAAAACTGAATTTTACAGAGAAGGAAATCATGCAGTATATAAGCACCAGTGTTAGGTTTATACTTAGTGTTAAGAAGTCTTGTATGTAGGGGCTTAAGAAATAAACCTGAGGACTGAGCAGCCTGACTCACTGGCAAAGAATCCACCTTTCAGCAAGGGAGACATGGGCTGGATCCCTGGGTTGGGAAGATCTCCTGAAGGAGGGCATGGCAACCCACTTCAGTATTCTTGCCTGGGAAATCCCATTGACAGAGGGACCTGGCGGGCTATAGTCCATGGGGTCACAAAGAGGTGGACACGACTTAGTGAATCAACAGCAAAAAAGTAAAATTGCAGCTCCCATAAACAGGGGAATTCCTAAAGGGTTACAACACCTTCCTCAGTGGTAGATAAGAAAAAATATGCCCTAGAGAGATGGTGGGAATGTGTGTCTATCTTGTCTTTGAGTGAAAAAGAAAAATGAATGAGGGAGAGAGAGATAAACATTCATTGAGAGAGGTATAAAGTTTTCTCACACTTTACTGGAGATTTGGGCCTGAATTTATGTTAAAGCCCTGTATAGTATGTGGGGTTGAAAAGGGTAGGACATGACTGAGTGACTAACGCTTTACATTCATTACAAGATGCATCTCTAATCTTAGATGAAGTGTGCTATATGTTGGTAATGACCTCAGAAGCCATGTTTTATTTGCTTCCTCTTCATTCTGGTGTGGAGAAGGCAATGACAACCCATTCCAGTACTCTTGCCTGGAAAATCCCATGGATGGAGGAGCCTTGTAGGCTGCAGTTCATGGTGTCACTAGGAGCTGGAACATGACTGAGCAACTTCACTTTTACTTTTCACTTTCATGCATTGGAGAAGGAAATAGCAACCCACGCCAGTGTTCTTGCCTGGAGAATCCCTTGGACAGGGGAGCCTGGTGGGCTGCCGTCGCTGGGGTTGCACAGAGTCAGAGATGACTGAAGTGACTTAGCAGCAGCAGCAGCATGAGGGTTTTCTACCTTAGGGATATGAAGATGGTTGAACATACAACATTCAACACTGGATGTGAAGATGGGTAACCACATATATTTACAACCTTGGGGAGAACGTTGTGTCATGCAGGCTCACTCAGAAGTTGTCCTTACAAACAGAGTGAACATACAGGGGATGTGCAAGGCAGTCTCTGAGGTATTAAGAGCCTGAGGTGACCCTTGGTTTTTGTGAGAGGATACCTCAGATATGCAGATGACACCACCCTTATGGCAGAAAGCAAAGAGGAACTAAAGAGCCTCTTGATGAAAGTAAAAGAGGAGAGTGAAAAAGATGGCTTAAAACTCAACATACATAAAACTAAATTCATGGCATCTGGTTCCATTACTTCATGGCAAATAAATGGGGACATAATGGAAACAATGACAGACTTTATTTTCTTGGGCTCCAAAATCACTGCAGATGGTGACTGCAACCATGAAATTAAAAGACACTTGCTCCTTGGAAGAAAACTATGACCAACCTAGACAGCATATTAAAAAACAGAGACATTATTTTACCAACAAATGTCTGTCTAGTCAAAGCTATGGTTTTCCCAATAGTCATGTATGGATGTGAGAGTTGGACCATAAAGAAGACTAAGCACTGAAGAATTGATGCTTTTGAACTATGATATTGGAGAAGACTCTTGAGAGTCCCTTGGACTGCAAGGAGATAAAACCAGTCAATCCTAAAGGAAATTAGTCCTGAATATTCATTGGAGGGACTGATGCTGAGACTGAAACTCCAGTACTTTGGCCACCTGATGCAAACAGCCAACTCATTAGAAAAGCCCCTGATGCTGGGAAAGATAGAAGGCAGGAGGGGAAGGGGCAACAGAAGATGAGATGTTTGGATGGCATCACTGACTTGATGGACATGAGTCTGAGCAGCTCCAGGAGTCGTTGGTAGACAGGGAAGCCTGGTGTGCTTCAGTACATGGGGTCACCAAGATTTGGACAGGACTGAGCAACTGAGCTGAATTGATGATTGGCTTGTTTAAATAATTCTGCAGGCTGGTACAAAACGTAAGCCTGCTTTTCAGGGATCAATTAGCACTGTGCCTGGTCTCCATTATAAAGAGGGTTGTTTAGCTAGAGAACCTTTTCTAGACAGTACAGTGGGAAGGTGAGTTGTGATTCGGATGCCCTTCAGTCTCAGGTTTTAAGGCAATACATTTGAATCTTAATTTCAGACTTAAACCATTCCCAGACGAAGCAAAAGCAAATCATCTCTGGAAAAATACAGCTAAAAGCAGCCCCAGGGAACACCCACAGCTGAAATTCAAGAAGTATTAATATATCTAGACACAGGAGAAACCAAGCTATCTAAATGAAGTCATATTAAACGAAGAACTACAGAATCAAATCCTTAATCCCTAAACATTAGAATTAGCTGATAGAAATATAAAACAATGTTTAATATGTCTTTTAAAAGATAGCAAAAAATATGACAGAAGAATAAGAGATTATAAAAGCTGACCAGGGAAATTTGATAAATAAAATAAATAGAGATTCTAGAAATGAAATTAGAAACTGAATGAACTGACTAGATAGTGATTTAGAAATAGTTGTAGAAAGAATTCACAAACTGGAAGAGCTCCCTGAAAAAATGAGAGGTTAAGAGACTTGTATGACAGAGTGAGACACTCCAATAAATATGTCGTCAAGGTTTCAAAATCTAACAGGAAGAATGAAGGAAAAGAACGGTTTAAATGTATACATGAAACAGATTCAGAAAATTCAATGGTTCTCAGTGAATCATAGGAAAAAGAGTTTAAAAGATTTTTTAAAAAGACTTAAAAAGCCACACAAAGAAAGGTTGCTTAACAAAGCCAGACAGAATTCAAAACAATTTACATGTATTAATTCCTCTATCCTCACAATGTAGGAGATTATTTAGGCACAGAAAATTTAACTAATAAAGCCAAGGTTTCATAGCTCGCAGATTGTAAGAGTCATCTGGCTCCTGTGTTCATGCTATTAATTCTTATATGAGACTGTCTCTTGAAGAGAGCTTCAAGTTGGAACATCTTAATGTGACGGTAAAACACAAAAAGCAGTGAGATCTTAAAAGTAGCCTGAAAGAAAAGACAGATAACCTACAAAGGAAAGATAACTAGATAACTGTCTTTTCAATGGAAACAGAAATGAAAAGAAAAATGCTTGGAAAAAATAACCCTCAATCTGGAATTATCTTTCAAGAGTGAAGGTAAAATAGGACATTCAGGCCAATAAAAATGAAAAGAATTTATTACTAACAGGTATATAATAAACACACATACACAAACCAAAAAAAAAGCCCCAAAGGACAACACCTTCTTCAAGATGGATCAAGGATAGTGATGAAAGATGGTACATTTCTCAACTAGCAGAAGGAAAACATGGGGTGAGGGCAGATAGTACAAAAAAAAAACTCAATCAATCTAAAATAACCACATAAAAAAAATTAAAGATACAAACATTCTTTCAGAAATTATCAGACCAACAACAAAAACAAAATTGTAGGCAATATAGGATATTGCAAAAAAAAAAAAAAAAGTCAGCATCTTAATCAGATGGCACAGAAAGATGAAAGGATGGAAAAATATATACCAGGCAAATCTGACAGTGCCAAGAAACAGCTTGTTTGCTCTCACATCTGCTCCTCACTCTGTTGCCCTGCTGTTTATCACGCAGCCCACTATTCCCAGGTTCACTTGCCCTCTGGTTTTGTGTAGTTTTGGCCAATGTGAAGCTCTGACAGAAGACAAAAGGGTAGAAAGAATGGGGAGAGGGTTATTTCTTACCTGTGCTCTAGCAGCTTTCTCTTCTCGGCAAACTTCCTTTGGAAAGCCCCTCCCTCTGTGTTTTCAGCTCCTGATGGGCAGCTCCTGCTGTGATCCAGCTCCTGCTCCGATAGAACCAACTTCTGGGCTCCAGAGCACCCGCTCCTCTCCTTGTCCTTCCCGCCCTGGGGATACTAACACCTTCCTGCTGCTGCTGCCCTAAGCTGCCTCACTGGCCCCTCTTTGCTGTTCAGTTCTTCAATCACGTGTGTAAACAATTTTAAAGGTTAAATATCACTTGATAGGGATAACAAGAATGTTTTTGTTTGCTCATAAAAATCATGGAGAGTAGCTTTGTTAACAGAGGAATTAAAAGGACTTTAAGGCCAGAAATGAAGAAATGATAACTAGCGATAGCTACTAAATATGATTTAAGTAAATTGACTTGAAATAAAAATTATATTTGTATGCACCTAATAAAACAGGAAAGATTGAAGGCGGGAAGAGAAGCGGATGACAGAGGGTGAGATGGTTGCATGGCATCAGTAACTCAATGGACATGAATCTGAGTAAACTCTGGGAGTTGGTGATGGTCAGGGAGGCCTGGTGTGCTGCAGTCCATGGGGTCCCAAAGTGTTGGACACGACGGAGTGACTGAACTGAACTGAATAAAACAGCAGGCTTCTCTGGTAGCTCGGCTGGTAAAGAATCTGGCTGCAATGCAGGAGACCCTGATTTAATTTCTGGGGTGGGAAGATTCCCTGGAGAAGGGATAAGCTTTCCACCTGTATTCCTGGGCTTCTCTGGTGATTCAGTTGGTAAAGAATCTGCCTGCAATGCAGAAGACCTGGGTTTGGTCTCTGGGTTGGGAAGTCCCCTGGAGGAGGGCATGGCAACCCACTCCAGGACTCTTGCCTGGAGAATCCCTTGGACAGAGGAGCCAGGCAGACTGCCGTCCATGGGCTCACAAAGAGCCGGACATGGCTGAGTTACTAAGCACAGCACAGCAAAATAAAACAGCATCAAGTGAAATCAAATGAAAATCAACAAAACCTCAAGGAAAAAGTGCAAATCAATTGTTATAATGGGAAATTTTAACATTTATCTTTCACAGTTGGCCAAAACAAAAATTTGGGGTATAGAAGATTTAAACAACATAAAGTCACAAACTTGAATGAATGAACATTTATAGACTGAACCATAGAGAACAATTACAAAATTTAAGCATGTATTATGCAAAAAAAAACATGCTTTTGTAAATTTTAAACACCATCTTTTCCTCTCATTTTACAGTTCTGTCTCAATTTACAGTTTTACTTATTTAAATAATTCTGGAATTAATTGAAATTTCAAAATTTTATTCACTTCCTTAATAATTTTCAGAGAATCCATGGACTTTTGAAAACAAAATATAATATTTGAAGAGCACAAAATTTAATACAGACATTCGCTATAAGGGCAAATTCTGTATCACATCAATTTCCTTTGTTTGTTTTTTGATCTCACAAAGACCAAGAGAAGCAGTTAAAGTCTTCCACAAAATTCATTTTTCAGATTTTTTCCTCTGAGACAAGAGTCTTACTCTGAAGTGGGATCTGTGGGGAGAGGGGCTGGGTCAGAAGGGGGAAGGGTATACTTATTGAAGTATGGTACAATTCTATTTAATATATAGTGTCTCTTGTGCATATGTTTTAATATTATGGGCAAGGAAGACCTCTTGGGAGAAGTGTTGTCTGCACTGAGATATGGGTCATGCAAAGGAGGCAGTCACATGAAGATCTGAGAGAAAAGGGTCAAAGCTAAGATCATAATTAGGGAGAGAATTGGGGAAGTTTAAGGAAATGAATGAAACAAGTGAATCTAGGAATGAAGCAAAGTCCCACCCTCTTGAAGTTACCATTGGAGTCATCACCTACTATAGAACATGACCTTTTCCCGTCTGTATTAGTGGACCCTCTCCAAAGGCAACTCCAAGAGGGTAGGACTTGGCTTCATTCCTAGCTGTATATCCAGTACCCAGAACAGTACCTGACATATAATATTTCAGTAAATAAATATCAATAGATATGCATCAAGTTGATAAATGAAAGAATGATAGTCTAGGATCCCTGATTTTTTTCCTATGACTAGTGTGGACTGGGAATATAAGAGTTAATATAATTTTTGAAATGAAGATTCTTCTTTAATTTAGCTACAGGGTTCCAGATTGTCAATATGTGCATAAGGCACAGCCAACTCTTTCTTTCTTTCCAGTCATATCTTATCAGTGTCCCTTCAACACAAGGCCCTATTGTTGGGATATTTTTCAAGACAGTTTGCCTCTAGTGATAACAAAAACATGAAAAGGAGAATTCTATCAACTTCAAGACTTTTCTTTGTGAAAATGCATCAAAGTCTAAGCTTTGTTTCAGTATAATTATTAATTAAAACTTCCAACTGAGGAAGTAATTTTTCCCTTGTTAACCATGATTGAATTAGGTAACACAAGGAAAGCACTTAAACCATAATAAGAATGTCACTTGGTAGTTTATTAAACTTTGGACTCTGATGTGAAACTCCAAGAAGTCATTCTCTGTCTTCATGGATGAAAGGACTAGAACTGACAGAATTCATGAGCGTGAAAGGTTCTGTATCATGCTTTGAGGAAGGCCGGTTACTTTGTTCAATTTCTAGCACTTTTAGGTGGTAGAAGGTAATCATTTTGAGTACCTGCAAACACTCAGCCCTCTGTTCTTGGTATATCCCTGCATTGACCTGTTGTTGTTCAGTCACTCAGTCATGTCTGATTGTTTGTGACCCCATGGATTGCAGCATGCCAGGCTTCCCTGTCCTTCACCATCTCCCGGAGCTTGCTCAAACTCATGTCCATTGAATCGATGATGCCATTCAACCATCTCATCCTCTGTCGTCCCCTTCTCCTGCCTTCTATCTTTCCCAGTTAGGAAAGATAGCATGTGACCTAGAAGAAAGTAGAGACAATCTCCACTGTTGGTCTAAGATGAGTTACATGCCCAAACCTTAAGAAACATGTTGTTGTTCAATAAGATCACATTGTTGTTCAACAAGACTTTTAGCACTTTTGTCTTCAGCCAGATCACTTACAAAGTCTTGTGCTGCCTAGCTGGTGGAGGTGGTAAAGAACCCACATGTCAATGCAGGAGACACAAGAGACGTGGGTTCAGTCCCTGAGTCAGGAAGATCCCCTGGAGTAGGAAATGGCAGCTCACTCCAGTATTCTTGCCTGGAGAATCCCATGGATAGACGAGTGTAGCAAACTACAGTCCATGGGGCCACAAAGAGTCAGGCAGGACTGAGCACACACACACACACACACTCACACATATACATATGCTGTCTAAACCAAAAGTATTCCATTAATGACTGACATTTTAAAGATTTTAGTATTATTTTCAGCACAACTAGTATTCACTGTGAATCTGCTTTAAAATCATAGAATTTTGATGCATTTAAAATAATTTCTGTTTATTCTTTTTATTTATATAGATGCCAAGTGAACATGAAATAAATCTTTGTTGATAATGATAAAACCCAAAAATTTTTAGATGTGAAAAACACTGTCATGACTGTAATGTTAGTTTTAGCATGTGAAATTGTACCTGAGAATTAAGATGATAACTAAACAACCCAACTGTAAAAAAGGAAATGTTTCCAAAAACATACAGACTTGGTAAAAGCAAACTTTTTCAGCTTAAATTGAGTGATGAAATTGGTATAGGTGTGAAATGTTCTTCCAAGCATTTTGGGACCTTTTCTTTTGTAATAATAAATGTGGTTCCTATTACATTGCTTCTCTTTTGGGACTATATCACTATGACTCATGATGAAGTCAAGAAAATACATAATAACTACAGATGGAAAAACACAGAAGCACTCATTATACTGTTAGCAAGTCTATACTGAGAATAAAAGCTTAGCAGTGGAATCTCTTATTCTAAATTTTAATGTTGAGGTAAAAAGTTATCACTTGTCAAAATTTATTTGAATATAATTTTCTCTACTTCTGCAGCCAAGAGTCTCTACCACCTCCACAGCAAGAGCCATTCAACTTGTCTTTTCCTCCACTCTTGCCTTTCTACTGTCCACTCTCCAATAGCAACCATGTGGTGGCGATTTAGTTGCTCAGTTGTATCTGACTCTTTGCCATCCCATGGACTGTAGCCTGCCAGGCTCCTCTGTCCATGGGATTTCCTAAACAAGAATACTTGAGTGGGTTGCCATTTCCTCCTCCAGAGGATCTTCCTGACTCAGAAATTGAACCCGTGTCTGCTGCGTCTCCTGCTTGGCATGTGGATTCTTTACCTCTGAGCCACCTGGAAGCCAACTTTTTACCATTCCATGAACTGTAGCCCGCCAGGTCCTCTGTCCATGGGATTCTCTGTGCAAGAGTACTGGAGTGGGTTGCAGTTCCCTTCTCCAGGGGATCTTCCAGACCCAGATATCAAACCCAGGTCCCCTGCATTGCAGGCAGATTCTTTACCAACTGAGCTACTAGGGAAGCCCCAGTAGCAACGATAGTGGTTGTCTAAAAACATAGTTTGGAACCAGTCACTTTCCTGCTTCAAACTTCCCCTAATATCCCCTTTACACCAAAACACAAGCTCATATCCCCGACCCTGGCCTGAACAGTCTCATCTGATCTTGCCCCTGGCGAACTTTCTTACCAGCTAGTATCTCCTGCTCACTACACTCCAGTCACACCTACCTCCTAATCCTAAAACACACCAAGCTCTTCTATGCCTCAGGGCTTTTGCACTAACCCTCACCCCTGCCTGAGAGATTCTCCTTTTGCCCAGAGATTCTCAGAACTGTCTCTTTCTCTCCATTTAGCTCTCAGCTTAAACATCAACACTGCAGAGGGGTCTCCTCTCTTCTCTATCTCAAGTCACTTCTTTGTCACTGTCTCACATCACTCGGAAATATTTTTGTCATAGCCACAGTGCTACCTGGTTATTTCCTGCTTCTTAACCAGTTTATTTGTTTACTGTGTGACACAGAAGAGAATGAACTCCGTAAGTCCAGGGGCATAGTATTCTCTTATGAATCTTCTCAAGGCGTCAAGACTGGTAGTGATATCCTCTATTTAATTCCTGATGCTGGGAATTTGTATCTTCTTCGCTTTTAGTCTTCATAGTCTTGCTAGAGACTTTACTTTTCATTGATTCCCTCCTCCTTTCAAACCAGCTTTTAGTTTCCCCCATTCTTTGTTATATTCTTATAATATAGGATTTTCTATTTCTAATAGGAAATTTTCAGTTTCCCTAACTTCTGCTTTGATTTATGCTCTTTCCTTTTCCTTTCTTTGAGTTTATTTTGCTCTTTTTCTAGTCTCAGTAGGAACTTAGGTTATTGATATAGTTTTCCTTTGTTTTAATGTGAACACTCACTGCTAGAAATTTCCCTCTCAGTACCACTTGGGTTACATTCCATATATTTTGATAAATTTTATTTTCATTTTCATTCTATGTTTTTTAAAATTTCTTTTGAGACTCCCTCTTTGACTGGGGACTGGAAGTGTGTCTTTGAATTCCAGGGTTTAAAAAATGTCCTCCTGTCTCTCTAGTCATTGATGTCTAGTTTCATCCTACTGTGATGAGAAAATACATGCTTTTTGGTTTCAGTTTAAATTTGAGGTGTGTTTTATGGCCCAGGCTATGTTCTAACTCAGTGAATGTTCCATGGGCTCTTGGAAAAAAACATGTATTCTGCTGCTGTTTGGTGAAGTGTTCTATACATTTTAACTAGACGCTGTAGGTTGATTGTATTGTTTGTATCTTTTGTACCTTTGCTGATTTTCTGTCTAACAGTCCTCTCAGTAGCTAGGAGTGGGTTAGGAAGACTTAGAATTGTGGATTCATGTATTTCTCCTTAGAGTTCTACCTGGTTTTGCTTTCTGTATTTATTTATAAAGATTTTTTTGATGTGATTTATTTTTAAAGATTTTATTGAGTTTGTTACAACATTGCTTCTGTTTTTATGTTTTGGTCTTTTGGCCATGAGGCATGTTGGATGTTAGCTCCCTGACCAGGGATCAAACCTGTACCCCATGCACTGGAAGGCAATGTCCTAGCCATGGACAACCAGGGAAATCCCTGCTTCTTGTATTTCAAAGCTCTTTTTTTTTCCACTACCTACACAGGATCATTATGTTTTCCTGGTGGATTAAACTTTTTATCATTGTGTAATGTTCCTCTGTATCTAGTTATTCTCTCTGTTCTGAAATCTATTTTACTATAGATCAGTGTAGCCACTTCTGTTTTTTTTTTTCCTTTTTTGCTAATTGCACTAAGAGATATAATTCACACATCATACAATTCATTCAATTCAGTAGTTTTTGGTATAAACTGTTGTATAGACATCACCACGATCATTTCCAGAACATTTTCGTAGTTCCAAAAGGAAATCCCATATCCTTTAGACATCACTACTCAATAGAAAATCCTTAGTAGAAAACATGGATAAATCTTTGTGACCATGGATTTAGTTCATCTTTCTCTTATCATCTTTTGGAGTTCTCCTCTGGTTGACTCTTGCACCGTATCAAGGATTTATACTTGTGCTTAGCAGAGAGGAGCAGGGGAACCTGATTTAATATTTTCTAGTCCAGACTGAACGTTCTACCTGGTAAGTACTTCTAAAGTGATCTAATAAGCTCATCTAATCTTTGGGTCTACTTACCTGAGCAGTCTGGGCTGGGTCATTTCAATGTAGTTCTGTGGGCTTGAGCCATCCCATTTATCTTCTGCTTAATGGACTTTATCTCAGGTCATGAATGGGGGTAGCAATGAGTTATTAAGAAACAGCTCATCTCTAGGTTCCAATCCAGTTAGATTCCTTTGACAAAGGGAAGTGTAATCAGTCACCACTTTGTCAGGAGCATGGGGAGGGGAAAGCAATGATACTCACTCTAGAATGAGAGCTAGGGTTTTCCAATGCTGTGGCTCTTCTCAGGTCCCCACTACAATTGTTAGGAATCTGCACTGCCAGTCAGTGTACTGATTCCCAGGAAGGGGTTTGTCAGAGAATCCATTGCCTTAAATTTTGCTGGGCTGTGATTCCTTTATATGCAATGCCGAAATCTTGTAATATGGGTAAGTATTGATTGTATGTGTATTTGACAGAAAAGGATGAAACAGGGGTGTTTGGAATATAAAGACATTATCTTTGCATTATCTGCAGATTAGCACTGTATTCAAAGTAGACATTTTGTGCTATTTTGGGCTTATGCTTCATTTGGAAAAGTGATGTCCCAGTTAAGGATAAAACAATTATTCCTTAGTGTACACAGGCTTTTGTAATCTAGACTGAGCATATCTCTCCAGCCCCTACTCATTCATAATCTTACTTTCAGGAACTGTTTACATTTCCCACACTCTTCTTTAAACTGAATCTTTTCTGTATCCTATTCCATTTCCATCCACACATCCTTATTCAGCTTCAAAAAGCATCTGTTTTGCTTTGTATATATTTTGTGTAATTTCCTCATTAACTAGTACGTTAACCATCAAAACTTACAACGTTTTCAGTGAAGTTTTTTTCTTGGATAACTTTTAGAATCTGAATCATTAATGTGATAAACACTGGCTTATTATACAATGATATGGAGTCATCTTCAGGCAATGGCTACAGCAGACTATCAAATGTTGGTCTAATATTTTATGGCTTTCATTCTAATGTATGAGCCAAAAGGAGAAACTGAGGTCTAACCATTCATGGGAAGTCATGAAATTGTATCTGTTTTATGGTAGACTGCATAGATGCTCACCAAACCCATTACTTCTTTTTGAGCACATGGTTAACTGTTAAACTGCACTTCCTAGCATTTAGGGAGGGGGAGGGGGAGGTGAATAGTTCAAACCAACTGAGTTTGAGAAGTGACATAAATCGCTTCTAGACGGAGGCAGATAACAGTGATGGTCCCCCTTCACCAACTCTACTCCCAACACCTTCCAGCTTACTGAGAAGAGGCCAACTTTTAAACTATATGATGAGGATGGTGAAGATACAATATGAAACAACCTTGATTAGATTGGGTTGCCCATCCCCCATCCTTTCAGCCCACCTTGAAATACACTGTGTTGGTTATTTTCAGCTATTACCAGACTTGAACTAATACATGTTTATTATTTAGCCAAGTACCCTCATGATTACTATCTCCCTGGGCATATAACATGATTTTGAAGAATGATGAATAACCAACAATTCTCTTAGTCTTTTTTTTTTATAATCTCTACATGAATGAAGCCATAAAAATTTATTAATTCATAATTCTATGTGGAATAACCAAACTCCGTGTAGTTGGTATGTATTCCCTAAGGAGTTCTTAACTTCTAAATAATAGTGAAAATGTCATAAAAATCTATGTGTGCTCATTAATTTTACCCAGACTTCTCTAAAAATGCCAAAAGTTGCCTGGAAACTAGTGACACACAGCATTTTGAGTCTTTTAGAAAAGTCTCTTGCACTAGACCCTGTTTCCTTTTCCCAGCTCATGGATACTCTTCCACCAGTTCTCTCCTTTCTCTTCTGCATCATCAATATTTTTGGACTTGATGGACCTTCCTATCACTATACCAAAATGCTAAATTATATTCTCATTTTTCAGCTCCTCTTGGAGAGAGGACTTTTCAAAGAGTTGCTTATATATGTTTTCCTTCATTTTACCTGTTCTCATTTTCTTTTAAGTTCCCACCAGTCGGGCTTTTGTTCCTACCTGCTCATTGAGCTCTTGTCAAAGTTAGTAATATCCATGTTACTAATTGCAGTTGTCAGCTCTCTGTGCTGTGACTCCTCGTTCCTAATTGATACACTTGGTATTATATGATTTTGAGGACATCAGTCTTTTTTTATTTTCTTGCTAAGTTACTGGCTTTGTTGTTCAGTCTCTCAGTGTGTCTGACTTTTGCGACTCCATGAACTGCAGCACACCAGGTTTTCCTGTCCTTCACCATCTCCTGGAGTTTGCTCAAACTCATGTCCATTGTGTCGGTGTTGCCATCCAATCATCTTGTCTAACCATCTCCTTTTTTTTTTTCCCCACAGAGTGAGAGTCAATCTTTTTTTTTAAAAAAAAAACTTTTTAGTTTGTATTGGGGTACAGAGTCCACCTGCCAATGCAGGAGACACAAGAGATGTGAGTTTGATCCTTGGGTTAGGAAGATATGGAGTAGGAAGTGGCAACCTGCTCTAGAATTCCTGCCTGGAAAATTCCATGAACAGAAGAGCCTGGTGGGCTATAGTCCATGGGGTAGAAAAAAGTTGGATATGATGGAACAAACACAGGCACAGAGTCATTTAACAATGTTGTGATAATTTGAGGTGACCAGTGAAGGGACTCAGCCAAAATATACGTGTATCTATTCTCACCCACACTCCCCTCTCATCCAGGCTACTGGCTACTCCTTTTTAGTTTTAATCATTCCTCACTGGGCTCTACAATGTCTTGGTAGCATAGTACCTTAATTTTAGTTCTTGATCTTCCTTCCTTCTTCATTTATACTCACATATTTGTTGTTCTCACCTATTCTCATGTCTTTAAAACCATCTAAATGCTGAGGCTTCCCAGGTGGCACTAGCTGTCAGGAATCTGCCCGCCAATGCAAGAGATGCGGGAGACAAATATTCGATCCTTGGGTCGGAAAGATTCTCTAGGTGGAAATGGCAACCCACTCCAATATTCTTGACTGGAAAATTCTTGAACTTATAATCTTGTCATATATTCTATAATTTGTCTGTTCAGTATATGTATTATTTATTGGCAGCCTCCCCTTCTTCCCATCTCCACTGGAAATATAATTTCTACAAGGGCAGAAATTTTAGCATGTTTTGTTCACTGGTGCATTCAAGAACCCAAGACAATGCCTAGCACAAAATACATGCTAAATATATATTAATTAAATGAGTGAATAAATGAATCTTTCATTTGAAAAAACTAAAGTCATCATCAAAGATACCAAAAATGATAATTTCTAATTGGTACAAATTAGTGACTTTGATCTTGTTTATACAAAAAAAATCACTCATAATCTAACAGATCATAGAAAGATTCAGATAACAATAAAATATGTAGACTGATGACAAACTTGTGAATGACCAGCATTATTTTTCCAATCTAAATCAGAGGAACTTTACTGAAAATAGAAGGTCTTTGATGCTGAGACATAAATAAAAGCCAACACTCCAGCCTAATTATATTTTTCAATTCAGAATATGAGCAAATCAAGTCTTTGTGACTATTTTCAATGGTTATTAAAATACATTATTCATATTAATGTCATAAATCATACTTGGAATGTATTCTTGATTTGCTTTATTAGCCCTGTGGTTGCATAAATGTAGCTATTGATTGCTTTTAAATTATTATTTGAAAATTGCTTGAACTTGTAGTTACTAAGCTCATGTTTCTCAAAATGTTCCAAGAAATGTTAACAGGCATTTTGTGAAAATGTGGACTCCAAGCTCATGTAAGTTTGGGAGACTCTGAATAGAGCAGTTTCCTTTACTATGGGATTGCATCGTGGGTTTCAATTTTCAAATTTGGTGCACAGCATTTCCTAAATGTACTTGATCATAGCACCTTTTAATCAATGATCAGTTTAACTTTGGGAAATCATGCTACTCACAGGTATTGCTGCCATCAAGGATCAGTTTGTGGTCGTTTCATGATTGAGTCATTAATTTTTTCACAAATAATTACTTGCCTCCTTGCTAAACTGCTTTACTCCTGTCCGATTCTTTGCAACCTTATGGACCCTAGCCCGCCAGGCTCTTCTGTCCAGGGAAGAATACTGAAGTGGGTTGCCATGCCCTCCTCCAGGGGATCTCCTGACCCAGGGATTGAACCTGTATCTCCTGCAGCTTCTGTACTGGCAGGTAGGTTCTTTACCACTGGTGCCACCTGGGAAACCCTAATGATGACTTCGTGACAGAAAACTGTAGAATATCAGCAGAATGAGTAGAAAAGATTGTGGATGTCTGGATACAAGACATGTAAACCTAGGTGGAAAAATAAACACCTAAATACACTAAAGAAGAGGGCCTGAGGTGTCCTGACAGACAAAATTGGAAGGAAATGGTAAATAGAGAAGGAATAGAGATTGAGGAAAGGATGGAGAAGGGGTTAAGAAAAAAACATAATTAATACTTTTCATTCCTGATATGCACCCAGAATCCAGATTTGTATCTTATTGCAAGTGAACAAGAGTGGGAACCCCTACTCTATTCCTTCCTACATTTGTATGGAAATGATTGAGAGTAAGCAAAATGTGCATTTCATACAATACAGTTGCTTTTTTTTCCAAAGGAAAGAGAATATAGCCTTAAGAAATCAGATTCTTGTGACATTTGTTCTTCTTTATCACTGAAATAGTGTGCATTCTCAGATTTTAAAGGCCATCCGATTAATAACACATGGATGATATCATTGAAAAAGCACAACTTGTGGGTCATGAAACATTTCTTGAAAACAGTAATAGAAAAAAATGAGCATTTGTCATTTGGAGAAAGATGTCAATAAATCTTAGTTACTAGTTGCATTTATTGGCAAAAAGGGACACAGTTTTTCTAGTTTTATTTTGATTTAGTTTTGATTTTATTTAGCTTTATTCAGTATTGAATAATTTTGTTTGGGGCTATAAAATCACACAGCATTGAGATATCACTTAGCTTTTGAAAATGATCACTTATCTTTGACCACCTTGCTAAATGATCTATAAATTATTGTATACATTTGATATTCAATATGTTCAATTAACTTACCCTGTTCCTTGCATGTGTGCTAAGTCACTTTGGTCATGTCCAAATCTTTGCCACCCTATGAATGGTAGCCCGCCAGGCTCCCCTGTCCATGGAATTCTCCAGGTAAGAATACTAGGGTGGGTTGCCACTTCCTCCTCCAGGGGATCTTCCCAACCCAGGAATCGAACCCGCCTCTCTTATGTCCCCTGCATTGGTTCTTCACCATGCTCCTTAGGATGATTCATTTTAAGCAGGTGTGCTCAATATTTATGGAGAGAGATTCTTTAGTTGTGAGGTGTATCATTTGAGTAAGAGTTCTACTCTGATCAATTGGCTGATCAGAGTAGAACTCTTACTCAAATGATATACCTCTCAACTGTTGTAGTTTAGAAGGTTTTTACTTAGTTTTGATGTCTATTTTTGGTTTAATATCTTCAGTACCCTGTGTAGATGCTAGAGAGAGTCAGTTGGGTGCCTTTTCCTGCTTGGGGGCTAGTCTTAACAGTAGCTTCTGCAAAGTCAGAGCTTGCAATGGAATGGAGCATTTTTCCAGTCCACTGGCTTCTGCTGGGTTGTAAGCTGTCGGCTTGCTTTTAAGGGAGGGAGCAAAGCCTATAATGAGGACACTAGTCCTAGCTTAGTTCATTGCTTCTGCCACCTGCCTTCTGGCTCAATGTTGGAAGCAAGAAGCATGCAATTAAGTATGAGGAAATGAAAATAAATGACACCGTTCATTGCACATTACAAAGTGCCTGGCAGAAAGAATGCTATTTGTAGAGACCCAGTGGCCCTACAGAAAATAGTTCTGTCTGAGAAAATGCTGGGGACTGAGAAGTGACTGAGGTTCTGCCTGTAACCTATTGTGACCATAAACCAAATACATTACAGGTGCAACTCTATAAATGCCCAGGACATTCACTGTTTAATGATTTGCAGAGAGTCAATAATTAAATTTGAGTATAAGGGGATATACTCACAGTGACACCTTTCACCTGATTTTGTAAGGTAAATTCTATAAAAGTAACGACTTTGAGGTAAATAATTGATTCCTTTTGGAAGACCAATCACTTGGAAACTGTTTTATAAAATAATACTGAAGCCCAATTTGTTTTTGAAATTATTTCCTTTTCTCTTAATTTACCAATTTTATTTTTGGTTGTGCTGAGTCTTCGTTGTTGTGCACAGGCTTTCTCTATTTGTGGCGCAAGCAGGAGCTGCTGTTCATTGTGGTGTCCCGGCTACGCATTGTGGTGGCTTCTCTTGCTGCAGAGCACAGGCTCTAGAGCTTGAGCTCAGTAGTTTGGTGCAGGAGCTTAGTTGCTTCCAGGCATGTGGAGTCTTCTTGGACCAGGGATTGAACTTGTGTCCCCTGCATTGGCAGGTGGATTCTTATCCACTGGATCACCAGGAAAGTTCCTCAAAATTGTCCCTTAAAAAGCATTTAAGTAAGCTCTATTGAACTCACTGTGTAAAGGAACACGCAGTTCATTTGTGCTAAATGGACATCAAAGAATAGGCTCAGGATATTGTCCACGGACAGTTCTACCCCCTTTCTAATGAAGAGTTAAGAATAGAAGGCACATCGCTCTTGGACGTGGAGCTTAGGAGAGCACCGCTGAGCTGGCTGAGAATCTCAGAAGCCTTCAGTTTCATACTAGGATTTAATCTAGTTAATAAAGGCATCTTTTGGATGTGTATATCATTTCAAGAAGAGAATATTGTTACAAATCATTCCACCATACACATTTAGTACATGCTGCAGAGAAACTGCAGAACGATCTATTATGTGTGATATTTTAAAAACACCATGAGGGTTGGGGAATTTGCAGAGTATTCAAGAAGCTGAGGAATCATTCTTACAATGAGCCAGCCCATCATTGCTATCTGGAGGAAGCCCAGGTGACAAGAATGGAGCAGGTAGGTCTTTTCATTTTTTAGAAATCTGCTATTGGCAGGGTGGGTGGGGCAGGGTGGTAGTGGTGGGGAGGCTGGAAAATAAGCCCTGGCCAGCATTCCAGTGATGATTGGCATGGGAAACTGAACAACATAAGGGGATAAGAATTACAGGAATTAACTGTTACCTGACTTTTAAATATTTTTTTTTAGAATTCAAATTGCTGATGTCAACTTTGTTCATATAAGTAGCAACCTGATAATTCAAGTTATGTTAAATATTGTTTCTTCTAATTCTCATTTTGATGTCAAATTGATCAGCAAGTAGAGAATAGAAGTTAAGGATCTAGATGGTGGATGCCATGATGGCCTGGGCATGCACCGCCCTGACCCCAACCCCTTCATCAATGAAGAACTTATTCCCTCGGCTGCTAGGAATGCTGCAGGAAGAGGACTCTCTGTATAGCTCCTCATTGAGGTTGCCTTGGTTCAAGACAATGGCCTCCCTGGAGAACACATCTCCTTCCAATGACTAATCAACATCGGTGCGCAAGGGCCTGGCTTTCTCACCCTAAGGCAGAGCTAGGGATTTGGAATGAAGGCAATTAGAAAATTGGTGACAACAATGTTTGGGAAAATATGTGGATAAATATCTCCAAGTGGTCCAAAGTGACAGCTGTGTCCCACATGATGTCAGCTGAAGTGGACAACAGGTTTTGTTTTGCTGCTATCAGTCACCTTACCCTAGCTACTCCCATCACTGTCCAATGGCTCATGAACAAAATGTCCATGGTAGAAGGGATCAAGGGTACTCATGGGCACAGCAAGTCTACTCACCAAGGCTAACCTGGCCATGGCCACTGCTGAGCACTCTGTCTGCCAGCAGCAGAGGCCAGCACAGAGCCTGCAATGTGGCATCACTCCCCAGGTGACCAGCCAGCTACTCAGGTGCAGGATGGTGATGCTGGAGCTCCTCCATCATGGAAGGAGCAGCATATTGTTCTTGCCAGAAGAGATTCTTATTCTGGTTATAGATTTGTTTCCTCTGCTGCAATGCTTCTGCCAAACCCACCTTTTGTGAATGGAATGTCTTATTCACTTTCATAGAATGACATACATTTTCACTTCCCAACAAGGAACTAATTTCACAGCAAAAAAGGGTGCCATTGGGCCCACAATCTGGGCTTTTCTGGTCTTACCATATTCCCCACCTTCCTGGAGCAGCTGGCTTGATCAGATGGTGGAGTAACCTTTACTAGACTGAGTGGTGACATCAAGTAGGTGACAATGTTGGGGGAGGGGCAATGTCCTCCAAGAGGTGATATATGACCTAAATTGGCATCCCGTACATGGTGCTGTTTCTTCCATAACCAGAAGTCCTGAATCTGGAATCCAAGGGTGAAGATGGAAATCCTCCACCCACTGTAACACCATGGTGTCCACTAGCAAAAGCTCTGCCTCCCGTTCTGCTGTTTTAGGTCCTGCTGACTAGAGGCCTTAGGTCCAAAGGGAAGAATGCTTTCTCACGGGGTCCAAGAAAGGTTCTGTTGAACTGGAAGTCAATAGTATCACTTGGTTTAGAAAGGATTTGTGAAATTCTAAATATATGGTCTTATCTAGATGCAAAACTGTCTTCCATCTCTCTGACCTCTAACTAACACGTTTGTTTTCGATAGCTATACTTGTATTTACTTACAGTGCAGAGAGATAAAAACAGATGGAGAGAGAACATGAGAGCAGCACACTCCTTTGTCAGTTTTTAAGAGAATGACACGATTTCTGTAACTCATAACAGGCAGCAACATGGCAAGAAAAGCCTAGGCTTTGAGCCAGATGGGCAGCTGTGTTCAAATCCCTGTTCCTTGATTTACTACATCACTCAGTTTTGCTGAGACTTGGTTTTATCATCTGTCAAATAGGGATGACAGTACCTGCTCTTCATCTCTGCTCTGAGTGTGAAATAAATAAATATGGCCAAGTGCCTCCAGGTCATCATGAGGGACAGTCTTATGCTGCTTGTCCTGCAGTGTTTATTCTTAATGATATTAATTAGTACTTGGTTATTATAATAATTGTTAATACATTCTCTTTCAATTAAAAACAATCAGGATGATAAATTGTAGGTTTAGTCTAAGCCTCATCAAATTTTAGTTTGGTGGGACGAATTGGGAGAGTAGCATTGATAAAATAGATAGCTAGTGGGGAAGCTTGATCTAGATGGGTGGGATGAGGGAGTGAGACGGATGCTCAAGAGGGAGGGAATATATGTGTATATAGAGCTTATCCATTTTGTTGTACAGAAGAAAGTAACACAACATTATAAAGCAATTACACTCCAAAAATAAAGTAAAATAGTGTTAGTTTGCATTCATCACTATTTTATTGCTTATTTTTGAGAAGATTGGCATAAAGTAGAATTCAGAAGTTGTGCTACCTGTTTCTAGTAAACTCAGATTTTGGATGGTGACTGGGACTCCTAGTTTTATTCTGACTAGAAGAGAGTGTAGGTATTGAGATTTGATTGATGATGATTGTCTCTTTCTAGGAGCTGGCTTTATTCAAGGGAATGATAAAGCAGATACCTTCTGTCCCAATAGAGTTCTTGAGGAAGACAAGATAAATACAATGTAACCCATCACTTAAACACTGTGATCTGAAAGGCTAAAAGATATTCAGGAGAATCATTGTGGCCACATATGTTTAATCACTTTTCACCTGGGATTTCTTGTACATTGTTGCACATGGGATATTCTAGTGGGTAGAATCTTCAATGGAGAAGGCAATGGCACACCACTCCAATACTCTTGCCTAGAAAATCCCATGTATGGAGGAGCCTGGTGGGCTGCAGTCCATGGGGTCACTAAGAGTCGGGCACGACTGAATGACTTCACCTTCACTTTTCACTTTCATGCATTGGAGAAGGAAATGGCAACCCACTCCAGTATTCTTGTCTGTAGAATCCCAGGGATGGCAGAGTCTGGTGGGCTACTGTCTATGGGGTGGCACAGAGTCGGACATGACTGAAGCGATTTAGCAGCAGCAGCAGCAGAGTCTTCAGTGCCTTTCTAACCATAGTCACAAGAGATGGGAAGTAGGCTCATGGCCTCCTTCACAGCCTCTGATAACACATTTCTTCTCCCCTCTTTGTTGGACAATTTAGAGAAGAATGATCTGTTGGAGTATTTATAGAAGCCATTAGCATGATGACTGAAGGCTACAAGCAACTGATGGCTCTTGAAAAATATGGCCTTAAGAAGAGAAAAGAGAAACTTGTATGGTGTCTTTTCCAAATAGCAGAGTGCTATATTTGGGTGGTCTGAGGATTATGACAAATGTCAAGGACCACACACCACAGAAAAGCAGCTCATTAGAGCTGCACACACCGAATGCCGTGTTCAAGGTTGAGTGCCTGATTTTGCTGCAAACACTAATTTTCAGATTATACAAATTGAAATTTTTAATTAGCCATGAATCCTTGTAGGGATAACTTCCTACACCTCTTTATAATACTGTAAAAATAAGTTGGGCTCTGCTTCAGCAACCTAAGAACTCAAAATAAGGGTTTCTGTGAGGTAGTGACTGTTTCCTCTTCAAATGTTAATTTTGAAAACTTATATTTCAGAAGAATTAATGGCCCAATTCTGTGGCCATTCTGCATTTCTACATGTCATTAAAGTTAATGAATTCTGAAAATGAAAGGAATAAGGCTGATCTTTTCAATTTGAATGAGTTTTTACTGTTTAATAACATCGGATCCAGTAAATCACTTAAATATGTTGGTGGTTTACACCTTTTAAATGACTGCTGGGTTCAGACGCAGCACCTTTATTGTTGGGAATGTGGTGTAAACCATATGGGGGGCAAAGTATTAAAGAGTCACTTGACATGCTGGGCTATTTAGACTCAGTGTAGATCCTATTTAGTGAATGTGAAAATTCAGTGACTAGCCAAAAATACGATCCTTCCTAATGCGGTTGTTTAGTTCCCAAGTTGTGTTTAACTCTTTTTGTGACCCCATAGACTGAAGCCCAGGCTTTTCTGGTAGCTCAGCTGGTAAAGAATCTGCCTGCAATGCAGGAGACCCTGGTTTGATTCCTGGGTTGGGAAGATCCCCTGGATAAGGGATAGGCTACCCACTCCAGTATTTGTGGACACTCCCCGTGGCTCAGACAGTAAAGATTCCACCTGCAATGTGGGAGACCTGGGTTCAATCCCTGATTTGGGAAGATTCCCTGGAGGAGGACATGGCAAGACACTCCAGTATCTTTGCCTGCAGTATCCCAATGACAGAGGAGCCTTGAGGGCTACAGCCCATGGGGTCAGCAAGAGTTGGATACAACTGAGGGAATAAGCACAGCACACACTGTAGCCTATCAGGCTGCTCTGTCCATGGGACTCTCCAGGCAAGGGTACTGGAGTTGGTTGCCCTTTCCTTCTCTAGGAGATCTTCCCCATCCAGGGATCAAACTTGCATCTCCTGCTTCTCTTCTCCTGCATTGGCAGGCAGATTCTTTACCACTGAGCTACCAAGGAAGCCCTTGCTAATGGAGTGTCACTGTGTGTGTGTGTGTGTTAATCACTCAGTCATGTCCAACCCTTTGGGACCCCATGGACTGTAGCCCACCAGGCTCCTCTGTCCATGGAATTCCCCAGGCAAGGACACTGCAGTGGGTTGCCATTCCCTCCTCCAGGGGATTTTTACAACCCAGGGATTGAACCCTGGTCTCCTGTGCTGAGGGCAGCTTGACCATCTGAGACACCTGGGAAACCCTGGTAATAGAGACAGTTCCACAAAATATTGCATTCTTAGAGATGATGCCCTAAGAATACGTGTATACAATGAAAATACACAAGATAGGTAAACAAAAATATATAACTATATAAAATATAAGTATGTAAAGTATATACTATATATGGATTTATGTATTTATGTTTGTATATGTATGTGCATGTGTGTGTGCAAAGTTGCTTCAGTTGTGTCCCCCTCTTTGAGACTGTATGGACTATAGCCTGGTGGTCTCATCTGCCCGTGGGATTCTCCAGGTAAGAATACTAGAGTGGTTTACCGTGCCATCCTCCAGGGGATCTTTCCGGCCCAGGGATCGAACCCACATTTCTTACCTCTCCTGCATTTGCAGGCAAGTTCTTTACTACTAGGTCCACCTAGGAAACCATTTGTATAGGTATACATTTCCATATATATATTTAAAATTAGAGCTTTTCAAAGGACACAGAAAATATAATTCTATGGGATCTTAGTTCCCCAACCAGAGACTAAACCTAGGTCTCCCCAACTTACACAGGCCACCTCAGTTGTAAAAATATGCAGGACTTTTTTTCTGCCTCAAATGGCATTCAATTTTGGTTATAAACTATACCTTAACTATTAAAGTTAACTAGTCCTTCAAAAATGTTGCGAAAGTTGAATCTGTACTTACCCATGTATTCCAAAAGTATCTATTTGACTTAGCACAATTATTCCCTGTTAAAACCATATGAAATTGAGAGCCAAAGTTATGTAAGTATTGGGAGGCCCTGTGCTTTTGATTTTCTTATAATTACTTACATGACTCCCTAGCATTGCAGGCAGATTCTTTACTACCTGGGCCACAAGGGAAGTCCAGGAATACTGGAGTGGGTAACCTATACCTTCGCCAGGGGATCTTCCCAACCCAGGAATTGAACTGGGGTCTCCTGCATTGCAGGCAGATTCTTTACCAACTGAACTATCAGGGAAGAATCTTGTAATTACTTACATGACTGAAATAATGGAATATTGCACATTGATTTTACTTAAGGTTTTCATACATTTCCTTAGAAGTGCTAACATTTTGTATGTAGAAAACTTCTATTATAAATAATTTGGATACACTTACGATCAGAAGAAGAGAATCGCTTTCCTAGCTGGATATGTATTCTGCGGTGGTGTAGATGTCTTATAAGAGCTAAATAAATAACAAGTAACATCTCATATTTACCTTGCTGCAGGTGAATAAATAAAGTGACAGAGAAATAAATTATTTTCCCTGCTAGCTAAGCACAGAGTCAATCTTCCTTAATAAGGTGATGAAACAACAGAGCTATACTTTATTTGCTTTTTACCTTTATCGTGGGAGAATCATATCTCGAGGGAAATCAGCTTTCAACTCTAGAACTGAAGGAAATGTAATATCATTGTCTGTTTTTAATTCATATAGTCAACCTACAATTACTGTCTTAGTTTGTACTTAAATATTCCTTGTCTTATAATGCTTTAGTTCCGAACTATAAGGCCTTAAGATCAAATTGTAAGACTCTAAAAGATACGTTATTTTAAAGCCTATGGCACATCACATTATATATATGATATATTTATTAATGTATATGCATATAATCTTCTAGCACATTTTATTTTTTATTTTTTAAAAGTTAAGTCTGCATGCAAGACAGCAAAAGAAATGCAGATGGATAGAACAGTCTTGTGGACTCTGTGGATGAGGGCAAGTGTGGGATGATATGGGAGAATGGCATTGAAACATGTCAATTATCATATGTGTAATCAATCGCCAGCCCAGGGTTGATGCTCAGGGCTGGTGCACCGAGATGTCCCAGGGGGAGGGAATTGGGAGGGAGGAGGGAGAAGGGTTCTGGAGGAGGAGCATATTTATAGCCATGGCGGATTCATGTCAATGTATGGCAAAACCAACACAATAAAGTAAAGAAAATTTAAAAAAATAAATAAATAAAGCCTATGGCACATCACATTATATATATGATATATTTATTAATGTATATGCATATAATCTTCTAGCACATTTTATTTTTTATTTTTTAAAAGTTAAGTATTTTTAAAACTTTTTTTAATTTTTAAAATTGTGTCTAAAGACACAATTATGAAAGATAAATCTTTGCATTGTCACATCTGTCTGTGGTTATTATTGTTTTTTTAATGTGTTTTCCAAATATTTTTTATTGTGATAAAATATATATAATATAAAATTTGTCATTTAATCCATTTTTAAGTATACCATTCAGTGGCATTTAATACAGTCATGTTGTTGTGGAACTATCACCACCATCCTTTCCAAGAACTTTCTATTCTTCCCAAACCGAAACTCTACGTTCATTTAAATAACTCTTCATTTCCTCTTACCCCAGTCCCTGAAACCACCATTCTACTCTCACTGTCTATAAATTTGAGTAATCTAAGTACCTAAAATAAATGGAATCATAAAATATTCTTCCTTTCATGACTGGTTTATTTTATTTAGCATAATAGATGAATGTCAAGATTCATTTTTATTGTAGTGTGTGACTGAATTTCCTTTCTTTTCAAGGCTGACTAATAGCTAACAATAGTAGATGATTTAAAAATAACTATTAGAGATTTCCATAATGACTTTCAACATCATATTCAGAGGGACATAAGGGAATTTAACAATTGGATGGAGGTTGGAGGAACATATGCAGAAAATATCTCTTTCATATGCATATTGACTCTCTTACCACCCTGTAAATACCCATAGCTTAGCAATTAGCAAACATGATTTTAATTGCTTATTTACTTGTTGTCTTTGAGCACTGGACAGTCCACTTTGAAGGCAGGATTATGTCTTATTAGCACTATATCTCCTAAAATTAGCACTGGGCTTGGTACAAAGTGGGCATTTGTTATCTCTTTGCTGAAAGAATGGAATGAGGAAGTCAGAGAGGGACTAGTAAATTTACCTCTAACTGGTGGTAATGAATCTGCCTGCCAATGCAGGAGACCTGGGTTCCATCCCTGGATCAGGAAGATCCCCAGCAGAAGGAAATGGCAACACACTTCAGTGTTTTTGCCTGGGGAAAACCCATGGACAGAAGAGCCTGGTGGTCTACAGTCCATGGGGTCACAGAGAGTCGGAGTCGGACAAGACTGAATGACTAACACTGGGTTTGCGCTACTTCCTGCTGTTATCTTGTTCACTGTTAGATGTGAAAATAGTAGCATCTTATATTTTTTGTACCTGTCAGAATTCATCACATTTTTGAAGAATTCTGGTCTAAATAAATATGCTTTGATTCATGGTTTGGGGGAGGTGGTAAAATGTGGGCAATATACTTATTTTATAAGGATGTGATAGAAATTGTGGTTGTTGTTGAGTTGCTCAGTCGTGTTTGACTCTACAATCCCATGGACTACTGCATGTCAAGCTCCTCTTTCCTCCGTTATCACCTGGAGTTTGCTCGAATTCATGTCCATTGAGTTGGTGATAGAAATACACACACATAAACCTACATACGTGCATATATGAAGCTTTCAGCCTAACCTCCATATATGTTGTTCAGTACTAAGTTGTGTCCAACTCATTGCAACCTCTTGGACTGCTGCCTGTGGATTCTACACCACTGAACCCCCAGGGAAACCCATCCCTCATAAATTGTAACTGTTATTTTTATTGCAACTGCAGAGTAGGCTGCAATAATGAGAAAACTCAGCTACTTCTATTTTTTACAGTTACCTACCTTAGAAATTTCTACTTGGAACCTGTTGATAAATAATGTAAAGAAAACAAAATCACTTTAGCCTTAACCTCTCTGGGATGCTGGTTCTAATTGTGACGTATCTTAAAGCAGTAACAATGAGAACTTTTGGACTAAAGAGTCTTATATTTCTCACCCTTTATTGTTGTTTTCTTAAGGTAAGCATAAAAAGCAGGATCAAGAGATGGAAGTAGGTACCAGTCTACTCACCATCCAGAACCTTGATGTGCCACATGTTTTTGGTTGGAAGGAAGTAACATAAGAGCATAGATTTGCACCTGTTTTGTTTATTTCCAAGTCCCAAGAGCATGCCTCAGAGTAAGTCTTCAATTCATAATTTTCCAGCAAATGAGTGCATCACTGTTTTTTCAATATTAATATTTTATAATATTACCTGCACTAATGCTTGTGGGATTTTCTGGTGGCTCAGAAGTAAAGAATCTGCCTACCAATGCAGGGGATGTGGGTTTGATTCTTGGGTCAGGAAGATTCCCTGGAGGAGGAAATGGCAACCCATTCCAGTATTCTTGCCTGGAGCATCCCACGGACAGAGGAGCCTGGTGGGCTATATCCATGGAGTGGCAAAGAGTCAGACATGATCTAGTGACTAAACAATAACAGCAACACTTGTAGGTTTTTATTTCAGAAAATGATGTTTTACAATAAGAAATGTTAGGGAAAAAAAGGAGAGAGAGAAGAGGGGATTGTGGTGACGGGAGGAGCAGCCACAAAGAAGTTTATGTAACCAACAGGGAAAGTATAAAAAGGCATTTTAAAACATTTTGTAAAACTTGTGTTACTAGTATAAAAGTTTGGCTAAATGGTAGTGGTGCCCAGGGATTGGGAGGAGGTAGATGAAAAGGCAGAGCACAGAGACATTTTAAAGCAGGGAAAGTACTCTAAATGATAATACAGGGGTGGATGCTGTGCTATGCTTAGTCGCTCTGTTGTGTCTGACTGTGACCCTATGGACCATAGCCTGCCAGGTTTCTCTTCCCATGGGGATTCTCCAGACAAGGATACTGGAGTGGGCCATGCACTCCTTCAGAGGATCTTCCCAACTCTGGGATCAAACCCGGACCTCCTGTGTCACAGGCAGATTCTTTACAGTCTGATCTACAAGGGAAGCCCATGAATACTGGAGTGGGTAGCCTATCCCTTCTCCAGGGGATCTTCCTGACCTAGGAATTGAAGCAGGGTCTTCTGTATTGCAGGAAGATTCTTTACCAGCTTCCCTGGTGGTTCAGATGGGAAAGAATCTGCTTGTGATGCACGAGACCCAGGTTTGATCCCTGGGTTGGGAAGATCCCTGGAGAAGGGAATGGCTACCCACTCCAGTATTATGGCTTGGAGAATTCCATGAACAGAGGAGTCTGGCAGGCTACAGTCCATGGGGTAGCAAAGAGTTGGACACAACTGAGCGACCTTCACTTCACTTCTTTACCAGCTGAGATACCAGGGAAGCCCCACAATGGTGGATACACTTGTTAACATGCATTGCATGTACAATACCAAGAGTGAACCCTAAAGTAAACTGTGGACTTTGGGTGAAAATTATGTGTCAGTAAAAGTTCATCGACTGTAACAAACTTATTCCTCAAGTACTGCATGTAGATGGTGGGAAGTTTGTCCATGGAGTGGCAGGGGTATTTCGGGAAATCTTTGTATTTTCTATTCAATTTTGTTGTGAATCTAAAACTGCTCGAAAAAATATAGTCTGTTAAAAAAGAAAGTTAACCTGATGATAACCTCATGGTAAATCTTCCACTGAACATTATAAAATAAAACCACTTCCCCTGGAAAATTAATAAACAAAGTCTCTTTTGCTTTCCATCTTTGGTATAATGGCTTAATCATTTCAGCTACAATGGAAAAATTTGTAACTTTTATTTTCCCAGAAATTATAAGTTTCATTTTATAATAAATGCATAAAATGGTGTATGAAATGATAGTACATTTTGGCTACATAAATCCAGCTATTAATTAATCAGTTTGTTTCATAAAGAATAATTTAGAATCCAGATTGCCCATGGTCCCATGCCAAGTGCTCTAAAAAATGCAGAGAATTTTAAAAATAATAATCTGCTTAATTTTTAAGGTCGCTTGCCATTTTCAGATATTTATAACTATATTTTTTCACCTGTTCCTTACAGCCCCAGGCAGTCAACAGGGAAGATCTGAAACTTGCACTCAGAAGTCTCTATTGCTTGAAAAAATTTATATTTTTTGCATAATAATAAAATGAAAGCAAAATATAAGTTTAAAATGAAAACAATTTCCTTGTACCCAATTATTTTAAAACATCTTTAATGAAAAAAATGAAAAAGAGACTTTCAGACTATTCATATATGAAGAGTAATCACTATTGTTTCAAAGGTGGTATTCATAGAAATGACTTACCACAGCAGAAAAAGTTATCAAAGTTAGATGCTAAAAATAAAATGTGCTGCTATTCAATTTGGGGAAAGGTGCAGTGATCAGCAAGACCTTAGCAAGTAACAGGACACAGGAGCAGATCTGGTAAGAACACAGTTGTTAAAACAACCAGGTGGAGCTAATGTCTTTTGAAAGGCTGAATTTTGGATTCCTGATGTTGATGGTGTTTCTCTTGTTAAGGCTCCCTTTACAAACCTCTAGCTTACAGAAGACGCAAACAGGAAAAAGAAGAGTGATCCTGTGTCTAGTTCTGCTCTGGAGAAATCCAGGGAGGAGCTTGAGAGGAATGGGTACAACTTCCTCTTTTCCTGTGTTTTCACAGCTCTCCATGCTGTCTAGGCTGTCACACTGCTGACCCTCTTTCTCTTCCTCGTATGTTCTAAGTTCCTGGCGGCCACGTTCAGGTTACAATGACCCAAGATGCACTAGACACAGCTATCTGGTTCAGGTTCCTTTGCTGCCTGACTTGGGCGGATGCTGTTTCTTTCTTCTTGGCATTTATCTCCTTCATACCCTCTGCAGACTCTAAACTGAGTTTACGAGAGCTGAGGCTCTATCTGATGTTTCCCATTGTGTTTCCAGACACCATCTCACTGCCTGAAACTCAGTCACTATTTATTAAATGAATAAATGACCTGCATTTCCGATTCAAATGGGATCGTATTCCCCTCACGTTCAAATCCTTTAGCTGACCTTCCATTGTGGTCAGAATAGTGTTCAAGTCCCTTGACATGGCTTGTGATTCACCTCATGCTCTGCTTCCTGGTCAGTCCCCAACCTCCTCTCAATTCAAGCTCATTACATGCATATTTGCTGAGCACCTAGAAAGTACCACATGGTACTAACGAGAGGATTCAGCAATGAACAGGACAGACGCTGTGTTGAAGCTTATGGAGCTTATGGTCCAGGATAGACGTTAAATGAACAATGACAATTTTGATGAACTGAAATGTCATATAAGTAATAGAACAGCTCTTCCTTCACACTTTGTGTGCCAGCGGCCATCACAAGTTATTTTTATTTCCTGCCCACACTGCAGGCACTTGTCTTGTGGTCTCGGCACATGTTCTTCCTTGTCTTTCTTAGATTAGCACACTTGTGCTTTCTTTGTTGTCCTTTCCCCATTTCCCACCGAGCGTTGCCTGGCTCGCTCTTCTTACTAAAATTAATGTCTTTCCAATCTTTCCTTTCCTATGAGATCCTAGAACACCTGGTGCTTCCATTACCTTCATACCTACAGCTCTATGTCTCTTACTTGAGCCCTAGGAGGACAGGCTCATATCTGCTTTGCTCCTGTGTCAAACACATGATAGGTGCTCATAGGTGCTCAATAAATAAATCTTGATCGACTGAATGGCTGAGTGTCAAATGAATGGGTGAGCAAAGTGGGATGGGAATTCAGAGGCCAGGGATGTTACTATGCAAGGAATGATTTATGAAGCAGATGTCTTATTTTACCAGAAAAAAAAAAAAGGCTGCTTTGTGCTATAGCCTTGTCAAAAGCAGATTTACAATTAACAATGTTTGGTTTTTCCCTATTGGAGGCCATTATTACTGTCAGCAAACAACCTCTCTATCACATTCCTACCACCACCCTTCCAGGCTGAGTATTAGAAAAAGGCTAGAGATTCCTGGGTAGAAACAATTTAGGGACAAATATTTTGGTGTTCCTATCCCTGACCACCTAGGGTCACATCATATCTCATTAAAACCAGGTAAGGTAACAAATTGAGATTTTTTGGAAGCATGGGTGGAAGCCATCATATTAATCACCCAGTACTGCAAAATGGCCCTGGAAATGGTTTTTCTCACTGATAGAGCCTGAGAGGGTCTGCAAAACTTGAGTGCAATTTCTCACTCGAAAAATACCAAGATATCCAAAATAAAGTGTCTATGAGACAGGAAACAGGTCAACACATACCATGTAAGTATCAGTAAGGAGCCATGGGCGCAGGAGACTCTAAACAGTGCTGGGGGAATTATTATAGACGTGGGTATCTAGATTTGGGAAGCTTGGCTCTTTTCACGTTTGTTTTTTCTCTGATTATTTTCTCTTTATTCCCCATTGGCATTTAATGATGTTTTTTTTTAAAAAAAGTCTTCCCTGGTGGATCAGATAATAAAGCATCTGTCTCAATGCAGGAGACCTGGGTTCAATCCCTGGGTTGGGAAGATCCCCTGGAAAAGGATATGGCAGCCCACTCCAGTACTCTTGCCTGGAAAATCCCATGGATGGAGGAGGCTGGTAGGCTACGGTCCATGGGGTCACAAAGAGTCGGACACGACTGAGCAATTTCACTTCACTTTGAAAATGCCAGCTGGTCTAAAATGTATAATGAGGAACTCCAGAAGAGTGTGTTTTGTGTTGTTAAAAGCTAAACTGGGGTAATTCAGATTTTGGAGGAGTTTATTTGAGCAAACATTGACTGGATTAAGCAGCACCAGAATGAAAATAGTTAGGGGCCTCAGCCAACAGGAGTCTAGGAAAGGCTTTTATAGAGAGGACAGCCCAGGTGGCGATTTGATTGGCTGCAGCCAGGTCACCTTCTCTGGGAAAGCTTGGTTGGCTGTTTATGACTGGTTGTTCTTCAGCTATGATTTCTCAGTCTGGAGACATTTATAGAAATTGACTCTGGCTGAGTTTTCAGTTTGCATCCCTAGGCTGCTAGGGTGTTAGAGCCATCCTGCTCTAAATGACATCCTAATTTAGTTATTAACAGTGTTTTCTTTTGTTTGCTTACGATGTGAGTTATCAGATCTGGGCATGATATGAGAAGTGGTGTGTTTTCCTGGGGGCTCAAACAGAGGGACTGCAGTAATAATTAAACCAAGAGACTAGGACACAGTGAAAGAGTAAAGAAGAGTCAACTTTACTTGTTCCACCAAAATTTGTTCAATTTGAGACAAATCTTGCCTTCCAGTTAATGAGAAATTTGATCTCTGCAGTCTGATATTGAAGCATAATCTATGAAGACCACATGCTGCAGTTTGCAACCTTATTTTCTTCACTACAAAGAAGGTTTCCAGAATGATGATATTCAAATTAGATGACTGCACAATTGCACTCATCTCACACGCTAGCAAAGTAATGCTGAAAATTCTCCAAGCCAGGCTTTAACAGTATGTGAACTGAGAACTTCCAGATGTTTAAGCTGGATTTAGAAAAGGCAGAGGAAAGAGAGATCAAATTGCCAACATCCGGTGGATCATAGAAAGAGCAAGAGAATTCCAGAAGAAATTCTACTTCTGCTTCATCAACTATGCCAAAGCCTTTGACTGTGTGGATCACAACAAATTGTGGAAAATTCTTAAAGAGAAAGGATTACTAGGCCACCTTACCTGCCTCCTGAGAAATTTGTATGAAGGTGAGGAAGCAACAGTTAGAACCGAACATGAAACAATGGACTAGTTCCAATTAGGGAAAGGAGTACGTCAAGGCTGTATATTGTTACCCTGATTATTTAACTTATATGTAGAGTACCTCATGCAAAGTGCTGGACTGGATTAAGCACAAGTTGGAATCAAGATTGCTGGGAGAAATATCAATAACCTCAGATTTGCAGATAATATCACCCTTATGGCAGAAAGTGAAGAGGAACTAAAGAGCCTCTTGATGAAAGTGAAAGCTGGCTTAAAATTTAACATTCAAAAAGCAAAGATCATGGGATCCGGTTCCATCACTTCATGGCAAATAGATGGGGAAACAACAGAAACAGTGAGAGACTTTATTTCCTTGGGCTCCAAAATCATTGTAGATGGTGACTGCAGTTGTGAAACTGAAAGAAGTTTTCTCCTTGGAAGAAAAGCTATGGCAAACCTAGACAACATATTAAAAAGCAGAGACATCAGTTTACTGACAAAAGGTCCATATAATCAAAGCTATAGTTTTCCCAGTAGTTATGCATGGATGTGAGAGTTAGACTATAAAGAAAGCTGGGCACCAAAGAATTGATGCTTTTGGATTGTGGTGTTGGAGAAGACACTTGAGAGTCCCTTGGACAGGAAGGAGATCAAACCAGTCAATCCTAAAGGAGATCAGTCTGAATATTCATTGGAAGGACTGATGCTGAAGCTGAAGCTCCAATACTTTGGTAACCTGATGTGAAGAACAGACTCCTTGATAAACACCCTGATGCTGGGAAAGACTAAAGGCAGGAGGAGAAGGGGATGACAGAGGACAAGATGGTTGGATGGCATCACCGACTGAATGGACAGGAGTTTGAGTGAGCTCTGGGAATTGATAATGGACAGGGAACCCTGGTGTGTGCAGTCCATGGGGTCGCAAAGAGACGGACAAGACTGAGTGACTGAACTGCAATGATGATGAAAATTACTAACAAATTACTGATGCTTTTAGTTGCAACTGAAATGTCTGACTGGAATATGTTTAACTGTCACTTATTCAGCAAGTTTTTATCACCTATCTTATTGCATGCACCAACATGGATCAGTGTGAAGATGCTGCATCTCATTTGATAACTTTTGATATTTTTGAGGGAAGTTATAAACCATCCAGAAAGAATTTAGTGTGCCTTTAATTTTAAAAAAGGGAAATAAGAAGAAAAAGAAAGGAAGAAGGAAGAAGGGAGAAAAAGGAAAAAATCGTCTTTCTCCAAAATGAAACATAACAACTATGAGCCAACAGGAGCATGGCAAGGTCTTCACCTTTGGGTTCTTGCTTTGCATTCAAATGCTCATAACTGTTTGAGCAAGCTTGACTCTCACACAGCGGGCTCTTGCTCCTCTTTAATTTTCTCTAATTTGTGTAGTGAATAACCAAATACTCATGATGTAATTAGAAGATAATCAGGCTTGTAATTATGTTAATTGCTGGAGACTTACATCAATCCTCCAGCAAAGTGATAGGACTTCAGGGGAACTATTAACATGGCAAGAGGGTGAGGGTGAGACCAGGATGGGAACCGAGCAGAGTGATGAGCTCCTGGACTAGCATCATTTAACCGCATGACGGAGAAGATGATGGAGCTTTCATGGGAGATGCTTAGAAACTTGAGCTTTATGTTCCAGAACAGCAATCTCTTCAGTTGGTTTTCTTCCCGTAAATAATCACATGGCTCACCTATATTTATTGTAAGAAGCCTGTTTCAAATGAAACAAGAAAACAGGTGAGAGAGGAAAAGTGAGAAAGCGAAAGAGGATTACTACTTGCACTTTATCCTGGTCTTCCAGGTTACTGGAAAAAAAAAAACAAAACAAGACACGGCTGCCAACCCTCCTGCACTGGAGGGGTCCTTTCCTCACGCCATGACGGTCAGTTGTCACAGCATTGCTTAAGTGTAACCATCTTTAGATCGCCATTCACCCGTTCAGTCTCCACAGCCCTGACAATGAATTTCTCTCTAAATTCAATATATTAAAATATTCATGCAGATCTTCAGATTTCGTTTAGAGTTGGGGAGAGCTAAGCTGGGCATCCAGGAGCTTGCTCTGACTAGCTTTCTTGCTCTCTTCATGAGTACCAACAGTCTGAGAAGCTTACCCTTTCTTTAACCCACTTTCTTTTCCTTTCTTTCACCTACATTTGCTGTGTGGTGTGGCAGGTGAGAAAAGCCTGTAATGTGGTTTAACTGTTACTTAAAAAAGATTCATACCACCACATTTTTACCACCTCATGAAGTTAAAATTAAAATTACCTCACAAAGGGAGGTAGAGAAAAGGGAATCCCTGTGTACTGTTGATGGGAAGGTAAATTGGTGCAGCCATCATGGAAAACAGTATAAAGGAAAAATTAGTTTTCCTGAAAAATTACAAAAATAAAACTACTGTATAGATCCAGCAATTCCTCTTCTGGGCATATATCTGAAGGAAATGAAATCTGAGCATTATTTATAATAGCCAGGACATGGTAACAAGTGTTCATAAATGAATGAATGGAGCATGTGAAAAAATACACACACACACACACACACACACACACACACACACACATTCAGCTATAAAAAAGGAGGAAATCCTGCCACTTGAACAACATGGATGAAACCTGAGGGCATTATGTTAACATAAGTCAGACAGGGAAAGACAAATACTGTATATCAATTATATGTGGAATCTAAAGAAAAAAAGAAAAACAAATTTCAGAGAGAGCACAGATTGGTAGTTGCCAGGGCAGACAACCTAGCAACCAAATGAATGAATGTTGTCAAAAGTACAAACTTCTAGTTATGAATAAGTTCTGGGACATAACGTCCAGCAGTGTGACTATAGTTACCAATACTGTATTGTATACTTGCAAGTTGCTAAGAGAATAGATCTTAAAAGCTGTCACCACAAAAAAATTTTAACTCTGTGAGGTGATGGATGTTAACTAAACTTATTATGGTAATCATTTCACAATATATACAAATATCAAGTCATTATGTTTTATACTTGAATATAATGCTATAAGTCAAATATATCTCAATAAAACTTGGAAAAAATAAACACATGGAAAAGTTAAAGGACCACAGGTGTCCTCTAGGTATGGAGTAGAGAGCTTGGTTAGAGCTGATGCTAAAATATGTTTAATTACCATCAACCTCCTTGGTCAAAATGGAGGGAAGGAGAATTCTCTCACATAGGTTTTGTTTATTATCTATAAATAAAAGGACCAGGAGATCCTCTGTATATTATTTAGTTGAATGCCACCTATCAACTATAAAATAAATTGAAAAGCCTCTGTTTTACAAATGCACACAGATTAAAATGATCCTAAACATCAAATCTTTACTACTGTTATTTAGTGTGAATACACGCTCATTTCCATCATAACTTATATTTTATATCCTTAATGTCAAAATAAAGTGACAAATTTGAATTTGTACTTCACCATATGTTTACTGCTTCTTGGCCATTTGGGAAGCATATTGAAACTACATGGTATATAATGAAACTGTAAGAATGCTATGAGCTGAGTTAAATAAGGTGTGTTATATAACATTCACTCATTTTCTATTGTATTTTTGATAGCTGTTAACCATTAAAATAAACACAGGTTTTTCAGGTTTATAAAAAGTTGAGTCATTAAAATGACCCACATGATTAGATTTTCCTGGCCACTAGACGGCCAGACAGGAAAAATCTATGATGAACCCACAACTATTTTTAAAGGATGTATGTGTGCTCAGTTGTGTCCAATTCTTTGCAATCCCATGGATTGTAGCCAAACAGGCTCTTATGTCTATGTAGTTTTCCAGGCAAGAATAGTGGGGCAGATTGTCATTTCTTTCTGCAGGGGACCTTCACAACCCGAGGATCGAACCTGTGTCTCTTGCATCCTCTGCATTGGCAGGTGGATTCTTTACCACTTGGAAGCCCATTTTAAAAGAGGTAGTTCCATAAAAGGTGCCAGTCAACCGTCAATTTATTTTGCAATGAAAAGATGATGCTGTCATCAATAAAAGAGTAATCACTAGTTAAAGATATTCAAGAATAAATGAGGAATTTGAGAAAAGGTAAAATTTCATGATATGGAAGGATAGGAAAATATATTACTCACAGAAACTAGAAATTTTTCATGTAGCTTATTTACAGTTGGCAAATTGTCCAAAAGCCTAATTAGACAAGCAAATGTTCTTGGAAGAGATCTCAGACTAGCTCATTGCATTAACTTCATAAATTTGTCCTTTCAGTAGGCAAGTAATCATACAGAGAATTTCTTACTTTTTCTCATTCCTTAATTTCAACTTTTGTCATTGACTAGAATTGTATTTTTACTGGGCATTGGAGTAATTGACCCAGAAAAATTCATTTAGCTTACAAACCATCACTTCAAATCAGACGTAGATTTGAAGATAATTTAGTTAACATTCTACTATGATTTCTCATCAATATAAAAATATGGATTTCATCTCCAACCTCTTTAGTTTGTGAGAATAGAATTTATGATAGTCTTGTTATATAAGGAAGGAAAAGACATTAATCCTAAAAACTGTACTCTTTAAGATTGAAATTGGTTTTATAAACATTTTTTTTCCTTTCAGTCTCTCTCAAGGCCATGGAATGATGGAAATGCTAATGGTGGAAGACGAATCCAGTAATTGTGGTCAAACCCATGATGAATAAACAGCATACATTCTAATCACATGTAGGTAATACACCATATACTACTTATAAGTAACTTTTATGATTGAGGTAAATGGGATACAGTATTTTCTATATTAAAACATATTTTAGTCCAATTAGTTTCATAAGATGCTATAAAAAGAAATAAAAAACACATTTTTCTTTCACATTCCTTTCTTTCCTTTACCAGTGTCCTTTTTTATATGTTCCAATTTCTCCTATAATTAACAAATTTGGGTCTGTGCAGATTTTCCTCAAATTGCATCCAGCTTTCTATTAATTCTGTAGCAAGATTTTAGTTTATTCCACTTCATGCTGATTTATTTCCTTACTTGTTAAAATACTTCAAATGAGTGATTAATGCAATGGAGAGTAGCTAAAACCTGTATTTAAAATTTAAACGATTATTGGACCCAGACATCCTGAAAGTATTAAAAAATTGAAGGAAAGTGGCTAGACATGAACACTGAAATTAGTTTACTTAAAAACAAATGTTTGTCAAAATTCAAGCTTATGGCTCTGGACAAGGACATTCAAAACATGTTTTAAAAGAAAAAATTCCAGTCATATAGCCTGAAGTCCTTTGTGAACACTTTGGAAAGAATTGCTTTAAAGTATATCTAAATTATTAAAGGCTGGTTCATTTTGAAATTTAATTTGTATCTCTAAATGATATTAACAGTCAAAAAGATATTCAGAGTTGAAAATGGATATATGCCATTTATGTGTGAAAAAACAAAACTAGGAGTATGTTTAGGTACTTATATAAACATTAACTTTACATGCTTTAAATGGAAAAAGCAAACTAAAAGAACTGAGAAAAATAGGGAATTTTGTTTTCACAAATTCAGTCCTGTAATCATTATTCTGGTTAAGAAAGGCCTCAAGGGAAAAAGCATGATCTGAAAAGAAACATGCACCCCAATGTTCATTGCAGTACTGTTTACAATAGCCAAGACACAGAAACAACCTAAAATGTGCCTTGACAGAGGAATGGATAAAGAAGATGTGGTACATATATACAATGGAGTATTACTCAGCTATAAAAAAGAATGAAATAATACTATTTGCAGCAACATGGATGGACCTAGAGAGTGTCATGCTGAATGAAATAAGTCAGATAGAGAAGGAGGAATATTATATGATATACCTTATATGTGGAATCTAGAAAGAAGTGATAGCGATGAACCTACCTACAAAACAGAAACAGATTCACAGACTTCCAGAATGAGCTTATGGTTGTAGGGAGGAGGTGATGGGGGAATGGGATAGTTAGGGAGTTTGGGATGAGTATGTAAATGCTAGTATATATAAAGTGGATAACCAACAAGGACCTACTGTATAGCACATGGAACTCTGCTCAGTGTTATGCGGCAGCCTGGATGAGAGGGGCATTTGGGGGAGAATGGATACATGTATGTGTATGGCTGAGTCCCTTCACTGTGAACCTGAAACTAGCGCAACATTGTTAGTCAGGTATGCCTCAGTACAAAATAAAAAGGTTTTTTTAAAAAAGAGATGCCTCAAAGATTCTGTCAAGTATCTGAGTTCTTGAAGAAGAGTATGGTTGATCATCACCTTCTCTCTTAGGGCTAGTGAAGAATGAAATATGTGGTTTCCATTTACTGAATAAAAACTCTTTTCAGGAAAAGAATTTAGAAGTAGTAAAACAAACTTTTGAGGATATTTGATAAACTATTGTTACTGTGTGTGTGTTTGTGGAGAATTTTAAAAGTAATTTAAGCATCCAACTGTAGATAAAGGTCAGCCTTGAAATGAATCTTTAAAAATTTGATCAAAGGGGCATGTTAGAGACAAAAACCTTTTAGTGGTTATATGGTCACGGAGGTGAATATATTGAAAGATGAGATTGAAAATTTGATTTAAAAATATACGCAGTAAATGTGAGTTCATTAAACTCACTGTTGATGTTATTGGGAAGGTTATAAATCTTTGATGAAGGACCATTATTAATACAAAAAGGGCATGCAAAATTAGAAAAACAAATTTAAACAAAAAATATACATTAGATGGAAATAAATCTTATATACCAAAATTACATACAAAGGCTAATATATAAATCAAATATGGTATTTCATTTCACAGAATGTTCTGAATATATCATTGTGCAAATGGCATTATAACTATGGAAAGGTGTACCCTCTGCTTTTCAACAGTTAGTGGCTTAAAATAACACATTGATTGTTATTAATCCTCTGTTGGCCAGTTATGTTAAAACCAAATGAATGTTGGGTTACAAAAGTGTATTTTTTAGGAGTGAAATATAGGAATGAAAATAAAAGTGCATTTATCAGTTAGTTATGAAACCATAAGTTATATGGAAGTTATTTAGAGTGAAGTTGCCAAATGATACCTAGAAAGAAATTCTAAGAAAAATGGAAAATTAAGAAACTAATGAAATAATTAAATTATTATCATGGCACATCTGAGGAGTAGAAATTCCCAAACAAGCTTGGCCATTAACAGGTTCTCCTTAAAGGGACAGAAGGGAAAAGCCTCCTTGTGGTTATTCAAATGAATACTTTAATTATTATTTTTGTTAAAGCATATACTGTTACGAGTATGGAATAAAGAATCCATAAAGCATTTTGATTAAGCACACTAAAATTGTGTTTCTTCAGATAATATATGAACCGAATTAGAAATTATTGAAGATAAAAATGTCACTTTAGATATGTAATAACTCCTGCGGTCTCAAATGAATGGTAATATCTCAAATGGATGATAAAAGATTAAGTCCATTTTACATAATCACTCATGTAATTTAGAAAGCAATTGACTGGGTGGAAAAGGGCTCTGTTTTTAATACTTCTGATTTTCCTATAAATGGGATACAGTAGAGATGTGAATATAATCCCGAATGGTAAATAACTTTCTTGCTCCTCAAATCTATACTTTTCAGTGAGTCATGATTTATATAAGTCACTCTTCATCAAATTTTAGGACAACTGGTAAATGGAATCCCCCTTCTGCTATGCCTCTGGGTATCTTTTTCTTATCTGATTTGTAATATTCCTAAACAAGTTCATCTTAATCATGATATAATTTTATATTTATGGAAGGATCTTCTTTTTCTCCATCTCACCAAAAGTAAGTCACATTTCACGTGAAATAAAATCCTTTAAAATCTCTGCAGTCTGGCACATGTGGGTATTTAATAAATGTTCACTAAGTAATAATCGATTGAATAAGTAACGAATAATATGTTATTTTAAAATTCATTTATGTGGCTGCATCAAGTCTTAGTTGCAGCACAGGCCTATTTGTTGTGGTGCACAGGCTCTAGAGTGCATGGGCTCAATAGTAGCTTAGTTGCCTCATAGCACGTGGCATCTTAGTTTCCTGAGCAGAGATCTAACACTCATCCCCTTCATCCAAAGGTGGATTTTTAACCTTTGGACCATCAAGGAAGTCCTGAGTAAGATGTTTTTGATCCATGTGACCCTTGGGTAAATGTTACTTATAGGTCATTGGATGCTTACTTTGTGAATAACAGTGTACTAGGTGTTCTAGGTGAAGCAAAGATGAGAAAATTTGACACTGTGTAGCTCCCTTTACTCTCTCCAGGTTGTCTCTTGATTTGTCCTTCCTCAGTTACAGAGAACCCCTGATACTAAGATTATGGGCTTGGTGATAATCATGTTTTTCCATACCCGTCTAGGGAAAGATATTTAACTTCTCTGAGCCTAGTACCCAGTGGGGATAATGATACCTGTAGCACAGGTTATAGTGAGATTATATGAGGCAAAAGTATGGGAAGGGCCAAGTCCAGCATGCTATCCTTGGTTTCACTTTAAACATTATTTATGTTTAATTCACACACATTATTACTCCTTTGTCTTCTAGTACCACAGTATCTTTGCTTCCATTTCCCTTATTCTTTGTCTTGATGACATCAGTCTGTGTGTCCCTTGCAAGCTTTGGTTTATGTATTTTTAAAATACAATAAAACCAAGTTAATCCAGCCAAAAACCTCAAGGATCTAGGATGCCGAATAAAATTATTGACCACAGCTTTCAGAAGAATTGTGAACGTCCAGTTCATTTTCACAGTTGGTTGGTAATGGCAGAAACCAGATTCTGTAGGCTTACCCAGTGGCTACATGGTGAGAAATGCAAATAGATATTGTGGATTACATGTTACAGATGATCAGAAAAAGGAAGAAAGAAAAAGTGTTAAGAGGTCTCTAAAGAATGAGACTCTGCAGAACAAGGAAATGGGAGCCAAGCAGGCAGGGTTCACAAGGGAGAAAGGAATGTAAGAAGGAAACAGATTTGAAGGCACAAAGAGAGGAAGTTAATTATTTGCTTTGGAAGTTCTTACTTTAAAGTTCACTGCAGAAGTAGAGTCAACTTTTTTTTTTTCAAGATTCTTCTGTCATTGTAAAATATGCAGACAAAGGTGTAACTACTTACATGAGGACCAGTAACATGAGGACCAGTCGATTTCTTTTTAGTCTTTCACTTATTTCCTCTCCTTTATTGTAAAATATACATAAAGTAGAAAAAGCAAAGTATATATTTGTTGCTGTTCAGCTGCTCAGTCTTGTCCGATTCTCTGTGACCCCATGGACTGCAGCATGCCAGGCTTCCCTGTCCTTCACCATCTCCATTTCCTGGAGCTTGCTCAAACTCATGTCTATTGAGTCAGTGATGCCATCCAACCATCTAGTCCTCTGTCGTCCCCTTCTCCTCCTGCCTTCTATCTTTCCCAGCAACAAGGTCTTATATGTGTATATATATATATACACATATATATGCAACAAGGTCTTATATGTGTATATATATATATATATACATATATATATATATACACATATATATATATGCATATATAGTTAAATGTATAATTATGAAAAGGCTACTCATGTTACTACCATTCACTTTAAGAAATAAAACTTTGCTTCCCCAGGGTGCCCCTGTTCCTTCCCCCATGGAGAAGCAAAGATGTCTTTACTTTCAATGCAATTAAAAAGTATTATCTGGCTGCTTAAAAATTTTTGCATCATCTTTGGTGTTTGGTAATTTCACTAGCATGCATCTAAGATTAATTTTTTTATGCTTTAAGAAATTTTTGTTAGGGTTTGTTTAGCATAAGAATCCATAGATTGGTGTTTTTCCATCAATTATTGGAAAATTCTCAATACTTCTCAGAACATTACCTTAACTTTTCCTCTCTTCCCTTCTCTTGTCTTCTCTTGTTTCATGTTGTCTTCTCCTCTGCCCTCTCTGTGTCTTCTCTTTGAGAAGCTTGTATTAAAAGTATGGTCAGTGAAAGGTATTCCATGTTCATCACAGGAAGATTCAATATTGTTAAAATGTCAATTCTTTCCAAATTGATGTATAGATTCAATGCAATCTCAGTCAAAACCCCAACAAGGTTTTTTGTTGTTGCTGCTGTTTTGTGTGTGTTTGTGTTTTAAATGATTAAGGTTTTACTGGAGATCAGATGGGCTTCCCAGGTGGTGCAGTGGTGAAAAATCCACCTGCCAATGCAGGAGATACTGGTTTGATCCCTTGGTCTGAAAGATCCCCTGGAGGATGTAATGGCACCCCACTCCAATATTCTTGCCTGGAAACTCCCATGGACAGAGGTACCTGGTGGGCTACAGTCCACGGGGTCACAAAGAGTTAGACATGACTGAACAACTGAGCACACACCCACGGGGATCAGACAGGACGGGGCAGGAGCCACACTGGGAAGCAGGGCCTTCACACGCCATTTCTGTTTGTGCTGGGTGATCAGAGCAGAGTTCTGCTGGCTGAAGGTCTGGTTGGGCTCCTCATAGCAGAAGCAGTTAATTCCTCCATTGGCAGTGTACATACTCGGAGTGAAATCAGTCCTTTGAAATTCTTAAAACTTGTTCTATAATGCAGCATATGGTTATTTGGTAAGTATTCCATATGTAGATGAAAAATATGTATTTTGTGGTTGGTGTTGCAATGTTCTATATATTTCAATTAACTTAAATTTGTTAATTAAGTTTTCTGCCTATTTATATCTTTTTATCTTCCTGTTCTATCAGATATTGAGAATGTTTTGTCTCTCACTATAAGTGTGAATTTGTCTACTCTTTTTTAATTCATTAATTTTGTTGCATATATTTTCATTTTGTTATGGAATACATACTGATTTTGAATTGTATAACTTCCTGGAGGATTGATGCTTTTATCATTATGACATATTTCTATTTCTCTCTAGAAATGCTTTTTGTACTAAAGTAGTCTCTGATATTAAGACAAAAATAATATATTTCTTTTGGTTAGTGTTGTCATAGCATGTATTTCTCATCTCTTTACTTTTAAATATATATTTTTTATACTTAAGATATGTGTCTCCTAAGGAGCATTCTAAAATTTTAATTAAATGTATCTTCATTTTGTTATTAAAAATCAGCATCATCAATTTTTTTAGTATGGTTTTGCTTTTCTACCTAGCAAAAATTTCTCACATTTTCTTTATCTGAAAGTATCTTTATTTTCATATTTCTATTGAGATCTTGGCTTTCCGAGTTATTGTTTCTTCTTTGAATGCAATTTATCTTTATTCTTTTGCTGCTTTTTAAAACAAATTATTTATTTTTAATTGAAGATAATTGTTTACAATCTTACTGCTTTTAAGATATCACTTTCTTTATGTCTGTGTCTCTGCCTCTGTCTTCTACCTGCCCCATCTCTCAGCTCTTTTATTGCAATACCTCCGAAGAATGGTCCTTATCCTGCTGAACTTTACAGAGGTACATCAACCTGGGGCTGATTGCCCTCAACAGTTCAGAAATAAATTTTTGGCCATTAGTTCTTCAATTTGCTATTAAATCATGTTAGATATGGTATATTTTAATTTTTAATACCCGTTTCTTTTATTCCAAACTTCTAGTGAAATTCTCCCTCTTTTTATTGGTTTTCTTCACATTTCCCCACATTTTAATTAATATGTTAAACATGGTTATTTTAATACTTTTGTTTGTTCTCCTCGAATCATGATTGTTTGTAAGTCTGTTTCTATTGTCTTTTTTCCCCCCTGTTGATTTTGGTTAATTTAGTCTTGTTTCTTGGTATGTAAAATGGTATCAGCTCCAAATGATATGAAACACCTCTTTCCTAGCTTGGATGGTGATCTTAATCCAATCAAAGATGGTGGAGTCAGTCCAGGATTGAATTTTGGATTAAGTTCAGTCTTCTCCTGGTTTCTGCTATGATTCTAGGGTGTAGCTCTCCAGGATTTTCAATTGGCTAAGTGGTGCAATGAATGAGTCCCTCCTACAATGGGGTCTTGAATCCTATTTTTTCAGTTTATTTATTTGCCTTCTATCTGTACTTCTTCATAATTTTGAAAAATCCTGAAGGAAAAATGGCTGTATGTTTGATGCCTCTCAGATCTTCAGTTGACTCTCTGACCTCATGAAACTGCCCAAAGCACTGATATTTCTCTCTTCCCAGAGCTGGACTCTGCTGGGATGAAGCCCACATTATTAGCACACAGAATCGGCAAATGCCTTTAGGGAAAAAGAAGCTTCAGTTCATTAGTAGGCATCTCTTTGGTTCTCCATCTTGCTAATCCTTCTTTATTGGGTAGATCTCTGACATTCTTAAACAAATTATAGCATACTCAGGTTTTTCAATGTTCTTGGTAGGTGGCTTGTTGGCAGACTCATAGCACTAATTTCTCATCCTCTCCCAGCCAATGTTTATTCTCCTTCTGCTTAACTCTTCCTCAAGAGTGTAATATGAATGGGATAATACGTTTGAAGTTTTTGTTTCTTTACCTTTACTTCGTTTACTGCTTTTTATAACTGTTCTAGAACACAATATAAATTCAAGATCTGCTAATAATTACTTTCAAATGCATTACTTTATTTTACCTTTTTAAAATTATAAATCATTCATTGCACTTTGAATATAATTGCAAAAACAAGCAAATAAGTAATTTTTGTGTTACTTATTTAGCTTATAGCAGCAACTGTAATTTCAATAATAAAATCAGGCTAGTTGGATCAGTTCAGTTCAGTTCAGTTGCTCAGCCATGTCCAACCCCCTGCTACCCTATGGACTACAGCTTGCTAGGCCTCCCTGTCCATCACCAACGCACAGAGTCCACCCAAACTCGTGTCCATTGAGTCGGTGATGCCATCCAGCCATCTCATCCTCTGTCATCCCCTTCTTCTCCTGCCTTCAATCTTTCCCAGCATCAGGGTCTTTTCAAATGAGTTAGTTCTTTGCATCAGATGGCCAAAGTACTGGAGTTTCAGCTTCAGCATCAGTCCTTCCAATGAATAGTTGGGATGCTTCTTTGCTAATTTTTTTATTTTTAACTGTCTGGACTCAGAACTGATACTTACAGTTTTAGGTTTTGTGTGCTCAGTCATGTCCGACTCTGTGCCACATGATGAACTGCTGCCTGCCAGACTCCTCTGTCCCTGGGATTTTCCAGGTAAGAGTACTGGAATGGGTTGCCATGCCCTCCTCCAGAGGATCTTCCTGACCGAGGGATAGAATCCATCTCTCATGTCTTCTGCATTGGCAGATAGGTTCTTAACCACTAGCACCACCTGGGAAGCTGGATACTTATACAGTGAAATTCTAATCAGAGAATTTTATTTCTTGCCCCAACTTCCAAAATATCTATCTATACTCCTTTTGTCCAGATCAGAAATAGAGTTCATGATTCAAGGACTTCTTTTTTAGGTCTAATAAGCTGCTTTTCCATGCTTCCTCTTCACCTTCTCCAGAGTAGCCTGAAATGTGTGTAACTAATACAGCAGCTATTTATACCCTTTCCTCTATTTCCCTCTCTTCCAATTTTGTTGTTGTTCCAGTGCAGCATGCAGGATCTTAGTTTCCTCATCAGGGATCGAATCCTTGCCCTCTGCAGTGGAAACTGAGAGTCCTAACCACTGGACTGTCAGGGAATTTCCCCTCCCTTCTGATTCTCTGTTGACTTTGCACATCTGCAACAGCAGCTCTCAGAAGCCACAAGATATTGGCAGTGAATCATTTTCTAGCATTTGTTTTATTTTTCACAGTATGGTTTTTAGCAGGAAATTTTTCACTTACCAGGACTAAGTCTTTTTATTTTTTTAATTATTGAACTTGAGAAAAGTGAAAGTGAAAATCGATCAGTCGTGTCCAACTCTTTGCCACCCCATGGACTATATAGTCCATGGAATTCTCCAGGCCAGAATAATACTGGAGTGGGCAGCCTTTCCCTCCTCCAGGGATCTTCCCAACCCAGGGATCGAATCCATGTCTTCTGCATTGCAGTTGGATTCTTTACCAGCTGACCCACAAGGAGCATGAGAGGTACATGACAAATTTCCATATCTTTTGCAGAGAGGAGAGATATGATTTTTAAAGATTTTTTTTCTTAGTCTCTGAAATGTGGATGAAGATGAATCCTAGGTCAGTTTGGATTACATATACAAATGCCTGGTATTTGGGAAGATTTCCCAAGACAAGCCCAAAGAGTTTACTTACTATTAAGCCATGCTTCTCTGGGCCGTTGTTGGTCTGGCGGTGGTTATCTGATGGCCTGAAACACCTCCTGAAATAGAATTTGAATGTACAAGCCAGGCTGTCAATCTCTACATTCAGGTGGGCAAGCCTGATCATATCTGCATGTTCTCTGAAAGTGGAAAGAGTCAAGTGTCATGGCTTAAGTTGGGGGTGGGGGTCATGACACACATGGTTTACCCTCTAAGATTAGGGAAAGCTCTTGGTTCCTCATCAGAAGGGTTGGACAAAGCAGAATTGAGGGTTCGGAAGGAGGGTTCGGTGGGTATCTCTAGGGGTAGTGTCACTCTAAATCAGATTATCTATTTGGTGAAGAAGTTTTGTTCCAAGACTTGCGCACAATACTTGGAATGCAAGCATAAAAAGATCCAGCCACTTTGACTAGAGATTTCCTTCTCCCCCTGCCCACCTTCACCTTTACAGACCTAATGAAATAGATATTTGATTGCATGGTTGTTAATGACAAAATTTTGAAGACTGTTATCAGAGTTTAGCTTTCTTCATGCATTTCTCTTTATCCTGCAATTACTACAAAGGGGGAAAATATGGTTTCTATTTTTAAAGGATTCAGTGTATACCTATGTGGATATCTGTAATTTCCACATGCATGTATTCAACAATCTTTACCCAAACTTTTCCAGCCCGATATTTTTGTGTCTATTAATAGTTCAATAGTGCCACCATCCACTTAGGTGCTCAAGCCAAAATCTTGGGAGTCCTGTCCCGTTCTACTCTTTCATTCACACACCTGACATCTAATATATTACCAAAAATACATCTGCACCACTAAAATATGTCCCATATTCCACTTGAGTCTAAAGCTTCACCAAGAACTTTTGGCTTAATTGAATCCTTACCTTTTTTCCTAGTTTTCATTCTTGTTTTGACACAATCTGAGGTCTATTAAGAAGCCAGAGTGATTCTCTAGAAAATTCTATCTTCTGTTTGTCAGTGAATTTAGGGGGAAAAAAAAATCCTACCTCTTTATCACTGCCTTTAATTCTTCTATGGGCTCGTCCCTGCCACTCTCTGTAAGTGAGCCTTAATGCTATTCTTGGATTTGGCCAAGTCCATTCTGAATTTGAATCATTTATACTTGCATTTTCTCTTGAAATTGTCTCATAGCTAACTTCTGCCTGTCAATCAGAACAGAATCAAATCAGAGTCTTCTTTGTTGGAAGATTAACTTCCTGCCTATTGAATCTAAAGTGGCTTCCTAGTCACTATCTATAAGACTACCATCTTTTATTGTTTTCTCAGTACTTATTGTAATATAAGCATATCTATTTTGTTATTGGTTTAGCCATTTACTCATTGAACTCCATAAGAAGGAGCATCTTGTCTGTGATTGATCAGTGCTCTAACCCCAGCACCATGAAGAGTGCCTGGCACCCAAGAGAGGCTCAAGAAATAGTTCTTATATAAATAAATGAATGGGTATCCAGGACACTTATGTGAAAGAGGCTTAATTACAGTAGTGGCACTGTATTAAAAAGTGTCAGTTTATAGCAACAGGTCCCAAGGAATACAGAAGAAATACAGTGGAAAAAGTGTGTTTTCAGAGTAGGCTGAGATTAATCAGGCAGGATTTAAGGAAGAAATAGTTTTAAGAGTTGGGTTTTAAAGATTTGGGCTATAGAACTGTTTATTCTCAACAAAGCGCAGCTTTTGAAAGTTCCCACTTCCAAATTCAATACTATTATTAGTAGTAGTACAATGGTAGACAGTGGAGAAGCAGGTGGTTTTAATTCCATCTGTAATAAACCTCAACTATTAACCATTTGATGAAACAGGGAATCTTTGTGGTACTGACTGCTCTTACCGATAATAGATTTCATTTTTAATCTTCTCAGAAAATGTAGTCAGCTCTGTCCTTGCTCTTAAGGGTCATTCAAAAGGCTGGATTATAAAGTTACAGCTCCTGCTCTGAGCAACAACAATCGGGTGAACCCTGATTCACTGTTGTCAGGGCAGGCAATTGAGTTGCTGCCATTACTTCTCCCATATGCAGCTGCTGAAAGGTGAAAAGAAACAAACACATTTCTGCTGGAGCACAAAGTTCCAACCCTTTCACTAAGCTTTTCTCTTAAGGGTCTGAGTCATAAGTCCTGTTCAAGTTCTCTTGATCATTTTCCCTCGTAGGTAATAAGATGAGAGAAAAATGGGGCTCTAGAAGATCAAAATTCAAGAGTAAATAACTTTAATGAAAAGAGCAGCAGGCTGAGAAAATGAATTAAACTAGTATGTGAGGTCCTGCTACATGTCTAGCTTGAGGTATAAAATAGAATAGGGCATGCTACTTTCCCAAGAGAAGTGTAGTTCTTGTGTGTGTGTGTGTCTTTTTTCAAATTTTGAAAATCTGTTTTTAATTGGAGGATAATTGCTTTACAATGTTGCGTTGGTTTCTGCCATACAATAATGTGAACCAGCCCTAAGTACACATATATCCCCTTTCTCTTGAATCTCCCGCTCACCCTACCCCCATCCCAGCCCGCTGGGTCATTACAGAGCGCCAGGCTGAGCTCCCGTGTTAGACAGCAGCTTCCCACGAGCTCTCTACTTTACATATGGTAATATGCATATTTCAGTGCTATCCTCTCAATCTGTCCCACGTCCCACCCTCTCCTTGTCCCGTTGTGTCCACAATTCTGTTTTCTATGTCTGTGTCTCTATTCTTGTCCTGGAAATAAGTTCATCAGTACCAAATTTCTAGATTCCATATCTATGTGTTAATATACAATATTTGTTTTCTCTTTATGACTTACTTCACTCTATATAACAGGCTCTTGGTTCATTCACCTCAGTTCAACTGACTCAAATTCTTTCCTTTTTATGACTAATATTCCATTGTTTTTGGTACCACAATTTACTTTTCCATTCATCTGTTGATGGACAGAGGTACTTTTATCTTAGGTTAACTAATTTACACTCCTGGAAAATGAGCAAATAGGAACTGCCAAATCGATAAATGACCAAAAATAATTACTAATAGTTTAATACATTTCTACCTTCCTTTCATTCCTTTTCTACCTCCCTCCAGCCTTTTCCCCTTCCCACTTCTCCTTCTTCTGCATAAGCAACCATCCAGGAAGTACACAGAAGAGGACCAATGAATAATATCTGAAAATTACATTTTGGATTAGTTGCTCCTTTGGCTATTGTTTCCAACGACTTTTTAAAATATTTACAAACAAAAGCCTTCAATGTGTTTCAAATGTTCAGAATGTTTTCCTTCATGATATCAACTATTGCTTCACAGGTTAGAGAGACATTGGTTCTAGATAGTTGGAAAACATTCAGAATTATTCTTTTCCATTAGGAAACTTTCTCAAGTACTATGATGGAGCCTGCGAGCTCTCTCATCATTTGCAAACAAGAAGCAGTGATCATCCTAGTAAAGTATTTTGAAGCAGAATAAGTATTAATTGATAAATATTATTAGTAAACATGGAGAAGTTACCAAAGCTAAAGGTATCATTTTAAATTATATTCTTTGGCTTAAAAATTGGTACAAGTCACAGAATGAATAACATAATTACAAATCAATTTTTTGTGTGTATTTCTAATTGAAAAATTCATGCTTTGAATTATTATGGTCTTGAAATATATTTCCAATATGGGCCAATTTCCTCTTATTTATTTTTCCTTTAGGAATTTCTTAAATATTATTTCCTGTGGGCTCTTCCTTATAAACTTTAGAAATATTCTCTTTTGCATTAATGAAGATCCTTCTGGATTTTGTGTGAAGTTTAATTAACTTTATAATTTTATTTAAGAACAGTTGTCAAATAATATTATTTCTTATTCAGCAGAAATTATATATCTTCAAAGTATTGTGACTTTCTTTACAATGTCACACATATTTCTGAAATTTATCCCTAAAATGTTTTAAAATGTTTCCCTATTTCCATAAGTAGGATCTTTTGGGTTCTAACATGAATTTCAGCCAAGTATGTAGAAATTGAAGAGTATATTGATTTTGGTATATTTATCTGCAGTATAACTAGAATGTTACAACCCAACCCCAAAGAACTAACCAAGTGTCCACACTCTGCTTTAGTACTATATTTGTTTTTAAACAAATTCCTATAGCTCCTGTTGACACACATTAATGTCATCTGATAATGAATTTAATACTGTGTCTTCTCTCCCCAAATTAAGAATTTAAATTTTCCAATAATGCATAGTATTGTGATAAGTGAGTACAATTTTTTGTCACTGATTTTAAATTTGGTGAAATTGCTTTTAGAGTTTTTAATGTTGAACTTTTGGTTTAAGATATTATTTGTTAAGAAAAAGATTCTGTTCTCATTAAAATTTTAAAAAATTGGAGTATGTATTTGAATGAACTACATTCTGATAGTTCTCTTTTTTTTATTTTTTTTATTTTTTCTGTATTTATGTATTTATTTATTTATTTTTTTATTATTGTTTTTGCCATACATTGTCACCATGGGTTTACATATGCTTCCCCTCCGGGTCCCCCCTCCCTCCTCCCTCCCCCCTGGGAAATCTCGCTGCACCAGTCCCGAGCATCAATCCTGGGCTGACGATTGATTAGACACATGACAATTAACATGCTTCAATGCCCTTAAAATTGCAGCATTCTTACATTCTTAGGATAAAACTTACCTTCTTGATCATGGTATGACATAGGGTTTGGTTGAAAGTAATCTGATGATAAACAATTAATGAAATGTCCATGAAAATAAAATCAGCCATAAAATAAATATCCCCCTTCACTCTTATTTTAAGCAGGATTTATCCTGAGTGTCAATGTTCAAATCTGCATCAATTTCAGTAAGCCATTTTTTATTTTTTATGATGCTCGCTTCACATGAAATGTGAGTGGAGAAGGAAACGGCAGCCCACTCCAGTATTCTTGCCTGGAGAATCCCACGGATGGAGGAACTTTGTAGTCTACAGTCCATGGGGTCACAAAGAGTTGGACACTACTGAGCGACTTTGCTTTCTTTTGCTTTCACGTGAAATAATTAAAATATTTAGTATGTTTTTAGTTGAGAATAAAAATTTAAAAGAAATTATTGACAAATTATTAAAAACACATTTAAAGGGAAAGAAGCATAAGTAATTGGAATTAATTGAATTTAAAATGCTTTAAAAATCTTAAAACTTGAAATTATATAGTGTTTTAAATGTCTTTTCATAGATTTTCATTTTTTTCCTCAATGCAGGAAAAAAAGATTATATAACCCACCAAGAGTCTTTCACTGTTAATATTTTCTTGTATGCTTTTCCTGATATTTTTCTTTCCAGTGCACATACAGTCACATTATTATCATTATTTTTTTTTACAAACATGGAATGAATATCAAATGTATATAGTGGTCTATTTTCATAGTTATCTTTTCAGAGCAATAGGTAAATTTCTCCAAGACAGTTATTAATGATTATATGCAAATCTACTCACACATATTGTATTCCACTCTGCCATCATTTATTCTCCTATTCTCTATAGTCATTCTCCTATTAGTTATTTGTATTTTTCCTAACTTTTAATTATTATAAACAACACAGAACAAAAATTGTTTTAAGAAATTGATTGTTAACAAGAATGAAATATATTTTGAACCAAACCACATGAAACAATATTAAAACTTTGATTTTAAACAAGCCAACTCTAACTTGCTAAAATTTAAAATAGTTGTTTCTGTATTTCTCTGCTTGACATATTAATTAATTTTAATTATATTACATAGATAATTTGTTTGATATCTTTATTAAGCTTAAGGTTTGTATTTATATGTTTCTCATTGAATAAATTAAGTGGTTTCTACTATTTTTCAGTGTTTGTAATTATCTAAGATGAAAATACGTTATTTTATGACATTTCAAATAATGTCATTTGAAACTATTTGGTAAATTATCAATATTTGGTATATTTTAGAGATTGATTTTTAATAAATGTGTCACAATTTCTTTTATATTTATGGTCATATATAGATATTTTAACTTGTTAACTTTTACACTTTGTAAAATTTATAGAATTTAAGCCATTTGCAGGAGTAATTAAAATTAAGTGCGACTATTACATCGTAATACTTAAAAAAAGTTTTAGGACTTCCCTGGCTGTCGTGATTAAGATTTCGTCTTCCATTGCCAGGAGTGCAAGTTCGATCCCTAGCTAGGGAGCTAAGATCCCACATACCTCATAGCCAAAAACACAGAACAGAGCCAAACACAGAACAGAAGCAATATTGTAACAAATTCAATAGTTTTTAAAAGTAGTCCACATCAAGAAAAATCTTAAAAAATATCTTATCTTTTTTAGCATTCTTATTTTAACTTATATTTGTCTTCCTTCCATTATTAGATCTGCCATTTAAGTTTTATATTTTTGATTGACCTGCAAAATTACTTTCTGGATTTGTCATCCATTATTTTTCTACTGTCTAAATCATTTTATTCTACTATCAGCGTCAACATTTCTAAAAATAATGGTGTGACCTGACTATAGATTGCTGGAAAATATTATGATCCTTCAGTGGTCAACTGAAACATCTAAATTTTAAAAACCCTTACTCTGGCCAACACCACACACACACACTGACTTATAAAAGGAGAGGCAGCATAGCTAGGATGCTTTTTTTTTACTTAGAAAAAAAAAGTATTGGATTTATACTCAACCATGTAGAAATAAATTCCTCAATTTTCTTCCACCTGTATCTCTTGTGATCAGATTTATAGTGTTTTCATCTGAAATGTTCTATAAAGCAATCTCACATTTTTCTTTGAATAATTACTACTGTGGGAAATATGTCTTTATGAATTTTTGTCCTTATGAAATATGTCTTTATGATGTGTGAAATATTTGATTTTATTGTGTTGGATCTTGAGACAATTATCCATATAACTTTTGATTTTTTTGAAGCTATTTATTTTTCCTTTTTTGGCATAATACAGTATCAGTATTTGTGTATTAACTGTGGACACTTGACAATTAGGACATTGGGGTGGAGGTTGTTACTGATTTTGAAGTACTTACCATAGAAAAAGGTCTTCCCTGGTGGCTCAGTGGGTAAAGAATTTGCCTGCAGTGCAGGAGAACTGGGTTCCATCCCTGGGTCAGGAACATCCCCTGGAGAAGGAAATAGCAACCTACCCCAGTATTCTTGCCTGGGAAATCCCACGTACAGAGGAGCCTGTCTGGCTACATCCATGGGGTCTCAAGAATCGTACATGACTTAGCGACTAAACCACCACCACCATAGAAAAATCCTTCCAATATTTATGTCATTTAATTCCCATAGCAATCCAGCTAGGTAAGAATGATTATCTACACATTTTTTGCAATGGAAAAATAGATTGAAAGTTAAGTGCTCTGCCCAGATCATATCTTAGTACACTGCAGTGATAGAGCTCAGAGCTGGGTGTGCTAGACGCTGAAGCCTGATGCCTTTTTTACTAAATTAGTGTCTTTCAAGGAGATGTAATTCCTATTAGGGGTGTACAGAGTTTGACATATATCTAATTGTTGAACATTACTGTATTATTCATTTCTTTGCTGTCCTTATTCAATTTTTAATGGGGGCTTACCCAGGATAATTGGATGCAGTAATTTAATAGTAGAGTTTTTGAAATATGGGTTCCCCAGGCAATCCATCTCGTCTTTGCTGTGCCTTCAACTACCACACTTCTGGCTGTCAGCTTCCAGACTTCTTTAAGCTCCAGGCTTGAGCTCAGAAAACGTATTTAAAAACTCAGATTAAATATTGTACCATTTGGATTCAGTATTAAGAATGATTAATAAACATTTACTGTAGAACATTTGGAAAACAATGAGAAACATGAAAAATATAATAAAAATCATCTCAAATTCCACAAGCTTGGAGAACCACTATTTTTAGGATTTATTTTTTTGCTGCTCAATATCTTTGTCTGTTATAGGCACAGACATATATTTTATTTATCAATTGGAATCAAGTCAATGATTCTGGTTTTGAACCTACTCTTTTTTTCTACTTAAGAATATAATGTAAACATTTTCACATTATCAGATATTATTCAGCAATGTGATTTTTTTTAATTAGCCATTGTGTTGTATGGATATACTAAAGGGTAACAATTCCGTATCATTGTAGATAATTTTTATGGATATTCATGTGTACAGTATTTTAAATGGTACCTCATTACACAATAAATGAACTTTTGATAAAATTTCATCAGGCAGGGTGGCCATGGAATTGAGTAGTCAAGAATCAATCTTAGTAAAATCTATAGTATACCTTTGACAATGTCATAATTTCTGTTAATGGTACACTACATTTTAGGCTGGATTTCATCATGAGATACCACTCTAGTAATATCCCAAACCTTTCACCCCACAAAACTTGCATTCTTTAATGCAAATTTAATTTTTTTCTTTCAGAGATGTCAAATACTGCCGATATTTTTTTCCTGCTGATGATAACAGATATAAGAGCTAAGGTGACTTGTCTAGATAAAGATCGTCTAAAGACAGGTAAACTTAGAAACCACATTTTAAATGGAATTAAATGCAATAGTGTAAATCTAATGCTGCTTCAGTTCTTGGCATCCCCTACATTTCTTCTCACACGTTCTCAAATCTGTTATCTGTACATTTTTGCCTTCCTGTAAGTGGTTTGTGAAATAAAGAGAACATTTACTTCCATTTGACTATTTTATAATAGCTTCTAAATAGGAAAGTTGTGAGAAAATGTTCACGTATAATGTGAAGCTATTGAATTTTTTCATAAAAGGCGAGAAAAGGCAGGAAAAAAAATCTCATTTCACCTAATGCATTTCACAGATTGCCATAAACTAAGACTCTTTATCATTGGAAAGAAAATGCAGCTTTTCTTCAGTAGGAAACAAACATATTTGCATCAAAACAGAATGAGGAAGCTGTAAATAGACGGGTAAATTTTGGTTGTTACCAGGCAGACTGAGCTGTCACAACCCTTGGAGACATTTGGAGAATATTTTCACACAAAAGGTGAGTATCTAATCATTTATTCATTGGAATCTATGATTTACTTCCCACATATAAGTAAGGACTTTTTTAAAAAAAAAATTAAAATCTCAATAACTTTAAGTTTTCTATCTCATTTCCAATAACCATCTAGGGCACCTTCATCATCTGTCTTGATGATCCTTTTAAAACTGATTTTACATCTTGTTTCCAGAAACTTCTACATCCACTTGGCTATAGTCAACACTGGCCATGCTGTTGATATCTTTTCTGTTTGACTTGCTCCAAAACCCCTTGCCTTCTAGAGAACACATTCTTTATATCCATTGGGTGATATAATCCTGATTCAGTCTTGGTACATTTTCCATGTCCATTGCCACTTTCTCAGTTGTGATGGCTTCTCTTTCCCAGCCTTAATTTACTGACTCCTTGCCATCCCCACCTTCTAGTAGATTAACTAATATAATCTGAGTACTCACATTGGGCTTCCCTCATGGTTTAGATTTTAAAGAGATCTGCCTGCAGTGTGGGAAACCTGGGTTTGATCCCTGGGTTGGGAAGATCCCTAGTATTCTTGCCTGGAGAATCCCCATGGACAGAGGAGCCTGGCAGGCTACAGTCCATGGGGTCACAAAGAGTCAGATATGATTGAGCAACTAAGCACAAGTACTCACATTCCAATTTCTATTGCTACTTATTATGCCTGAACTGTTGAGAACTGGTAAATGGCCATGATGTGCAGATGTGCCACCAGTGGGTCACAGGTGTGCTGGTAATGGGTTGGCCAAAAGTTCTTTTGGGTTTTTCCATGAGCTGGTACACAAAACCTCAAACAAACTCTTTGGTCAACCCAATACATGATTTCCATCAGTCTCAGCCAGTTTCTCCCAGTCACCAGCTGCCTTTTCTCCAGAGTGCCATCCAAACATGTGTGCTGTGATGGGGTAATGATTAGGAATTGCTAATTGAAGGTTAACAGTTGAATACATGAGTTGATAATTGTTATTTGCTAATATTTAACCCTGAGTGAATTGCTTAACTTCTCTATCGCACTTTGCATTATTTCATTATTATAAAGATAATGATGATCATGCAAGGAATCATGGTACAAATTATGGATGACACAGAAGTGAGGTACTCTATCCTTAAAGAGATGTCAGTAAAGTTGGGGAGACAGAAGCACCAAAAACTACCAATGTAGTCCATGATACATATCACAAAGTGCTCAAGGGTTCAGGAGTCAAGTGAAGGGAGGACTGCCCAAGAAATTAAATAGGAGGTGAGTCTTAAAAGATGGTGAGAAAAATAGGGGAAGTAAATGTACTAATGGAGACTGAGAAAGCCTTCAGATTCACATTTTGTTGAAAGTAGGCTTTGTTAAAATTAGGTTCTTGTGTCCTGACCAGATGCTGGCTGAAACTGTTTAGTAAAACAACCATTGATTCGTCGAAAAGGAAAAGATGGTGAACAGTCCTCTAGGTAACTGGGAACCAACTTGATCCCTGGGCCAAGAAGATCTCTGGAGAAGGAAATGGCAGCCCACTCCAGTATTCTCGCCTTGAAAATCCTATGGACAGAGGAACCTGGAAGGCTACCATCCATGGGTCTCAAAGAGTCGGACACAAATTAGCAATGAAACAATAACAAGAAGGCAATTAAGACACAAACCAATTTGTATTTTCCAGGCTAGAATCATCTGCAAGAGGCAAATCTCAAAGTTGATTTACTTGAAGTTTTTGACTTATAACTTAAAAATATTTAAAATAAAGTATTCTATTTCTCCTCACTTGAAATGACATGATTTAAAAAGAAGTCTCCATACATTTATTTTCTTGTGTGTATGTTTACTTTTGGTGGAGCAATGTGGCCTTGGGTGCTTTTGTTTAATGTAGTCTTTTTTGTCTCTCTTTCTTTTTACTTCTATTTTTCCTCTGTTTATGATCAGAATGACTTCAGATAAAGAAGGGAGAAATCAGGATTCTCAGGCCAGGGACAGAGGGCCCCTCTGTGATCACAGCCACTTGCAGTTTTTGATCAGCCATAACAAGGAAAATGGTGCAAAGGGAAAAGTGAGAGTGAGGGCAGTCTGTCGATCCACTCTCCAACTCCCAACTCTATGACCTCCGTCTAGAGGTGTCTTTTCCTCCGAGTACTTAGTCAAGATTTAAAACTAAGGAAAATGAGCTGAAGAACTGGCAAGTAGTACCTGCTTTTTCAAAATTTCCTAAATTGGTCTCAGCAGCAGCAGCTTTAATGTGATGCTGGAAATCATTTCCTTCTAAGCAACATTAGCTCTACTGGCTTGTGGTTTATCTTAAAATGAGTCAACCTCACTGAAGTTAAAAAACACTTCAGTATTACAGAATTAGCTCTCAGCTCTAACCTGAGTACACAGCATTAGTTTCCTGTAAATTACTATATAAGCTCAAAACCGTTTAGAACACGGAGCACTTGATTCTTTCCAGGCACAATCAATGGAATGCCATTATTTCTCCATGGGAGAGATACAGTCAAGATTTTGTTTCTCTACATGATGAATTATTGCATTATAGTCCATGTTATTGTGCTTATACAAATAGTACATTAATGAAAATAATATTTCAGGAGTAGGAATAATTTTTTTCTGCTTATCAGGAGGGACAATGTCATTGTTGAGAGCTTCCCAGATGACTCAGTGGTAAAGAATCTGCCTGCCAATGCAGGAAACGTAGGAGATCCCGGTTCGATCCCTGGGTCGGGAAGATTCCCTGAAGTAGGAAATGGCAGCCCACTCCAGTCTTCTTGCCTAAAAAACCCCATAGACAGAGGAGCCTGGTGGGCTACAGTCTTTGGGGTTTGCCAAAAGTTGGACATGACTGAGTGACTAAGCACACATCAGTGTCATTCTCAGGCAACTGATAGCTGGAAAGTTTTCAGTGTTGTCTTAAACAGATCAAGGTTTCTGGAAAACTTGATTAGAGATTTTCAGGAAATTGCTTAGAAGGCAAGCAAGTTGCCTTCATTTCTCTCTGAACCTTCCCCTGGTGACCTTCCAATTATTTTCAGCGGTATCATGAAATCAGAAACTAGTTCCTTTTTTTCAGCACATGATTCTCATTGCCTAAAAGTACTGCCTAATAGCAGGGTCAGGATGTGTGTTGACCAACTGTGAGCTGTATTCTAGAAACTGGTGTGCTTCTTTTGCTTTCCCTTTTGTATCTCCATCAAAATTTATTCATCCTTTACTTGAATCCTACTTGTCCTAGGCTGTGCTAATTAACACTGAGATAAACAGGTGAAGTCATTGAGAGAATGTTTCAAAGGACAGACCTTATAAAAAGACGCAGTGGCAAGAATTTTAGACAATGTGCAAGTCTATAGGGAAAATATTTTCATTAGTAATAACAATTTACATGAGTTGATTAGATAGTTCTCGGCATTTCACAGATGACACAGTGTAGGCAGGACCTTCCATGGAAGCTGAGAACTGGAGAAATTGTGAATGTGACTCAGAGCAACTTCAGAAGGAGCAGCATGATCAGAAACAGCTTACCTTGGGTGATTAAGACAGTGGATGTAAATTCACAGATTCACAAATATTAATGGTAATAATAAACATGGCAATCAACTGTTGTAAGTACAACCAAGTGGCTTAATCTGAATAGACAGGGTATAGATTCTTGAAGTCAAGTGGAAAAAGTAGAAATATAGGGGGCATCTTAGTTGGCTTCACTATTATTGGTCCCACAACAGGAAAGCTTACAGTTTTTAATAATCTGTACTAAACAGGAGCAAAATGAAAAGCATAGAAAAATAAAAATGGAAGTAACTCAATAATTTACTTAAGAATGCAACATTTTTAGTCTACCTATCCTAATTTTTGTTACAGTTAGTTTTGTTTCTTTTTCTTTCTCCTTTATCCAACTTTGGTGATATGTCATATGAATATCTGAATTATCAAATGTTTCCTTTTATTTATTTTTAAAAATAGTTTTATTTATTTATTTATGCTGTGCTGGGTCTTCATTGCTGTGTGGGCTTTTCTCTAGTGGAAGCAAGCAGGGGATACTCTCTGGCTGTGGTGCCCTGGGTTTTCATGGTGATGGCTTCTCTTGTTGAGGAGCACAGGCTCTAGGGCGCCCAGGCTTCAGTAGTTGTGGCTCTTAGGCTTAGTTTTTCTGTGGCATGTTGGATCTTCTCAGACCCATGAGCATGAAATATCTTTTCATTTATTTGTGTCTTCTTCAATTTCTTTCATTAATATCTTGTAAGTTTTCAGTGTTCATGTTTTTCACCTCCTTGGTTAAATTTATTCTTAGGTATTTCATTCTTTTTCATGCAACTGTAAATGGGATTGTTTTCTTTATTTCCATAGCTTCTTTTTTATTTTTTTAAATTTACATTTTTAATTGGAGGATAATTGCTTTACAGTATAGCATTGGTTTCTACTATACATCAAAATGAATCAGCCATAGGTATACATACGTCCCCTTCTTCTTGAACCTCCTTCCCACCTCCATAGCATCTTAACACATGGAAAAAGGAACAAAACCGTTGTTTTTCAGTCACAAAGTCATGTCTGACTTTTTGCAACCCCATGGCCTGCAGCATACCAGGCTTCTCTGTCTTTCATTATCTCCCGGAGGTTGCTCAAATTCATGTCCATTGAGTTGGTGATGCCATCCAACCATTTCAGCCTCTGTTGCCCCTTTCTCCTCCTGCCCTCAATCTTTCCCAGCATCAGAGTCTTTTCCAATGAATCAGCTCTTCACATCATGTGGCCAAAGTATTGGAGCTTCAGCTTCAGCATCAGTCTTTGCAATGAATATTCAGGGTTACTTGGTGTTAAAGCCAATTTCTAATCCAAAATGATCTTAAACAATCTGAACAGTAACAAACAGATGGAAGCTAACATGAAATACTTCCCAGTCTCTGAAAGTGCTTGTTGGGTGGCAGTCACACCTCTGGTAACAGCCTGGAGCGCAGAAGGCAGAGCCAAGGCACCTGAATTTTGATGCAGTTGTAGAAGCTCTATAGTCTGTCTCTTGCTGCGGTGGCCTGGGATATTTAAAAAAACTTGTATTTCAATAATTCTCTATCTTGCTAACAGATACTATTTATATATAGAGGGGAGTATGATGCATAAGAGGAAGGAGAAATTACTTACATATTTTTCTTCGTTTAAATATTTCTTTTGTTTTCTGGTTATAAAAGCACTATATACTCATTCTAGGGACTTGGAAAATATAAACAAAACAAATAAGGGTTAAAAAAAACCCCTCTTGTCATCATTCTATCAAAGGTAAAAACTTTGATTTATTTCCAATTCTTCCTTTGTTTCATAACCCCTCTTTATCTAGTGACCTGCTTTTCTTTACAGAAAATCCCCTCAAAACAGTTGTCCTTCTTGTTTCTAAATTCTTTCTTCCCATTCTCTCAGGAGCCCAATCCTGTCATGTTTACACTACACCCTGAACTGCTGGGGTTTGGCTCACAAATGAAGTCCCTGGTTCTAAATCCAGTGACTGGTCCTCAGGCAGGATTTGTCACATCTGTTAATTACTTCCTTCTTGAAACTGTTCTCATCTGAATCCCAGGACATCACTCTCTGGTCTCCTCCCACCCTTCTAGCTTCTTCTTCCCAATCCCTTTAGTATTTGTTTCTTCATCTCCATAGCGTTTGCCCACCAGGACACATCTGGGCTCACTCTCAGTTCATTGTGTGAACTCAAGTCTCGTGGCTCTAACTGTGAAATTCACCTCTGCAGCCAGGACTACTTCTCTGAACACTATGCTTACATTTCCAGCTGGCTATCTTGGTAGGTGGCTTCCCTAGTGGCTCAGTGGTAAAGAATCTGCCTGCCAATGCAGGAGACACAGGTTCAGTCCCTGAGTCAGGAAAGTCTCCTGGAGGAGGAACTGGCCACCCACTCCAGGATCCTTGCCTGGGAAATCCCATGGACAGAGGAGCCTGGTGGGCTACAGTTCATGGAGTTGAAGAGTTGGACATAACTGAGCACCCACGCATGCAGGTTTCTTATATGATAATATAGTCTGGCTATTTTTCATGAAATAAAATTAGGAAAAGCATATGTTTATAAAATCCAAAGAGAACAGAAATAATAAAATACAAAGTATATTTCTCTTTCATTGGCTTAATATATGACCAGGCCCTCTCCCAAGGTTAAATATTATTATACTTTTTTGGGTGCCACTTTCGTGCCTTTACTAGAAAGTTTTGATATATCTTTTTATCTCACTGTATTACATTGGCTTATTTAATTTCTTTGATTAGGATAGTACATAAATAGTTCTTCAAGATTAAATGTGAGTGTGTGGCTTATTCTATATTTAAATATTAATTATTACTTTCTTTTGTAACTTTCTTAAATTATCAAATTGAGATTTTTTTCATTTCCTTCATAATGCTGAAATAGTTCCAGGTTCTAAGTTTGTGTTTTAAAATTAGATATAACAAAAATATTTTGGAGACATGCTCAAAGAATATAGATTTTGGTCTTATTAGCTCTGTGTTTATGTTTAGTCATTTAGTCTTTCTGAGCCTTAGTTTTCCCATCTGCCATTAAATTACCTTGAATTAGATAATATCTAATATTAATTCCAACTGTGAAATTTGAAGCCCATAATTATGTCTCTTCTTTCAGTTCAGTTCAGTTCAGTTGCTCAGTCATGTTCGACTCTTTGAGACCCCATGAGCTGCAGTACGTCAGGCCTCCCTGTCCATCACCAACTCCCAGAGTCCACCCAAACTCATATCCATTGAGTTGATGATGCCATCCAACCATCTAATCCTCTGTCGTCCCCTTCTCTTCCTGCACTCAATCTTGCCCAGCATCAGGGTCTTTTCAAATGAGTCAGTTCTTTACATCAGGTGACCAAAGAATTGGAGTTTCAGCTTCAACATCAGACTTTCCAATGAACACCCAGAACTGATCTCCTTTAGGATGGACTGGTTGGATCTCCTTGCAGTCCAAGGGACTGTTAAGAGTCTTCTCCAACACCACAGTTCAAAAGCATCAATTCCTAGGCACTCAGCTTTCTTTATACTCCAACTCTCACATCCATACTTGACTACTGGAAAAACCATAGCCTTGACTAGATGGACCTTTGTCAGCAAAGTAATGTCTCTGCCTTTTAATATGCTGTCTAGGTTGGTCATAGCTTTTCTTCCAAGGAGTAAGCATCTTTTAATTTCCTGGTTGCAATCACCATATGCAGTGATTTTGGAGGCCCCCCCCCCCAAATAAAATCTCTCACTGTTTCCACTGTTTGCCCATCTACTTGCTGTGAAGTGATGGGACCAGATGCCATGTTCTTAGTTTTCTGAATGTTGAGCTTTAAGCCAACTTTTTCACTCTCCTCTTTCACTTTCATCAAGAAGCTTTTTAGTTCCTCTTTGCTTTCTGCCATAAGGGTGGTGTCATCTGCATACCTGAGGTTATTGATATTTCTCCCAGCAATCTTGATTCCAGCTTGTGCTTCATCCAGCCCAGCATTTCTCATGATGTACTCTGCATATAAGTTAAATAAGCAGGGTGACAATACACAGCCTTGACCTACTCCTTTTCCTATTTGGAACCAGTCTGTTGTTCCAGGCCCAGTTCTAACTGTTGCTTCCTGACATGCATACAGATTTTTCAAGAGGCAGGCCAGGTGGTCTGGTATTCCCATCTCTTTCAGAATTTTCCACAGTTTATAGTGATTCACATAGTCAAAGGCTTTAGCATTGTCAATAAAGCAGAAATAGATGTTTTTCTGGAACTCTCTTGCTTTTTCGATGATCCACCGGATGTTGGCAATTTGATCTCTGATTCCTCTGCTTTTTCTAAATCCAGCTTGAACATCTGGAAGTTCCTTGTTCACGTATTGCTGAAGCCTGGTTTGGAGAATTTTGAGCATTATTTTTCTAGCGTGTGAGATGAGTGTAATTGTGCTGTAGTTTGAACATTCTTTGGCATTTCCTTTCTTTGGGATTGGAATGAAAACTGACCTTTTCCAGTCTCGTGGCCACTGTTGAGTTTTCCAAATTTGCTGACATATTGAGTGCAGCACTTTTGCAGCATCATCTTTCAGGATTTGCAATAGCTCAACTGGAATTCCATCACCTCCACTAGCTTTGTTTGTAGTGATGCTTCCAAAGGCCCTCTTGACTTCACATTCCAGGATGTCTGGCTCTAGGTGAGTGATCACACCATCGTGATTAACTGGGTCATGAAGATCTTTTTGTACAGTTCTTCTGTGTATTCTTGCCACCTCTTCTTAATATCTTAACATCTTCTTTAGGTCATGATAAATACACAAAACAGTTTAGCTGAAAGCCTGGCCTATACGTCACTGTAAGCGACATTCACCTGGCCTTCATATTCACTAACATCCTAAATTTATGTATTTACTGTTATATCCAAGTGATTTTAAACACATTACTGCAGAGAAACTATGGCAGAAATGAAAACAGTGCTAACCATAGAGCTCTTATCCTCTCTTACTACTAGACCACACTCTGTGTAAGTAATAATAGGTTCTTAACTTTCCTTTCCCCAGGGGATCTTCCCAACTCAGGGATCGAACTCAGGTCTCCCACATTGCAGGCAAATTCTTTACCAGCTGAGCCACAGGGAAGTCCAAGAATACTGGAGTGGGTAGCCTATTCCTTCTCCAGAGGACCTCCTGACCCCAGAATTGAACTGGGGTTTCCTGTATTGTAGGCAGATCCCTTACCAACTGAACTATCAGGGAAGCCCTATGATAGATTCTTAATGGATATTATGACTATCTTGTGGAAAGCATATTTATACTGCAATGCATTTTTATGTTAAAATGTTAATTTGTTAAATACAAACATTTAAACTACAAATTTTGTTAATCTTAAACTACAAGTTATGTAACTGTTTTGAGATTTCTTTACTTAATTATTTGTCAGTATAATCATTTAAGTTATCTCCACTCCAGTATTCTTTTTTAAATTAATTAATTTATTTTAATTGGAGGCTAATTGCTTTACAATATTGTAGTGGTTTTTCCATACATTGACATGAATCAGCCATAGGTGTACATGTGTTCCCCATCCAGAAGCCCCCTTTCACCTCCCTCCCCATTCCACCCCTCAGGGTTATCCCAGTGCACCAGCCCTGAGCACCCTGTCTCGTGCATCAAACCTGGACTGGCAATCTATTTCCCATATGGTAATATTCATGTTTCAATGCTATTCTGTAAAATCATCCTACCCTCACCTTCTCCCACAGAGTCCAAAAGACTGGTCTTTACATCTGTGTCTCTTTTGCTGTCTCGCATATAGGGTCATTGTTACTATCTTTCTAAATTCCATATATATGCATTAATATACTATATTGGTGTTTTTCTTTCTGACTTACTTTGCTCTGTATAATAGGCTCCAGTTTCATCCACCTCATTATAACTGATTCAAATGCATTCTTTTTAATAGATGAGTAATATTCCATTGTGTATTTATGTACCACAGCTTTCTTATCCATTCGTCTGCTGATGGACACCTAGGTTTCTTCCATGTCCTGGCTATTGTAAACAGTGCTGCGATGTACATTGGGGTACACGTGTCTTTCAATTCTGGTTTCCTTGTTGTGTATGCCCAGCAGTGGGATTGCTGGGCCATATGGCAATTCTATTTCCAGTTTTTTTAAGGAATCCCCACACTGTTCTCCATAGTGGTTGTACTAGTTTCCATTCTCACCAACAGTGTAAGAAGGTTCCCTTTTCTCTGCACTCTCTCCAGCATTTTTTGTTTGTAGACTTTTTGATCGCAGCCATTCTGACCATCGTGAGATGCTACCTCACTGTGGTTTTGATTTGCATTTCTCTGATAATGAATGATGTTGAGCATCTTTTCCTGTGTTTTTTAGCCATCTGTATGTCTTCTTTGGAGAAGTGTCTGTTTAGTTATTTGGCTCATTTTTTTGATTGGGTCATTTATTTTTCTGGAATCGAGCTGCAGGCACTCCACTATTCTTGCCTGGAAAATTTCCTGGACAGGGGAACCTGGTGGCCGAGTCGCAAAGAGTCGGACAGGACTGAGCACGCGTGCACGCGCGCAAACACACACACACACACACACACACACACACACACATCTTCTCTTGACTTGAGGGTCTGTGTTTGGAGTATGTGTATCTGAAGTATTTAAGTTAATATGCAATACCTTGGTTAAAGGGCTGAAACTGGCCCTTGCAGTCCTACGAGCAGAGGCTGTATTTTGAGTTTGTTTTCCTTTTACTTATATACACATGTACATATGGTAGGCCTGAGATAATGAGATTCTTTTCAACTTAAAATGCCTGTAGCTAGACATATGAACAAAACACCTCCATATAATATGCCTTTCTTAGTGGCGTTTACATGGGAGATGTGTTTTGATTTGCTTTTGTGTAACAAATACTATGTTATCTGGGCCAAAAACATTTCACCGTCAGAATTAGAGACTGTAAGCACAGCTGATTTTTAAGAGTATTTTGGGCAGCTGCAGAATTCTGATGACTATCCACCAGGCACTTTATCTCTTCACTGCCCAAACTGAGTCACTTTCTATCTTAAGTCTAACTTTATATAAAAAGTATCATCTTTTTCCTACTGATGAAATAAATATACAGAAACAAAACTAAATGAAGTAGGAGCTATGTCTAGTTTAAAAGCTTTATATTTAAGAAATGCATAAATACTTCTGAAATTAAGCCAATAACCATCTATGTGCTTTTGGGCCATGTCTTAACCTTTTAAATTCCACCAGAAATTGTCATTAATTTTAAAGATTTACATACAATTAGATATTTTTCTGCTATTACAAAAATTAGATGTATGGGATAAATGTACCTTTAGATAAGGACATGATGAAGGAAATCAATACTTGATTTAAATTTGCACTAGGAGAAAATTTAATCTGAGATGAAAAGTGATAAGTTTGGCTAAATTTAGGGATGGTCAATGAAGACACTTTCTAAAGTTTCTGTCAGAAATTATTATGTAGCTTCTCCTACTTGTTAAGTAGTATATTAGTTATTTTAAGGAAATTAGTTCATTTGATATTTTTATAAATTCCATATTAATATTATTCATTTTATGCCACACACACACAAAAACAAGACTTAAAGGACATGTTGTGTAGCTAGATTTTAATCCAATCCTGTTTGAGCCAAAAAGCCTGTGCTTTCCACTCTAAGATACCATCCCTGCCATGAATTAGGCTTTTTATTTTTTAATTGCAGTATAGTTGGTTTAGAGTGTGTGTTAGGTTCAGGTGTACAGCAAAGTGATATTTTTAATGTGTATTATATTTATTGTTTTATATATATATATTGTTTTTCAGACCCTTTATCTATATTAAATTAAAAGATATTGAGTATATTCCCTGTGCTGTAAGTAGGTCCTTGTTGTTATATGTTTAGTGGTTTGTATATGTTAAACCCAAATGAGTCAACTGTTTTGATCTGCAGCTCAATCACTCTTCTCAACACTGCCTTGCAGTTTAGGCCTGGGGCTCATGCAGACATAGCCATTTGCTTATTCTCGATCGACCAGACGTCCTTCTGTGGAGCTGGTGTTACCTGTCTCCTCACAGGGCCACACATCACCATCTGACCCTGCCTGCCTTTTCCAGGAAATGGCCCAGGGTAGGAAACACTGTTTTCCTCCTCTCTGTTCAACTCAGAATTCAAGCAGCTATTTGACTTGTGTCACAACCCCTAGACGAGGCCTTCTCTGGTGGCTCAGACAGTAAAGGATCTGCTTTCTATGAGAGAGAACCAGGCTCTATCTCTGGGTTGGGGAGATCCCCTAGAGAAGGAAACAGCAACCCACTCCAGTATTCTTGCCTGGGAAATCCCATGGACAGAGGAGTCTGGTGGGCTACAGTCCATGGGGTCACAACACCATGCCAGGCCTGCTGAGGGCAGCCTGATCTCTGCACGTGCCCAAGTGTTTTGAGGAACTAGCATGTTGCCGATAAGTAGTAGGTCTTGTGATTAAAGAGTTGGAAGCCATTAGTGAAATGAAGTTCAACAGGGTCCTAGTCTTTAATGTGCTAGCCCACTTTATGAATTTCCAACGGGGAACGTTCGCATGCAGAGTGCTCCAGATGTGTTTGACCACATCTCACTGTTCCCTTTCCTAGAGCCCTTTAAGGAGAATAGTATTCTATATGAGACACTTTGAACATTGTTGATTTAAACTAATGAAGTGATGGGACTTTCCTAAGCTCTGGAGAGGTGAGTAGGAGCCATAATAGGAAAGACTGTCATCCCTTTGTAATATTTGAGTCATTATCAACTTAGTTGTTGCTGCTTATTGTTTAGTTGCTAAGCTCTTTCCCGACCCATGAACTGTAGCCTGCCAGGTTCCTCTGTCCATGGGATTTTCCAGGCAAGAATACTGGAGTGGGTTTCCATTTCCTCCTCCAGGAGATTTTCCTGACTCAGGGATTGAACCTGCACCTTCTGCACTGGCAGGCAGATTCTTTACCACTGAGCCACCAGGGAAGCTCAGTTAACTTAGTAGGTCTGTTCACAAGGTTGCTCCCATACCCGATACTTTCCTTAGTATCAAACCAGGCAGTCCTTTCTTGGGGAACTTTGTAGAATAAACATCATGCTAAGATATGTGAATGCCCCTGGCTGAAATTAGGGACAGGAAGGGAAGAACAGGAACCTGAAGCCAGGAAGAGAGGCTGAATCCATGACTGAAGTTCAAAATGCAGGTGTGCGTTTCTGTTGTCATGGGTTAAAGCAGGTGAATCTTTCTTGTCTTCTGGGGAGGCTTCATGGAAAAGGTGAGTTCTGAGCTCAGTGTTATAGGAGGGGTGACTTTGGCAGAAGTGTGCTAAGAAGTCCTCTAGGCAAGGCAGGGAGCGGGAGGGTGGAAATGGTGAGTCACATCCTGGACACAGCAGACACTTCATTTCTGCTTCCTCTGTCCAGGCAGGTCTAATCAAGTTTATGCTCCTTTATAGAAGAGAGGAAAGGATGGGGGAAAGAAGGCAGCCAATTAGCTCCTAAATCTTTCTTTTCACTCATTTGAACTGACATACTCATGTTGATTTCCCCTTAACAGACATATTCCTACTTTTCAAAATAAGGTTGATTGAACCAACCACATTAAAATAAGTGAATATTTTTTTATTCAAAATCGAGTTCTTGGAAGTTGAAGGAATAAGAAATGATGTCCTAGAGCAGTAGCTCAACCAGCAGAGCCTTAGAAGCACCCAGATGAGACACGCTTTTCACCTCTGTGCAAGGGGCCCTCCAATCCCCGAAGTGGGGGTGGGCGTGGAGATCAAGAAATGTTAGCTCACCTGTCCATCTTTCTCAGCCCCACTGCCCCATTCTCCCGACTTGTTCCCTCTTTCCTTCCCTTTTCCTTCTCTACAGGCTCTGGGGACAACACTGCCACAAAACTGATGCTGAGTTTCTGCATGGGGAGCAAAGGGCTCTTTAAAAATGTAAATTGGATTGTGTGCCCCTGCTTAAAATTCTTTGGTGGCTTCCTACTGCCTTTACAATAACCTTTAAACTTCTCACTGTGACCGCGGGGCCCAGCACACCTTCCCAGCCTCTCTCTCTGTCACTTCACTTAACCTGACCTTGGTTTTCCTCCTTGAACCTTTCTACAGAATTCTTCTTCAGCTTCCACTGTCCTCTTTTGCCATCAGAGTTTGGCAAGCTATGGCCCATGGGCTGATTGGCTTTTGTTGTGCTTCTGTAAGACACTTAAACAAAGAAAGATTCATTTTTATGTTTTTAAAAGGTTATAAAAATATGTGGCAGAGATCAAATGTCATCTGCCAAGCTCAAAGTATTTACTATCTTTTTCTTAATAGTAAGAATGTGCTAACTCCTGATTTAGATCATTTTTTCCTACTAGCCCATTCTTGATGTTCTTAACATCATGTACCTCAATTTGCAATTATAAGCTAATGAATGTCTTTACTTGCTGTTCATCTGCTTCTCCTCCAGCCCCCACAAGGAATAGGATCATCCCTGTAAAATCTTCAAGAACAGAACCCAGTGCTTCACCTGTGTCTTGCCACCATGAACATTGAATACATCCTTGCTGCTCACTTTGATGGTACCATTTTATGATGAGCGGTCCCTGCTCACATTACACAGGTTAGTTACCATTTTTGCTTTATCTTCCTCTAAATTGTCTCCAGTAGTTTCTACATCAGGAAATCCAGTTCAGCTATGTGAATAAAGCTTAGAGCCACACCTTATATACATGTTTATTCAGCAGAGAATCTGATCCCACATCCCCAAATTGCATATAATGGGTTCCTACTGTGGGTTTCACAGACTGATCGGTATTCTAGGAGATCAGGAGGCTGGCCCCCAGGGTGTTGCAGTTACAGTCTTTCAAGTTGGGGTAGCAACCAGTCTCATGTTCGTCTAGGCACAGATGATCTGTCTGCTTGCATCTTCTGTTACTGGAACTTAATAAAGAAGAACATTCCTGAAATTTTAGAAATTGGATTACTGTTGATAATTGCCTCTTTCTAACCATGGAAGGTCTGTGTTAATAATTCTTTGCAGTGCTATTCAAAGATGACATCTGTTTAAGCATACATTATAAAAGTCAGATTTGCTCAACAGAGACTTTATTAATTTGTTACTTTCCCTGAGCAAATGTGACTGCACATTTGTTTAAATATTTACAAATGTATGTGAATGAGCAGCAGAAGAAGGTAAAAACTAAAGCCAAATAGGACACATGTTTTTAAAGAAAGATAGGGTTTCATTTACTTTGTTGTCATATGAGTAATAACTTGGTACAGAAAATGTGATCTGTTCAAACCGTGCTTCTCATATTCACTGATTGAAAAGGGACAGTTCCATTTTGTGCAGTGCAAAACCAAGTCATTCTTATTAAAAGGTCACAGGAAACTGAGGAGAAATGTCAGGCACACAGACTGACCTATTCAGAATATAATCAAGCTTGCTTTAAAAAGACAACATCTACATTATGAAGGAGAGAGATCTGATTGTATTCTCTGTGCTTTGGTAATACAGTTAGTGCTGATAAGACCTTGAGACAATCTTGCCCTTCAGAAAATGAGTGTTTGTGGTGGGTGTGGGTGAGGTGGAGGGGACATCGTGATGTAATGTGGCTAAGATCATCTCTTCAGCCACTGTTTCCTTTTGAATTATTGAACTTTTTTTTTAACGAGATGCGCGTTTTTGAGTCCAAAGATAGCTTTGCTCCACTTGAATTTTTTCTTTGATTAATTAATTTCATAAAGAGCTGATGAAAGTGGTCCCCTGGATCCAGTAGCAGATTGGGGACAACACAGCTTCATCTGCTTGCCCAGAACCTGAATGCCTTGCAGAGGTACCATTTCTGCAGTGCATTCTCTGATATTCTCCCATTTCGTTTCCAAAGACCAGCTGTAGAGGCAAGATGGCAATGCTGTTTTCATGCCAGTTCATCCTTGGCCTCTCTCCAGATTTCTAGCATTCAGGGCTTGATTTTGCTGGCTGCTTCACACCTTGTGTGCGCAGAGCTCCCATTGACTTCATTATGATAAACAGAATGATGATAATTTCAATGGTAAACAGAAGGGTTCTTCACTTTGTTGGGAATTCAGCATCTATGAAGAAATGTGGTCCAGTAAAATCATACCATTTCAGATCAAGTAAATAAGCATAATAATATCGGCAGTGCCAAGCTGGCATCATGTGACATATGTCTAAGAGAATATGGTCACTAGAGTTTCTACTTGTGTGGCTACCAAATTAGCATCTGATGGTACTTACTTTCCTCCTTCAGTCTCCTGATTGGAAACCTGGAGTTGGTTATATTCCTCTCTGATGGATCTTTCAGCAGATGTAGGCACACACATGTTCCTTAAGAAGCTGATGTTTTTTTTTTTTTTGCTATGAAGATAGATCACAAGACCCACTGGAGCAAGTAATTTATGGAATTTTTAATATCTGCCATTTCTTCATTGATTCAAAAACTCATGGCCAACAATCCAACAATACAATGGTGTGTTTATTTCCTCCTAAACTGGCAATGTAGCAAAGTAGCCTGGTGTGGCTGATTCTGCCAGGTTAAGTATTCAGTTCTAATAGACAGACTTTTTTAGGCATGCATAAAGAGTCATAATGAGTCAAAATTGTAGCGTGACTTTTTCCTTGTGGCTGATGGTCTTTAAAATAGTATTTTGTTAAAATGAGTATATTTTAGTTAAACTGTATTTAAATACTTATAGTTAGTTTTAAACAACTATATTTATACTAATTTATTATATTTTAAAAAGATAAAACCCAAGTTGGAGTTTGATACAAAGAAATAAAGGAACTAAGATGCAGTACCTGTTCCACTAATGATTACATTCTGTAAATACTGGTTAGTCTAGATGTGTTTTCCCACAAGGATTGAATAAATTTAGCTTCCTGTGTATCATTTTTGGCTTAGATGAAGCTTCAAACATTCCAATTAGCATATCTGGATAATGAACTATTTTTTTCACATTTTTTTTCTTGACTTTAATGAGAGAAACCTTAAGAATTTTTGATGTATAACAATTACAGAAAAGATCCATTTTGGTTTAAGTTTCTTGACTTTCTGCTTTTTCTGTGTCATCGATTTTTTGATACTTTTTTTTCTTATTAGATGTTTCTTAGAAACTAGCTGCTGTTCTTCCTTTTTCCTCCTACCTAAGTACTGTTTCAATGTTACCTTCCTCTTTCTGAACACTTGATTAATCTAAATGTCACTGGAATATTTACCAACGGTCTAAAATTTTCTGGATCCTTTGCAGATTGGCTTCTGGCATAGATTACATTTTTAGAAAAAAGAAACCTATTTTTACTTTTCAAGTATTTAATTTCTGAAAACACATTTGAATAAGTTTTAACAAAGCATTTTTCTCAAGAAATGCAAACTGATTTCTCTACAAAACTATTGTGTGGCCTAGATTCAAAGGATTCAATAAAAGCAACAAGACTATAAATAAATGACTCAAAAAGCAGATATTTTCCATTTTGTATTATATACTTTGTAAGCTACAATTAAGTGGGAGTAGTAAAAAAATTGCTGAGTAAATATTAAGAAAGATAACTTGGAAATTTGAGTGTTTTAAGAAAATAGTGGTATAATTTTCTCAAGTGCAAAGAAACATTTTTCCTCTATCCATTTGACCTATTTTTCAAGAAAAATTTCACTTAGGAAGCCAATGAGAAAAAACATTGGATGACATATGGTTCTTTTCTTTAGCTAAAAATGAAATGAACTAAAGAAAAAAAAAGGAAAAGAATTAAAATGTTTTGTTACATCAAAAAGATTAATTCTATTTTTAATATAATTTTTAATGCAATTTCAAAACATATCACAAATATTTTTATTAGATTTCACAATTCTGTTATAAAGTACACACATAAAAAAGATCAAAACAACAGCTTTCTGGGTGTGTGTGAGAGAGAATGAGTAGTTTGAGGCAATGAGAGAGCGGTTACTTTATGAAGTATCATCTTTTGGCAAAACAAGTCCATCAAATAAATGACCACCGTGAAAGGTGAGACACCAATGAATAATGACTTATTGCAAACATAACGAAAAGCTCTCAAAATTAATTCTCAGTCTCTAGCAATTTGCAAAAGTCATAGACAATTCATTATATTGTTATTGCCTCATTGAGTATAATAATAAAAGAAAAGGAAAACTAAGTGTTCAAGGAAATAGTGAAGTACATTATGGTGTGTCTCCTGGATGTAGTATCATGTAACCTCTGTTCCAGGAGTCTTAGAGGGCTTCTAATCACAGGGCAAATGCTTCTGCTCGGACCTTCTGAGTGAAGTGGATTGTGCATCTTCAATAGGAGGAAGCTACTGAAGTGTGTGCTACTTTTTGTATAGGCAAAGCACACAGGCACACAAAGGAAGACACACTGGTATGTGAATGAGAGTTTGAGGGAAAGTTCTCAATAAAACAGCATGTGGGCTGTTTTGAAGGGAATCATGGGATCCTGATAAGCACACAAGCAGTGGGTAGGAAGCAGAACTGCTCAGGCAGGAAGTGGGCTGAGGCACCCAGAGAAAAGGCAGGGGCGTTGGAAGATGAGGGAGGAGTCTGAGGAAATGCGACTGGTTTGGTGAATGCACAAGAGCTGTCCCGAGATGGGGTGGGGAATACTGAGAGGTTAGGATGGTCCCTGGAGAAGGCAATGGCACCCCACTCCAGTACTGTTGCCTGGAAAATCCCATGGACGGAGGAGCCTGGTAGGCTGCAGTCCATGGGGTCACGAAGAGTCGGGCACGACTGAGCGACTTCATTTTCACTTTCATGCATTGGAGAAGGAAATGGCAACCCACTCCAGTGTTCTTGCATGGAGAATCCCAGGGACGGGGGAGCCTGGTGGCCTGCTGTCTATGGGGTTGCAAAGAGTCGGACATGACTAAAGGACACAGCAGCCGCAGCACAGCAACAGGATGGTCCCAGACCATGGGGGACTTGAGTGTCATGCTAAAGCCTTCAGACTTTGTTCTGTGAGCCTTAGGGAGTGACTGCCAGGCTTTTGGAAAAAACAATGGGCATGATGATGCAAGCAGAGTCAGAAGCACAGAGCAATGTGAGATTCATCTATTTTCTTTCTTTAGTAGATAATACATCTTATTTGTTGGCAAATCTGTCAAATCTCTGGTTTGCTGACAAACCATAGTCAAAACTATGGTTTTTCTAGTAGTCATGTACCGATGTGAGAGGTGGACCTGTAAAGAAGGTTGAGTGCCAAAGAATTGATGTTTTCAAGTTGTGGTGCTAGAGAAGACTCCTGAAAGTCCCTTGGAGATCAAACCAGTCAATCCTAAAGGAAATTAATCCTGGATATTCATTGGAAGGATTGATGCTAAAGCTGAAGCTACAATACTTTGGCCGCCTAATGTGAAGAGCCAACCATTGGAAAAGACCCTGATGCTGGGAAAGATCCAGGGCAGGATGAGAACAGGGCAGCAGAGGATGAGATGGTTGGATGGCATCACTGACTCAATGGACATGAGTTTGAGCAAACTTTAGGACATAGTGAAGGACAGGGGAGCATGGTGTCCTGCATTCCATGGGGCTGCAACAATTTGGACACGACTTAGCTACTGAACAACAACAATAGCAAATCATATTTTGATAAATGTGTTTTTAATATTTCATATTAAAATAAAATATTTTTATTTTTGGCTGCATGGCATGAGGAATCTTATTTGCCTGACCAGGGATTGGACCAGTGCCACCTGCATTGGGAGCTTGGAGTCTTATCCACTGGCCTGCCAGGGAAGTTCCTAAAATAAAATATTTTAATAAATCATCTGTCCCTGAGTACTTTTTCTTCATTTCAAACTTTATTTTTAAGCAGTTTAAATAGAAATGTAAATTTGATAGAAAAGCACTAGCAGAAAGAAAGGTGCTATATAATACACACTTCTGCTTACTTTGTTTTAGCATTTCTATTTTTGTTATTTAATAAGACTTCAAAGTGAGTGAAGACTGTAAGGACCAGCGTTGTCATCTCTGAGTTTCCTCACCTATGACCAACCATAGCTATTATTTACTACTGGAGAAGGAAATGGCAGCCCACTTCAGTATTCTTGCCTAGAGAATCCCATGGTCTGGCAGGCTATAGTTCGAAGGGTAGCGAAGAGTCAGACATGACTGAGCAACTGAATGAGCATGAGATGAACACTAAATAGTGCTTGTTATATGCCAGGCATGCTTCCGAGTGCTTTTTAAAATAATTTTAATTAGATTAATCCTCATATAATCCTTTGCAGAGGTCCTAGTTTTATCTCTGTCTTAATGGTGGTGAAACCAATGCTCAGAGAGGTTAAGTAATTTGACAGTTAGTAGCAGAGGGGATATCCATCAGGATAGTATGGCTCCAGAATTTCTCCTCTTAAACTCTGCTCTATTCTGCTTCTCAGTAAGAATAATAACATACTGGTAATACTATGGTAGAAATATAAAAATAGTGGTTGTATGAGAATATGATAACCTTGCCAGAGAACATTGATTGGTGTGACCATGTGCTGTGTGCTATTGTTTTTCTGACATTCCTATTTATTCCTCCAGTAGCTCCTGAGAGATCACTTCTGGAATCATTTGTTTCCTGTATCCACATCTCGAGGCCCCACAGAGACAGAACTCAAACCAGGGCGAATCTACAAAGATACAAAGTAGAGCATGCACCAACTAGTCCCCAGCACAATGAAGACTCTCATTCAGCTCCTCCCTGTCATGATTCTCTTGTTAGAGGGCCTTGGCAAAAGCAATCATGGGCATGTCTGACCCTAGTTCTAAGGACAGCAAGTGAGCTTGGTGACTAGAATTAAGAGTGAGTCTTCACATAATAACAGGAGAAATCTGATAATTTAAATGTTTCAAAGCCAAATTTCAATATTGCTTCAATATAGTTCATGTGGGAGAAATTAATCTTACAAAATTATGATGTGTTTCCAGTGCCTTGCAACATAGACACTCAAGGGATGGTTTGAGAATGAATAAATATTAAGGTAGAAAAGTACTTTCTTCCAGGCATTGGCCTCCTTCCACGTTCTCTGCTCGGTTGGTAGACACATGCTAAGCTGTTAGGTCTGAAACTTGCTTCTCGTAGAATTACACATTCTACAGCTATCCAGCCATGTCTGAAGAAATGTCTCAGTCCTTAACATCCTTTTTCAGCATGGAATAGGCGACAATAAAGCTAAGTCCTTCAGCTGTTTGGTCTTCAAGAAATCCACCTTAGAGAACTGACCTTCAGGAATAGAATTTTTAAATGGTTATACAAGCCCATTGAAAGAAAAATCCTCAGTGATTCAGTACTCATATGTGTGATGCTGATGTCATATACTATGAAAGCAGGCAAGTTCTTTGTCATCTGTAGGGAGTACAGGAGTGAAATAATACTAGAAAATAAGATCTATTCTTTGTACTCTGTACTCCACACATACCATCAGGGTGAGGATGCAAAGGTAACTCTTTGGAGATGAGGTTATTCTTGTACAGTTCATTGTCTATGCTTGTGTCTACAAAGAAAGAAATGTCCTTGTGTTTCTTACTGAGTGTTCCTTTTAATATTTTATAGTATTTAGTTGCAATGAAAATAAATATTAAGCATTAATGGAAGTCAGTAGAAATCCTGTTTATAAAAGTCTATTAATAGACCACTTGTGGGGATGTGGGATAGAGATGTGTTGAGTGGAAACATAGTAATTAAGTGGCTTCAATGTAACCACAATTGGAATTAAGAAGCATGGCAGTAAAAAAGTCTATAAAACCATTTTTTGGTATAATCTGAAAATAACCTGATAAATTAAGTATGGCATCTCTGTCTAAATAAATGTATTTATGAACTATTATTTAAACCTCTAATGGCAGTTTCATTTAGCAATGGTCCCTGGAACATAGTCTCTGAGATTATCTCAGAGATAAATGCTTAAAAATAAGGTTATTTTGACTTCAGTAAGTAGTGAGTTCTGGCCTCAAATCTCTGTTTTTGCTTTCCCATTTAAATTCATATATATATATATATATGCACATTTTCCAGTTCCTTTTTACCTTTCTTGAATTGTGGCCACTAGAACTATGAGAAATATTACAGGCACAGATGCAGCACAATTTGTTTTATTCCAATACTCTACAATGTGATGCCCACCATTTGTTAGCCTTTTGGGCTGCAAAGGTACTCAGAGTATTCCTGATATTAAGAACTGGCGTCCCTCCCAGGCAGTCATCACTTGATTGTGAATGCAGCCTTCCTTCCAAAGAACAGAAGTGCTCAGTATTGGCTGGTGGTCCTGTGCCTTAGGACGGAGGTGGTCTCACACTGATGTGTAATTGCAAGCCCTTTGATCAAGGGAGTCAGTTCACTGAATTGCTTGGAAAATTTTAAGATCTGCTGCCTGACAGGAGGCATGGAAGAAATATATAATACTTACCAAAAACCTGCCCTTCTGCACACCCACAAGGCTTGTCTTTGTGGGAGAACTTGGGAAGAATTAGAACTAAAATATGTCAGTGGGTAATTAGCAGAGCCATGTAAGAATCTCATGGCTAATAATAGAATCACAACTTATTTCTTGAGTATTTATAATGTCTTAGCTACATTCTGTCTGTATCTATCTATCTATATTGAATCTTTCTCTATATCTATCTATATATCTTTGTATGTATGTATGTATATGCATGTGTGTATGTATAGTCCGACATAAAAAAGCCAGATAAGTTTGCCATGGTATCACACACCTTTTATAGAAGGGAAAATGTGATTTGGAGTTAAAGTTAACTTGCACTAAGTCATGGGCTGAGATTCTAAGGTTTGCATTCAGGTCTGCCTGATAGCAAAAGCTGTATATCCCCTTTTCATTATATTTGAGAGGACCACACGTATTAGATTCTGTAACACAGAAGCTGACTCTTGGTTATTGAAACCAATAATTACTGATCTATAGAGAGCAGGCTATCAGTATAGTTGTCCATATACATAGTTAAACAAGTGATACACTTTTGGGTCAATTACAATCATCCATTGTGATCTTGATAGGAATTGAATTGAATCTGTAGATTGATTTTGGGAGATATGGACATCAGAAGAGTATTAAGTCTTTCAGTCCATAAACATGGGTGCATTTGTAATTTTTTGTCTTTTCTTCAACTTTATTGAGGTATAATTAGCATTTTATGGGTTTTAAATTTCTCTTATCAGTGTTTGTTAGCTTTCAGTATATAAGTCTTTTCTACTCCCATTCCAACAGTGAAAAACCTGCCCCCATCAGCCACCATGCATTTACTTAATCATTCAATTCAGCTTACATACTTAACTTTTGATTCAACATGTAACTAACTTGTTTTCTCCAGTTGTAAATTATATATATTATTATTCCCAGGAATAATATTCTGTGGTTGGTATGTGGGCTTTTGAGAGGCTGTAAGTTGGACATGACTGAGCAACTTCACTTTCACTTTTCACTTCCTTGTGTTGGAGAAGGAAATGGCAGCCCACTCCAGTGTTCTTGCCTGGAGAATCCCAGGGACAGGGGAGCCTGGTGGGCTGCCATCTATGGGGTTGCACAGAGGCAGATACGACTAAGGTGACTTAGTAGCAGCAGCAGCAGGTAAGATGAGGGTCTTCCCCAGTGCCTCTGCGGTAAAGAATCTGCTGCAATGCAGGAGATGTGGGTTTGAACTTTGGGTCAGGAAGATCCCCTGGAGAAGGAAATAGCAACCCACTTCAGTATTCTTGCTGGGAAATCCCATGGACAGTGGAGCCGGGTGGGCTACAATCCATGGGGTCGCAGAGTTGGATACAACTGAGCATTCATGCATGCACATGTCTACTTGTGTGTCAATCCAAATGATGATTCCTTTCTGTATGTATAGGACTTTTTTTCTTGCCCTTAAACAGATGCTAGAGAATCATTTTTGGAATGAGAATCTCACTTTGATCACATGTGTGACTTAGGTATTTTTGTTCCTGTTGGAATTTAGCCTGAAAAAGTGACTTTTGTTCAATAAGCATTTCAACAACCAAAAGGATATGCTGTCAGAATCTTGATTAGAGTGATGGTGTGGGGCTCTTTCACAAAACAACATGAGTAATTACAGAAAACAATCATCGACATGCTCAAGTACTAATGATGTCCTTGATACAGCATATGAAGAACATAATGAGAATCTCTCCAGATTAATCTAAGTTGGATTTTTTCTTTAAAATAAAAGTAGCTGGTTAAAGATAATATATTCTACAGATTTTTGCTTTTCAGACTCTATATTGTGAAATGATATGCCAAATAAAAGATACCTTCTGTTGTAGACATCGCAGAATACTCCTGAAAAATTAGGGGAAAAAGAGGAAAGAAAATTAATAGAAGTAGATAAATTATAGGTGGAACATTTATGAAAATTGGTGTAGAAAAACAAATTCTTTTCATGAGTGAAAAATAACCCAAGACTTCAAAATGTTAAAATAAATGACTTCTAAGAATTGGATTGTATCAGAATGGAACCCAAATAAACTGCTACTGAATTCAGTGGCAAATAGAGAGGCCAAGGGAAACTAAAAAAAAAAAAAAGAAAAAGTTTTATGACTTACAACAGACAGAAAGAATCTTGGAAAAGTATTTTGTAAGCGTATTTGTGGGTAATCTAGTACTTGTTTTGAAATGATGTGAATGGTGCCATACCCCGGGTCTTCCTTTAAAAACTCCATCCTACTCATGGCTTTCTCAGAGAAAAGGCTTTAAGATTACACATTAGGCATCTTTATATTCTATCATATAAGAGTTCATTATCCAGCTTTAGGCTGAACATGTTTACTCTTTACTTTTTCTGTCAGATTTTCTTTGAGTTCAGCAGATAACTACTGTTGGTATTTGCTGGGTGTTTTTGAGGTACTCTAGGTAGGGTTGGCCTTCATATGAGATAGGGGGAGGGGATACTGGTGGATCATATTGTAACACACACACGTCATACCTGTTGTACACTGAAGGAGGTCTGAAAGGAAAAAAGAATGGGAAAATTAATCAGATAGGCAATTTGTTACCTGAAGGATGAGTGTACAAGTGATATGTGGAAGATGTTTTAAATTGAAGCTTTCCTAATAGTTCAGTTGGTAAAGAATCTGCCTGCAATGCAGGAGATCCTGGTTTGATCCCTGAACTGGGAAGATCCCCTGGAGAAGGGAAAGGCGACCCACTCCAATATTCTGGCCTGGAGAATTCCTTGGGGTCACAAAGAATTGGATACTACTGAGCAACTTTCACTTTCACTTTTACATTAAAGGCAATTGCTTCTTGCTTTACCTTTTGTGGTTTGATTATGAAAGCCTCAGGTTCTCAGTCTTTAAAAAAAACTTTGGAATTGTCAGATTTTTAGATCTTCCCTATTGTTCAGATGGGTTTCTCTGGTGGCTCAGTGGTAAAGAAGCCCCCTGCCAATGCAGGAGACACGGATTTGATCCTCGGGTTGGGAAGATCCCCTGAAGAAGGAAATGTCAAACCACTCGGTATTCTTGCCTGGGAAATCCCACCAACAGAGGAACCTGGTGGTCTATAGTCCATAATGTCACAAAAGAGTTGGGCACAACTGAACGATTAAACTTGTTGATCAGATGTCTTGCCTTGGTTAGCTTGTGCCCAAAGAAGCCTAAGGCCATGTAGTGCCCATGGCAGAATTCCTGACTCTATGGAACATACTGGTATGTTGGCCTCGAAGGAGGTTGTTGAGCAATGCAGAGTCAACACTCAAAGCAAAGCAGATGGGTGAATTGTACAGCAACTGCGGTAATGGATGCTACTCTCTCCTGACCACTTGCTGTGTTCTAGGCACTGTGCTCTATACATCTAACCTTCAGCATAACCCCATGAAGTCTACTAATTCATCAGTCACTCATTCATTTATTCAGCACTTATGAAGTTCCTACTGCCAGGCACTTGTGAAGTAAAGGTTGACAAGCACAGTCTCTCTTGCTGGTAACTCCCAAGGTGCTAATAGGCAAGCACGATTGTCTATGATTGTTCCAGTCAGCACAGGAACCAAGTGGGGGATATGCCTGGCAAATTCTGGGTCATGAACAGAGAAAAATGAGCATGTTAGGTAACCAAGTAGAGAGAGATCACTCTAGACAAAAAGAATCATATGCAAAGTCAGTGAAGCAGGAAAGAATGCACATGTAATAGGGATGAAAGCATGTGGTGTGGCCATGGACAGATCCTGAAGACTCTATAAGAGAGCCAGAATTTTACCTCAAGGTAACAGAGAGTCAATTAACAGTAGACTTCCCCCTACTTATTGTATAAGTGAATTTCATTTATTGGGGTGGCTGTGGGAAGCAAAAAAGAGGACAGTATAAATCATTACAACTCCATCACAAAGATCTAACCCCTAGAAGAAATATACAGATACAGATATGTTTATATAAAAATAAATGTAAAACACATATGTACTTTAATGAATACAGATAGTCCCTGATTTAGATGGTCAACTTAACCATCTTCCACTTGGCAATGGTGTGAACGTAATATGCATTCATTAGAAACACACTTCAGATTTTGAATTTTGATCTTTCTCTGGGGTAGGGATACATGGGTGGGTCCTCTCTCCTGATGCTGGGCAGTGGAAGTGAGTTCCAATCAAGAGAATACACCTACCACACTGACAGCCATTCTGTTCTTCACTTTCAGTACAGCATTCAGTAAATTACATGATATATTCAACTCTTCCTTGTTATACAATTTCCCTGTCAGAGGATTTTGCCCAGCTAAATTTTGATGTAGTGTTCTGAGGGGCTTCCTTGGTGTCTCAGATGGTAAAGAATATGCCTGCAATGAGGGAGACCTGGATTTGATCCCTGGGTTGGGAAGATCCCCTGGAGAAGGGAATGGCAACCCACTCCAGTAGTCTTGCCTGGAGAATCCCATAGACAGAGGAGCCTGGCAAGCGACCGTCAATGAGGTCACAAAGAGTTGAACACAACTGAGCAACTAATACACATACACACACACACATACACAGTGTTCTGAGCATGTTTAAGGTAAGCAAGCCTATGCTATGGTATAGGTTTATTTCATTATATGCATTTTCAGCTTATGAGGGGTTTATCAGGAGATGATGTCATCATAAATTGAGGTGGATTTGTATGTGCATACAGACATGTTTATATATAAATGCATTAGCAAATTTTTTTCTCAGTGTGTCTGTGTTTATATATATATATATATATATATATGTATATATATATATTACAAATCCCTATTACAATGCACATAAAGTTTTGGAATTTGTATAGTCACAGATATTGAACACCTTTTTGGTTAATAAATATTCTATCTCAAATATTCTATAATAAATATTCTATCTCAAATTTAGTTTCAACTGCTGTGATCCAGGAAGAGGGGAGATACTAGGGTAGTTGTCAGGCCTGATTGGATGTAGGATGTTAGAGCTGGAAAAGGCTGAAGGGAATAGAGAAGTTTAATTCTGAAATGTCAGTCTTAAGAGGTCTGAGTTTGATCGTGTATCTGATTTATCTCTCTTGGCAACAGAAGTATTCCCTTGAAGGAGATACTATGTGTTGTAGTTCCCTATCTACCTGGCCCTTATTTTTTCTTCTCACTCCTATTTTTATCGGAATGCTTTTCGTTACCAGGCTGTGTCCATGTCTGGCATGCTTTGAACAATGCCCGCTGCCAAGCTGTATTTCATGTCCTGTCGTGATTAAGATAACCCTGGCAGGATGCCGGTCCTGCAGTCTTTCTTTTTAATGCTATGAATTCGCTTTGAGTAAAAGTGGTGTTTAAATGCTAGATGAAAAATGATAAAATGAGTAGCAGTGTTTCACTTGACTATAAACTGAATTGTCTGAAATTTCAGATTTAAAAGTGTGATCCCTTGAATCAGGCTCATTGTATGCCATGAGGAAGAATTAGTTTGGTAGAATATCTTTGGTGAAAGATGTCAAACAAGGGTTGGTTTTCCTCCTAAATCTACCTATAAGCAGTTATCAGGGTCTTGTTGGCTTCTTTAAAATCCAAAATAAAAGTTTTAAAACATACTTCAAAACAGAGATATACTTTATACAATTTAGAAAATACAGAGAAAGAGGGGAAAAAAGACAACAAATATTCCACAATGATTATATTTGGGGTTCCAACTGAAAAGTAATTTTGTATTAATGTAGTCTGATGAAGCTAAGTAACAGCAGTGTTCTAACAGAAGGATCAACTCGAATTAACTGTCTTCTCTCATAGACATGACATCATAAGTTAAGGGGACACAGAATAACGGGTCTTGAATGTTGTTGCTCCTGAAATTTTGTTTAGGAGTCCAGGATTGGCTGTCCTTTACAAAAGCATACTCATTTCTGTGACTGAGAACATCAATCCAATCTAAATGTGAAGAGTTTGTTAACTGTTTAGTGGTGTAAAGAGCTTAGAGGTTTCTGTGGGAGGAAATGTGACATAATTTTCACAGCTTTATTTTTATTTTTTGCAAGCTCAACACATTCAGAGAAATGTACAACCTACAATTTGTGTAATTTCCATAATGGAAAGTACTGCTTCTTATGTAGAAGCACAATGAATTTAGTAATATATACTATTAAAATTCTATGGTTCTGATTTTTCATAGTTCTATCTTGCCCCAACTGAGAGTAATTATCAAAAATACATGCTCATTGTAAATAAACATAAAACCAAGTTTACACTTAACTGAAAATGACCAGCCAAAATTCTTGAGAAACTGAATGTTTCTGTGGATGTACTTCTATCTCTTAGCAAACTTAGAAACTGACAACTTATTGAAAAACCACTACTATTAATTATAGACCTGAATAGAGTTCTTAAAAAGAGAAAGACACAAGATATTTCAAGAGGGGAAAAACCAGTGAAAGAATGGAAAGAGCTGTTAACCCAAGTTATAAACCTTAAAAAATGGCACATCATTAAAAAAATATATATATATATATATGTGTGAGTGTGTGTGTGTGTGTGAGTGTGTGTGAGTGAGTGTGAGTGTGTGAGTGTGTGTGTGAGTGAGTGTGAGTGTGTGAGTGAGTGTGGGTGTGTGTGTGTGTGAGTGAGTGTGAGTGTGTGAGTGTGTTTGTGTGAGTGTGTGAGTGTGTTTGTGTGAGTGTGTGAGTGTGTGTGTGTGAGTGTGTGTGCTCAGTGGCTCAATGGTGTCTGGCTCTTTTGTGACCCTGTGGATTCTAGCCCACCAGGCTCCTCCATGTATGGGATTTTCCAGGTAAGAGTACTAGAGTGGGTTGCCATTTTCTATTCCAGGGGTCTTCTCAACCCAAGTATCCAAGCTGCGTCTCCTGCACTGACCGGCAAATTCTTTACCACTATACCACTTGGGAATACATAGATACCTAGAAATCATGAGACTTAAATATTAACTGATACTTTCATCTAATAGAATGTCTTCTTATCAAATAATATAGCTGATAAAAAGGGAAAGCAGTACCTATCACTATTCCACTTGTGGAATTAAATGGCGTACTTCTTACTTTAGTTTATGTATAAAACGGAGGTAAGCAAAGATCATAAAATAGAATCTTTGGTAATGAGGTGAAGGAAGAAAGAAAGGAAAAAGGAGGGAAGTACAATTAAAAGAAACCTGATTCTAGTTTGTCCTAAAGGGAGGTTCAGTTTAAAATGGAAAACATTGGGTTTTAATAAAAGGATGGTCTTTATTCAACCATAGTTTCATGTTTACTTGGATAAGTGGAGGCTAAAAAGATACAGCTTGTGTTCCATATGTTACTCATTAATGCTGCAACAAAGATTCCAAGCACAATTGTTTTGTGAATCAAGATTTCTACTGAGTGTAAATTATAACCTCTAAGTGTAGCATCCACAGCTCACCTGTATCCCCAGGTACCACAGGGGGTGCAATAATAAATCTCAGGTAGACCAATTATGAGCACATGGAAGCTCTGACTTGCTCGTAGATGTTTGGCATAGGAATGCTATCATTCGCTGAGCAACTGTTCCTGGCAATGTTTTCTGTGGTTTCCATATAAACTTGTGGGGAATGATAAGGTCATAAGTTACATATTTGAGTTTGGAGCTCTTAACTTCATGTTATATGTCACACATACCTCTGATAAATCTTCATCTATGGATTATTCAAATGTGGAAATTCTGGCTCTAAAACCACAGGTAGTGTAGTAATTACAGTTAAAACTAAATCAAGTTTATTAATCCCAAATTAATATCCCACTGAGAAATATTATTATTGTTTTTATTATTATCTTCTATGAATGTGGCTTAAAAATTCTATTTCTTTTGGTGAGCAAAATTCTTTAGTGTTTGAATACCATAGTAGGAGATTTACAAGATAAGTAAGAAAGTTGCATGTATGTGTGTTAAGTCACTTCAGTCATGTTCAATTCTTTGCTACCCTATGGACTGTAGCCCACCAGGTTACTTTGTCCATGGGATTCTCCAGGCAAGAATACTGGAGTGGGTTGCCGTGTCCTTCCCTGGGGATTTTTCTGACCCAGGGATTAAACCTGCATCTCTTGCATCTCCTGCATTAGCAGGTGGGTTCTTTACCTCTAGTGCTACCTGGGGAGCCCAGAAATAAGATTAGAGATACATAATTTATAAACACAGGCAAATTATTTAAAAATCAAGTTATTATTTTTATTCTGCTTCAAGAAATACTGTGCTTGTGAGTCATTTCTTTTTTAAAATTTTGACGAGAATCAAAGGTGTTTTTCCCATCCAGAGCTACAAAAGTGCTCCCCGGAGTCTGCTTTTCTGTTTTTACCCTGTCGAGTACCCCTTACATCCTTTAGGTATTTACTGCATGGATTCACTGTTCTTTTGTCTGATTTTGGCTTTTACAACTTATTCGTTCATGCTCTTATTCAACCTCTCCTCCCAACCCTGACATAAGTTGGCAACACTTTAATAGTTAAATCCCATCTTATTCCTAAAATGTTCCCTGACCCCACAGACAAACCCCTTCCCTCACTATGTGGCCAAAATATAATCTGAAACAATTCTCCTCATACTGTGGGACCACATTTTGTTTAGTCAATTACATAAATACCAAATCATAACTTAATGCATGTAGGAATGTCCTATTTTTAAACTGAATTTCCACTTCTCTGTTTTGAAGATCTTAAAAAAAAAAACCTCAGCTGAATTCAATCTGATATATTAGACTCTCTCAACAGAGTCATATTGATAACAGAAATTGAACAGCTAACTCTATGCCAGATGTTCAGTTCAGTTCAGTCGCTCAGTCATGTCCAACTCTTTGTGACCTCATGGACAGCAGCAGGCCAGGCTTCCCTGTCCATTACAAACTCCCAGAGCCTACTCAAACTCATGTCCGTTGTGTCAGTAATGCCATCCAACCATCTCATCCTCTGTCATCCCCTTCTCCTCCTGCCTTCAATATTTCTCAGCATCAGGGTCTTTTCTAATGAGTTGGCTCTTGGCAACAGGTAGCCAAAGTATTGGAGCTTCAGCTTCAATGTCAGTCCTTCCAATGAATATTCAGGACTGATTTCCTTTAGGACTGACTGGTTTGATCTCCTTGCAGTCCAAGGGACTCTCAAGAGTCTTCTCCAACACCACAGTTCAAAAGCATCAATTCTTTGGCCAGTGCATCAGATTTGGGCTTCCCTTGTGGCTCAGCTGGCAAAGAATCCACCTGCAATGGAGGAGACCTGGGTTTGATTCCTGGGTTGGGAAGATCCCCTGGAGAAGGGAACGGCTACCCCCTCCAGTATTCTGGCCTGGAGAATTCCATGGACTGTATAGTCCTTGGGGTTGCAAAGAGTTGGACACGACTGAGCAATTTTCACTTTCATAGTGACCATGCCAGATGTAATACCTGTTAATTTTTCAAAGAATTCCATGAGGTAGAAATTTTCATGCCCTTTTTGCAGCTGAGGAATTGGGGTTCAGAGAAATCACATAAATTGTCTAATGTGACATAGCCACTTTTGAATAGTTCCAGGGTTAGTTGCCGTCATGATAATTTTGCAAAACAACAATGGCTTAGAGTTGTGCCATTGTACAGCCTGCACAACTGGACATGGGAAGCCTCCAGGATACAACTCAGGGCTTTTCTTTATGTCCAAACCCCTTTCTAGTTACTGTGCCCTATGGGAGCAGTGTGGAGCCTAGCCTCCTTTGTAGCAGAGGTGGAACAAACTGTGACCTCATGTAGGTGTGAGGAAGTATGGTCTGAAGAAGGTCTGAAGAAGAAGTAAGTAAACTTTATGCACAGCACCGTGAAGCAGCCCTAACACCACCATCCCCACAGGGCTTACACTTGATCTTCCCAGGAGCCCATTACCTCTTACTATTTCTGTGATTGGAACTTGAACTAACCTATTGCAGACTTGCTCTCTTTCCTGCTACACACTAGATTTCTCTTGAATCGCATTTTGCTGACTGTGGCTCATTTAAGTCTAAGCTTTATCACAATTCCTTAGCAGCTTTGTGAACTTGAGCGACCGACATATCTGTTCTAAGCCTTGTTTCTCATGGGTCAAATGACAATAAAGTAAAAGTGAAAGTGAAGTCACTTAGTCGTGTCCAACTCTTTGCAACTGCATGGAGTGTAGCCCACCAGGCTCCACCACCCATGAAATTTTCTAGGCAAGAGTACTGGAGTGGGTTGCCGTTTCCTTCTCCAGGGTATCTTCCTGATCCTGGATCAAACCCAGGTCTCCCGCACTGCGGGCAGACACTTTACCGTCTGAGCCACCAGGAAATCCCCTAATGATAATAAACTGGCAGTTTTTATGAAACGATCAAATAAGTCAATACATATAAAGATAAGATGATATATGCGAACATAGCTTCCTTGGTGGCTCAGACAGTCAAGAATCTGCTTGTAATTCAGGAGAGCTTGGTTCGATCCCTGGGTTGGAAAGATACTCTGGAGCAAAGAATGGCTATCCACTCCAGTATTCTTGCCTGGAGAATTCCATGGACAGAAGAGCCTGGTGGGCTACAGTCCATGGGGTTGCAAAGAGTTGGACACAACTGAGCCACTAACACTTACACTCTCATGTAAAGATACAATGCAAAATGACACAGAGTAAGCTCCACCAATCCTCCAAAGGAGGATTATCCTCCTCTTCCTTCTCGTCTTCCCTTTCTTTCTCTCCTCTTCACATATATGAATTTTAAATATGACAGTTCTTTCTTTGCAATCAACCTCTGTAGTCTGTTAAAACAGCTCAACAGTAGGAATTCAGGCTAGTTTCCAGGACTGGAAGAGACAAGCAGATCAAGGGTAGAGAAGCCTTGTGTACTCTTTTGCTTTTTAGCATCTGACAAACAACACAAGGCCTGGGCCCTCATTTCATGGATTTAGGACTTAAATGTTGAGATGCTCTCATAGGGTTTGCGTTTTCCATGAAGAATGCAACTGAGAACACTGCTCAATTATTAGGAAGTTTAGAGAAAGAGATAGACAGGTAAGCTCTTTCAGTGATAACACTACCCTTTCTTCAGTCTTCTTTCTGCTCCTTTTCTCTGAGCTGTCTATGCCTTTAGAACTTCCTTTACTCCCTCCCCTCTTCTTTCCTATGCTTTCTTTCTTCTTTTCTTTCCCTCCTTCTCATTCCTTCTGTCCTTTGCTTAGTCTAGTGCGCTCTCTCTCTCTCCTTGCCTCTGTCCCTGCATCATCTTTCCCTCTCTCGTTGTTTTCTTTCTTTCTTTCCACATCTGTTATACAATGTTATTCTGACTCCCATATGCTCACTAACTTAAGCCTCGCCCATATTTCTGAGTAATGGTAGTTACATGTCTAGGCTTGAATTCTATGAATATTATATAGGCTAATAAATCTAGCAAAGAACACTTTAAAAAAATAATTTTTCTTATAGAAATATTGCATACTCAAAGGGTGCCAGAGCATTTTCCCCCTTCCTCAAACACCTGGTAATGAAATTTATTGATATATAAACTTAATAAGCTGCTAATTGAGTAATTATCGATTGCCGGAAATGTGTTCTTAAAAGTCACATTAACAATTGGCAGAGAGGCAAAAAATAGAACAGACTCAGTTTTCAACTTACTTTATAACATTACCTTAAAATTGTAAAGAGTTAATCTTATCACACTACACATGGCTGAATTTATAAAAGATAAAATCACAAACGAGCAATGCACAGTTACTTGTTACATATTCTTCCCATTACAACTGACAGGTTCATTAATCATACAGTGTATTTTACTATTAGAAGCTATAAAGGAGATCAAATCTCGAGTAATTTTTCTTCTTCTCTTTCATTTGATAAGTGTGTTGTTTCAGTGTGCAGATAAAATATAGTGTCAGTCACCAAGAGTCTCAGGATACATTCATTTTTCTAGTAAGAATATCCTTGCTTATTTGCAATGTAAAAATTCCATAGGTCATGCATCATTTTCCTTTAACTCGGCCATCAGATCAGGCAGAGTCTGTGTGCACCAATTTGCAGAAGTGGTTGTCCAGAAGTAAGTGCTGGGCAGAGAAACAATGTTTTGGGGGGACAGTGGGATTGCTTACTGAGTTTTGCTGGTATTAATGACAAACACCTCTACTCATATCGTAACACCAATTCATAGCTGAGGCTCTTGTAAATTACACAGATTGCTGACAGATTTCATAAGCTGTTCTGGGGAGAGGTGGCAAATTTTACAGTTTGTCACAGATTGCCAATGAAGCACTTGAAAGCATAGATGAAATGCAAGAATATTTGCCAATAAAGTAAGGGAGTCTATGATATTCTCTTTCATGGCATGTGATGAAAAATATATTTAAAAAGGGTACTTTCTGCTTGGAAAACAAAAATTTGTGATTTTTCTCCAGTCTAGGAAGAAACCCTGAAAGAGACGCCGTCAATCCAAATACCAAAAACAGACGGACACGTTTTAATTTTTCCTAATTAGTAAGGAGAATGGAAAAGTGTTTTTCAACTCTCGTCAACTTAAAAAGGGGAGAAGTCAACCACGAAAATTCTCTGTGTTTCTCAATGTTCCCATTTTCTGACTTTTAAAAGTATAACTTATAAATAAAATTCTTAGAATTTCTTAGTTTCGGTGATTGGTGTGACACTGATGTACTGTAATTTATACAAGAACTACTTCAGTGTTGTTTTTCAGCATTTCTTGCCAACCTAAGTATTCTAAATATAAACTGAAGAAATTCGGTCTGGCATGGAACAGCTGATGAAATATTCTGGGCTTGCATTCCACTGCTTTCCCAGAAGACCTTCTATGAGGAGCCGGGAATGTAAAGAGATCTTGATCGAAGTGCAAAAGTGGCGGTAGTCCGGGTGCACGTAGGTCTGGTGCAGAGTCTACCCTGAGTGACCCTTCAGTTCCATCCCAGGCACCTGGGTTACAGCTGGGCCATGGCCGCGTGTGTGCGCTCATCATCTATGTTTGGGCCACGGGGAATTTTCCACAGTATGACTCCTGTGTATGTGCACGCTCAGTCCCTCTCTGCAACCCATGGACTGTAGCCCACAAGGCTCCTCTGTGAGATTTTCCAGGCAAGAATACTAGAAGGGGTTGCCATTTCCTTCTCCAGGGGATCTTCCTAACACTAGGATCAAACCTGCATTTCCTGTGTCTCCTGCATTGGCAGGTAGATTCTTTACCACTGAGCTACCTAGGAAACCCACAACTCTCTCTCTTCAAGCCCATCCTCTAGCACATCTGCAGGGCTAGACTGGTAAAGCTGTCCCTTCCATTCCACGTTTAATTAACTTAAAAATGAATTTTAACATGTGTCCAAGAGCTGAGCAGTCATTTGGTGAATCTGAACAAAGTAGACAGCCTCTACTTGTTCTTCCCACAGTGTTTCCTTCCCTGTATTGATAGTCAAAAAGATAATTGGCTCATATCTTTTTCTTTCTTGGTATAAGTATCATGGTTGTACTTTAGTCACTAAGTTGTATCTGACTCTTGGGAAACCATGAACTGTAGCCCTCCAGGCTCTTCTGTCCATGGAATTCTCCAGGCAAGAACACTGAAGTAGGTTGCCATTTCTTCTCCAAGAGATCTTCCAGACCCAGAGATTGTAACCAGGTCTCTTGCATTGCAGGCAGTCTCTTGCACATACAGACTGAACTACCAGGGAAGCCCATATGTGTCATGCCTTATATTAATATTTGAAATGTGATTATCACAATACCTTTGGTTTGCTAAGAATGAAATATATAAGACAAGCTTAAAACCTCAACCCAGGTTTTAGTCCCTCCATGAGGTCTGATGCTCCAGCATCATGATGTTTGGGGGACCTGGCACATCACATCTGACTACATAGCTAGAGCAACTGACTATAGAGTCTTATACCTTGGAAACATCCCTTCATTTTCTTCACAAATGTAGAGCATTGTTGCTATGCTTATGGTGCATTCAAACGCAAGATTATTGAAGAAAAGCATCACTAAGAGTGGCCATTAGAAAAATGAAGAAGGGATTTCTAACTGTGGAGATTGCAAGGATTTCTCCACCTGGTCCTGGTTACTGGGCTGAAGGTTTGAAGATGTGATTTAATTTTGCAGGGCTGTCCAAGTCAGAGTGCCTCAGTTTCTCAAAGCCTTGTTGGCATGAATGGGTTAATAGAACTCCGTCACTACTCTTGATGTTAACAGAGTAAAAAGCGATCTTAAAGAACTTAAAACAACACAAAAATTGATATTGTTTTAATACAAGCAGGTGCCTGAGAGTTTTGGCATTGCAACCTCTTCTTGCAGAGGGAAATTTGAAATTCTTCATCCATTGATCCCTACTCCTCACATGGGCCCATGAATTTTGCAAAGAGCTATTTGTAAGATCAAAATTGTCTGTGCAGAGTCCCCACAAAGTAATGCTATATAGGCTCCCCCACACACTCAGAGACAACCCTACTTCAAGTAACATGTACCTAGGATTCAGAGATGTTGAAAGGAAAGCCATGACAGGTAGTGCTATTTTGTTGTGGAGGTGGTTGTGGTTTAATTTGCTGTAATATACACCATTAGCACATTTAGTTTTCAACAGCATAATCTCTCCAGGACCCCCCACCCCAACTTCAGGCACATTGAATCTATTCTTAGATAATCTTCCCTTAAAGGATAAATATTTATTAATCTATTCTGCCATGTGTGGCAGTAATTTAATATGGAGCAATGCTAAAAACACTGTGGGTGGTGATACATTTATTTGGAAGCAGTGAGATGAATGGTATCCCTATGTATACATACAGACAAGTAGAAAAAGGTGGAGACCATTAGTTTTAGCCTCTTTTCTTTCTAAGTCATTGGTGGAGATGGGAAGGTGTTCTGGCTCTTTAAGTGTAAAAGTATTTCAATATATTTTCATGTCCATTTCTAAAACATGATTTGTGCATGTTCAGTCATGTCCGACCCTTTCCAACCCTATGGGCTGCATCCTGCCAGGCCTCTGTCCATGAGATTTTCCAGGCAAGAATACTGGAGTGGGTTGCCATGCCCTCCTTCAGGGGATCTTCCTGACCCAGGGATAGAACCCAGGTCTCTTCTATCTCCTGCATTGGCAGGTGGATTTTTTTTTTTTTTTTTTACCACTGGCACCACCTGGAAACCTCATATCTACATCAATATCTACAAATTTTTTGCACCAGTTTTGTAGTCTTAGTTGAATAGTTCTTTCTAACTGTCAAATAAATGTGGTGTGAACAACTCCTAGGAAACTTGCATACTATGAACTAATGGCTTTAGAGAGGAAAGTAACTGAATTATTTAGAGAGATTGCCTGGCATTATTGCAAAGAGAAGTATTTACTTTGACTGTCAAAGATTGTCATTGTGGACCTGGAAAGAGGAAGAGGAATGATCTAGAAACGCCTAGAGGCATGTTGGTCGCACAGCTCTGTTTTGAATCCTGAGAGATGAAAATATTTCTTCTTGACCCTTCTAAATATTCTGGGTTCTTGCTTTCATCTCAGCCTGCCCCAGACCCTGCTTTAAATAACATACTGGAACATTTGCATCATATGAGTTTTCTCTACCGTTACTCTCTCTATACCAGTTTTCACACTGGTATGAAATCTCTGATCCTTTTCATTCCCCACCCCTTCTCTTCACCCTGCTGACTTATCTTTTCTGCTTTGTGCCCTGCTACAAAGGACATTATGAACTGATAGCAGTGGGTTTCCTGTGCTTGGTGTCTAGCTGGGTTCTGCCAATGGGAGGCACCTTTTGGAGATCAGAGCGTGTAAGGGGATCTTGGGTTGGAAAGATCCCCTAGAGGAGGGGATGGCAATCCACTACAGTGTTCTTGCCTGGAGAATCCCAAGGATAGAGGAGCCTGACGGGCTGCAGTCCATAGGATCACAAAGAGCTGGATGTGACTTAAGTGACTGAGCATGCATGCACGTGCTATACCAGGGACTGGCCAACCATGGCCTCTGGACCAGATCTGATCCTCCACCTGTGTGTGTGTGGTCCATCAACTGAGAATGGATTTTACATTTTTTATTTTTAAAAGTTTTTAGTTATCATTTTTTTTTAAAGAAGTCTTTATTGAATTTGTTTCAGTATTGCTTCTGTTTTATGTGCTTTTTGGGCTGTGAGGTGTGTGGGATCTTACCTGCCTGACCAGGGGACGAATCTGTACCACCCGCACTGGAAGGCCAAGTCTTAGGGAAGTCTTCCCGATTTCTACATTTCTAAATGGTGAAAACAGTCACAATGTAAGATTTCATGAAACACGGAGGTGGTATGCAATTTGGATTTCAGTGTCCATGAATAAAGTCATATTGAAACATGCCACTCTCATTTGTTTCTGTTTTACCTGTGGCTGCCCTTGATGGCAGAGTCGAACAGCTGTTACAGAGGCCACACTGCCCAAAGAGCCCCACGGATTCTCTGTCAGCCCCTTCACAGAGCAAAGTGCTCATTCCTGAGTTCCTCGATGTTGCCTTAGTGAGCTCTCCTTTCTCTGAACTTCTGTCCCATTGATGGTTTCCATCACACAGTTGTTGCATATACAACAAATTCTCATTGAATTGTCATTGTGTGTGGTTCAGTCACTAAGTCTTGTCTGACTCTTTGGGACCCCGTAGACTACAGCACGTCAGGTCTCCCTGTCCCTCACCATCTCCTCGAGTTCACCCAGGTTCATGTCCATTGAACTGGTGACCATCTTCTGAGTCATCTCATTGAATTAACTGCGTCAAATGTATTACTTTAGTTTCCTGTAGAATCATGACTGCTCTATTAGTTTCTTTGGCTGTCACAGTGCAGCCCCACAGGCCAGGGGCTTGAAAAACAGCATCTACTCCCTCGTGGTTCTGAGGCTAGAGGTCTGAGGTAAGGCATTAGTGAGGTCAGTTTCTCAGAAGCCCTGTCTGCTGGCTTGTGGGTGCTGAATTCTCTCTGTGTCCTCACGTGGCCTTTTCTCACTGTGCCAGTAGCCGTGATGTCTCTGTTTCTTATAAAGACGCTGGTCACATTCGATTAGGGCCCCACCCTTACCGTATCCTTTCACCTTAATTACCTCCTTAAAGGCTGTACCTCCAAATGCAGTCACAGTGGGGGTGAGGGCTTCCATATACGAATTTCAGGAGGACATAATTCATTCAGTCATAATATATAACAAGGGATACGCTTCTAGCAGGGCTCCCCAGGTAGCACTAGTGGTAAAGAATCTGCCTGCCAATGCAGGAGATGCAGGAGATGTGGCTTCAGTCTTTGGCTGAGGAAGATCCCCTGGGGTAGGCAGTGGCAACCCACTCCAGTATTCTTGCCTAGAGAATCCCATGGACAGAGGAGCCTGGTGGGCTACAGTGCATGGGGTCGCAAGGATTCAGACACGACTAAGCACACACTTTTAGGATGCACCCTTTTAAATCAGACTGTGATATCCTGGAGTGGAAAGGGATGACAAAGCATAATGCTCACGCTTTTATTGTCAGACTGGGCCACATTAGTCTGAGCTTTAATACTTGATTCTATTATTATTACTGACTCTAGCCACATCGAGTCTGACTGACTGTGTTTGCTTTTCTCAGTTCTCATCTCCAGACTGCAAGTGTGTTATATCTCTAGAGACAAGTCACATAAAAGAACAAAGTACAACACTGGAGACCTTGAAGGGAAAGCAGGAAAAAACAAAACAAAACAAAAAATGGCTGTGTGAAATAGAAGAGCATTTTCAGTATCTTCTAAAGTCATTAGAACATTCTGCCCTAACCTCAAGTGGGAGTGAGAAGCAGAGAACATTGAAGATAAACAAACACGCTGTCATCCTGTCCCTGCCAAGTGTTGCCTCTGTTGGCATTGTCTCCTTTTGATGGGACAGTGATTGAAGGCTGTTAATAATCACCACTGCATACATTTAGGATTGGTCTTCTGGGCTGTATTAGGTTCAGCAAATGTTTTAAGGAAGTGTGTCCTATGTAGGGAGCGAACGTGGTGTCTGACTTGTCACAGAAAATGTTGAAATTATATAATTTTCTGAAGGGTAATTACTTAAGATGTTACAGAAAATTTGGAACTGATATACTTTTATAAAGAATAATTTTTTAAGATAGGGAAAAATAGAATTATTTTTAAATGTAAAAGTGAAAAAAAATTGGCCTTATCTAAAGAACATATGGAAGAACACATTTCTGAATTGCATCCTGCTAAAAAAAATCCTTCTCCGGTCTCAGTTTTCTCTCCCCCCACTGTTACACCAGTTCCAGTTCCAAATATGTAAATGGCGCCAATAAGGTGTCCGAGGGTGTGGTTGTTCTACCAGAATCACACAGAGGGAGATTTCTTATCCTTGTCAACTTCTAATGTCCTTTGGTTTTAGATCTGTCCTGTTAAGCCGGTCAAGTTACTCTTTGCTTGACTTGATGGCTGTGAACATGGACATAGAACTAAGGGTATATGTGTGTGTGTGTGCCCATGCATAATCTGTGTTTCTATGATATTGACATAGCTAAAGAGGTGTGTTCTCTTTGGAAGAAAGCATCAAATAGGTTAAACAAAGTTTCCTTTTTTAGGTCTGTTATTGAATCTGTTACAATATTGCTTCTGTTGTTTACCTTTGGGTTTTTTGGTCAGAGGTGTGAAGGATCTTAGCTCCCCTACCAGGGAACAAACCTGTACCCTCTGCATTGGAAGGCAAAGTCCTAACCACTGGACAGCCCAGGAATTCCCTAAGCAAAGTTTCTGAGAGTGTCAAAATAGTATTTGATAGGTTACTTGGAAGACAAGATTTAAGCAGATTTTGTGGCTGAAATGATAAAAGCACAGCAGAACTGTGTCCCAGCTGGGTGACCTTGGAGTAAAAGGCTAGCTTTTCTAGTTATCTAATCTGGACACACTAGGATAATTGTTTATATCACAGAGTTCATTTCTACAACTTTAAATTTTGCAACAAGAAGTGGCAAAAATAGTGAAAACAGCTCAAGAAAAATCACATTTATCCTTAATTAGTGCAAAATGAAAAATTTGTACAAAGCAATGCAAAAATGATTGCAAAAAAGTGAATGTTTTGATGAATAGTTCCATATAATTTATCATATGCACAGATTTGTGTAACTGCCCTCTAATTGGAATATAACCCTGTATCATCATCACGTAGAAACTCCTGAGGATGGTTGAATATTGAATACTTGTAACAGCTAGTAGACTTGCATATTTTCTTCAAGAAGAATGATTTTTTTAATGATTTTTCCACCTCTGGGAAGCTCAGTTGGGCTTCCCAGGTGGCGCTAGTAGTAAAGAATCTGCCTACCAATGCAGGAGAGGTAAGAGATGCAGGTTCAATCCCTGATTTGGGAAGATCCCCTGGAGTTGGAAATGGCAACCAGCTCCAGTATTCTTGCCTGGAAAAGTCCCATGGACAGAGGAGGCTGGCAGACTACAGTGCTTGGAGTCACAAAGAGTCAGACATGGCTGAGTATCTGAGCACAGGGAGTACAATTATGATAATTAAGTGGCATCTTTCTTGTTATAAGACATTTTATCATAATACCTAAGAGGATTTAAGATGATTTTTTTTAGAAATGATGAAGAATTTGTTAAAAGTTTCCGAGCTCACTCTTTAACAAGGATAATATTAAATTTACAAAACAGGGGCTTCCCTGGTGGCTCAGTGGTGAAGAATTCACTTGCAGTGCAGGAGATGCACGAGACGTAGGTTTGATCTCTTTGTCAGGAAGATCTCCTGGAAGAGAAAATGACAACTCACTCCAGTATTCTTGCCTGGAGCATTCCATGGACAGAGGAGCCTGGCGGGCTATATCCATGGGGTCACAAAGTTGGACACAACTGCGCAACTGAGCACACATGCATGCATTCTAGAACAGACTCTGAAGGCTAAGGACATGTTCTGATACAACTAGGGAATTAGATTCAAACCTCATTTCTTTGCTCATGCACCAGTGTCCTCTTCTGGGTGTCCTGTGTGGTCGCATCTGTGCTGATGGGACATGCTTTGACTCCAGGGCTAAGATCTTCTGTTATATGGTTCTTAATCTTTAGTAACCCAAGCTAACCTGTATAGGTTAGATATTATTTCTCTCCTAAGTTCTTTTGTTCTTCCACAAATATTTACTGGGTACATACTCTCTGGTGAGCACAGAACATGGTACCTGGACATAGCTGGACCCCTGCCCTCATGGAGGTTCAAACTCAGTAGGAGTGGAAACTAGGGGATAAGCAATCATAATTCCAAAGTGGGGGTTAGGGATGTACAAGGTGAGAAGGAGGTACCAGGAAGAGTAGCTAACCTGAGCCTGCAGAGTGTCTTGAAAGGTTTCATGATAAAATGACATTTAGAGTGAGTTATGAAAAGTCCAAGGAAGTTATCTAGGTAGAAGAAAAGGACAGAAAAATAGTGAAGGTGAGGCAGAAACGAAGGCACACAGGTGGTATGGAGGCAAACCAGAGTGGACAATGGCAACAGGCGAGCCAGAGAGGAGCTCTGTCCGAGTCTGATTTGAGGGGACCATGTCCTCTTGCCTGCAATGACAAGGAGACATCTTTCCATAGACTCATGACAACTTTGCAACACCATTCAGCCTAAGCACAGAGTGGGACCCCGGTCCTTATCATATTATCAGGAATCTGGTGAAGCTCAGCCAGCACAGAGTGAGGGCTCTGATTCTAGAATGTTCCTGCTTTCGCTGTGATTATGCAACTGTCACTCTTGTTTTCTTTCTGCTTTGGTTTGATTTCTTTGGACTTAAAGGAAACCTCCAAAATGAGTTTGCGTTTGTACAAACTGTATTCATTTCTGTTTTTTTTTTTTTTAATGTTTTATATTCCTGTTTCTGCTTTAAGACAAATTCAAATTCAGACAAACAAAATACCAAGAACCAGTTTACTTTTTCATTTAATGTAGAAAAGCTATAAAAAGTGACATGGATACTAAGATATTCACATAGGCATTTCAAAATATAACATGCTAAAGAATAGACTGCTTCAAAAGAGAATATGTGTTTCTAGAGGAACAAAAAAAATGATGAACTAAAACCACTTTCTGGACATAGATTTTATAACACACCTAAAGAATATTAACTCTGACACCAGTCAGCTACAATAAAGGACTAATTTTATTACAGCCTTTGAAAAGAATCCTACACCCCAAGTGATTATACAACAGCTGTAAAGTTTTGATGTGAGCTCTCTCTAACACAGAAGGTTTTTCCTTATTTCTCATCTGTCTGGTTATGTCACTCATCCAGAGAATACATACATTAATTCTGTCTTGAAGTTCCTGCCTCAGAGTATTTGAAGAAACTACATGAGTTAAATGTTACCAGTGGGGTTAAACACCCGTGTTACCCTTTGAAAACAAAGACTTCAAAAGGGCGCATTTCTATACTTCCAGCTACTGTTTTGTTAACGTTTGTTCAATTTAATGGCTCTCTTCTTTGAGAGTCCATGATGGGGAAACACGAATTGGCATTCTGTCCAGCAGACCAAGGAAGGACCAAGTCTGAGCTATCCCCTGAACTTATCAAAGAGAATGTTTTCACCTTGTTGTAGGGAGTTCTGTGTGCTAGACTCAGCCAGCAACTGCTTGGATTAAGCGCTCATGGTTTGAAATTTTCTCCACTTCCTAAGAATAAAGCCATGCCCTAGAAGGGCTGTTGAGCTTTTCTTTTCTAAGTCTTCTCCTCATTGTCCAAGCAGCAGCACTGAAGACCCAGCACAGCCATGCGTGTCTCAGTTGCGTCCGACTCTTTGACCCCATAGACTGTAGCCTGCCAGGCTCTTCTGTCCATGGGATTCTCTAAGTAAGAATACTGGAGTGGGTTGCCAAGTCCTTCTCCAGGGGATTTTCCCCACCCAGGAATCGAATCCAGGTCTCTTGCATTGCAGGCAGACTCTTTACTGACTGAGCTGTGAAGGAAGCTCTCATCTTGTACTGAATGCATATTAAATGCATGAAAGGAAGGTAACATCTATACAGTATCAAATATGCAATAAATTCAGTAAATCTGATCAAAATGTTAATTCTGATTTTCTTTAAATTATAGGTAAAATTATTTCTTTTGAAATAAAAATATTTCAATGGCTGAATGTCTCACCTTAAAACTGTCTCATAATGTCTCTTTAGATGACTTAGATGATGTCTATATATTAAAAATAAAGTAAGAATTGCCAATAAATTTGACCAGAAAGTCAGAGCAGACTGTCTAGGTCTCCTAGTCTAAGCTGGCCATCAGAGGTGATGACCAGCATTGGCTATCCATATCAATTAAGTTAATCAAAGACATTCCAGATCACAATTTATATAGGCTGCTGGGAAGTCAAGCCAACTAGTCAATAATTCTCTCCAAATTGATTCACCCTCAATGATATCTTTTATTGTCAAATGTTTTACTTCTATCTACTTTTGAGAAAAAAAAATTCTGAATCTTTTTTTTTTTTTTTTTTGGTTTGGTGAATTTAGTCTATTACATGGGAATGATTTCTCTCGAGAAAAGTATATGAAATTACAGGTAGATGAGTGGAAATAAAATGATTATGATTCATCTGTGGTTGGTATTTTCCCAAAGTGGAATTCATTTAAATTAATTCACCATTCAAAAAGGAAATTGTCTTGAGTCGATGGAAGATAACTCCAGCTACCGTCACACAGAGCAACAAGTTTCCAGGTTTAAGATGAGAAGAGAAATAGGTTGTTTGTACTAGTTCTCATTCTTGTTACAACTGTCGTTATTAGAATGGATTCACGTCGTGCCATTTTCTGTTCCTTTCCTTTTTTTTTTTTTGTCGCAAGAACAAGACATGAGAATCTCAATGGCTAGTGTTATTTGTGAAAGGCAGTAAACTATTCTGCCTTCACCTTTTATGCAGTCTTCTTTTGATTGACTCACTATTCTGTCTCTTTCTCCTAAGTTACCAATGGTGCTAAAAGAAAAGATGAGAAATGGCTGCCTAATCAAATGAAGAACATTAGAAAGGTCAGAACTGGAGTCTCGGGCACTGGCTTTCACAGCATGGATGAAACACATTTTTTAAAGAAAAAACGTATTCTTGCGACAAAGATTGCCATAAGAATAGAAAATGTCGGATCAAGAATCTATTCATGTGACAATGATTGTGATAGGAATGAAACAGTGCACACTTTACCCTTTCTCTTTATAATCATAGTAAAGTAACTTCCTGTGGTTCCCACTTGGGAGCTGAACTTGAGAATTCTGAAACTGGAGGAGAAAAATCAAAGGAAGAGTGAGGCATAATGAAAGAAGAATCAACATTTAGGTGACCACCCAAGGTAGAGACAAGTCTCAATTACAGAATGTGGGTGGTTTGAAGTAAAGGTCTGGTAAAATTGGTCTGCAGATAAACCACATAGAGTTAAACAGGAATCCTATTTCTATACTTACATTGCTTTTGAAATATCTAACTGTGAACCTTTAATTATGTAAATAACAAAACTGATTTCTAAGTATGTGAAAATTTGTAACTAGGTCATCCAAAGAACACAGTATATTGCTTATTTTTTTTCTGTGACAACAGATGACAAATTACTCATTATTGTTATTTTTTTTTTTCTGAGTCCTTTTCTAGCACAGACTCCTAAGCTGAAGCTTGTAGGGCACTCAAATCCCTGTTGAATTAAACTGAGTTAAGAAAAATTGTTAAGAAGTAGTAGTGGACAGCAGTAGCCCTCCCAAGTTTAAAGCGAATTTAAGTGACATTTCAATATGTATGATATTTAAGATATTAGTACTAAAGTAATAATTTAATCAGGAAACCAAGTGATATCTCAAGAATGCTATGCCTTCATTGAGCAACAAAAACAAGTAATAAAATAAAAACCTTTGCACTAGCACTCTGACTTAGTAATTCACATACTTAGATATTTACCATGTACCTAATGTTTACAACCTAGGACTTCCCTGGTAGCTCAGTTGGTAAAGAATCCACCTTCAATGCAGGAGACCCTGGGTTGGAAAGATCTGCTGGAGAAGGAATAGGCTACCGACTCTAGGGTTCTTGGGCCTCTGTGGTGGCTCAGCTGGTAAAGAATCTGCCTGCAATGCGGGAGACCTGAGTTTGATCCCTGGGTTGGGAAGATCCCCTGGAGAAGGGAACGGCTACCCTCTGCAGTATTCTGGCCTGGAGAATTCCATGGACTGTATAGTCCATAGTGTCTCAAAGAGTTGGATATGACTGAGCAACTTTTACTTCACTTTTCACTTAATATTTACAGTTAGATGTGTGGTCCTGGCCTCTGCAGTCCTACTTCTCTCCAGCAACTCTTTGTCAATGCACTGTCCATTTGCCTGAAGTTTGCAACAACAACAACAAAAAAAAGAGAAAGAAATAGAGTAATATATATTTATACTTGTATTCATGATTTTTTAAATTGAGATATAATTGAAATATAACATTATATTAGTTTCAGGTGTACAGTGTAACGATTGAATATTTGTATATATTGTGAAATGATCACCACAGTAAATCTAGTTGGCATTTATCACTATACATAGTTACAAAATTTTTTTTCTTGTGCTGAGAATTTTTGACATCTATTCTCTTAGCAATTTTCATATATGCACTACAGTACCATTACATATAGTCATCATGCTGTACATTCACCCCCAGGACTTATTTACTTCATAATTGGAAGTTTACAGCTTTTGACTCCCCCTCACCTGTTTTGCTCACCCCTCATTCCTCACCTCAGGCAACTACCAAGATATTCTCTGTATATATGAATTTAGATTTTTTTTTTATATTCCACATATAAGTGAGATCATATGGTGTTTGTCTTTCTCCATCTGACTTGTTTCACTGAGCACAGTGCCCTCCAGGGCCATCCATGCCGTTGCAAATGGCATATTTATGATTTTTTATTAGACTTCTACATATTGGGAAGGGATAATCAACAACAGACTGACTTCTAGACTTCAAAAAACAAGGATTTGATTGATTAAGTTTTTTGTGTGGTTTTATATGAGTATTTTGAACAGAGAGCAGCAGATTTATCATCCACAACTTGAGACCACTGAGTTTACTTATCCCAGACAATGTGGGGTTGCTTTTCCATTTTCAGGAATATTCTCAAAGATCAAGGCTGAATCCTAGCTTTAAGCATAAACATTAGTTCCAAAATGGTTGTCCATATGCTATATTGGTATTTACATTGCGTGATATTATATAACAAAAGAAGCAAGCCCTGCAAATTCTGGAATACACAGACTTGGAAAAGAATAGTAAAGTTCAGTGCAAACTCCTACGTGCATTATACTTTTAAGTTTGCCATCACAAGATGAATAAACAGGAAAATTCCTTGGCTGGAATTTAGACTGTTAGCTCCTTGAAGGAAGGAAGGGACAATGCCTTGGTTTTTTTAAAATGTTAAACATTTTATTTATGTATAACTGGTATATAATGTACAGTGGTGCTAGTGGTAAGGAACACACCTACCAATGCAGAGGACATAAGAGATGCTAGTTCAATCCCTGGGTCTGGATGATCCCCTGGAGGAGGATCATGGCAACCCACTCCAGTTTTCTCGCCTGGAGAATCCCATGGACAGAGGAGCCTAACGGGTTACAGTCTATGGGGTCACAAGAGTCAGATACAACTGAGCACCTACCAACAACTACCAACTACTCACCCAGAGGTGCTCAAAACCAGGAAAGTCTAATGTGCACTTTCATTTATCTTTGAAATCTTTCTACACTATAAGGGAGAAACATTTTTCTCTCTTAGTCTTCTTAAGTGTTGCAAAGAGCATTTATATTCTTAATTGATGTTCTTAAGGCATGTCAGATTTTGTCTTTGTCATTTAGAAACCATGATTCACAAACAAGGTTGGGTACATGAGCTGCCTAAGGGGATATCACTATTGAGGTGGCCCTGGGTTTGAGGCAGAAGCAGGAGCACCCATAACATCTTGAGAGTAAGCAAAAAGTAAAACTACATGAAAGAGATTTTGATATGATTTGGAATTCCCTGAGGAAGCCAAGTCCCATTTAATACCTTTAAAGCCAATATGAATGCTTAGAGATTGTGACTTTTTAGCATGTGTCCATTTGTTTTACCCTCCTGCCTTAATTTTATTTAAATATTCAAATTGACCTTTATTTTTCCACAGTCTTAGAGATTGTCCTTGAAACATAATGTCAAAGAATCTGGCTTATGGGGTAGCTTTTTAGCAGAGTAATTTTCACTTTTAAGGAATCTTCATCTTATTATGAAGATGTAAAATCATTTTATAGTTTCAATCTGATGGAAATTTTAAAAACTATTAGAGTCAAGAACACATTAGGTGTAGTCATGGAAGAGGAGCCGGTGATTGAGAGAAGAAAGGCACCATGATCCTCCTCTCATGGACACAGTTTTGAGAAATTTAGAACCGGATGTTAATTTATGGGCCTGCTCTACCTTTTCAGACTGGGCAAATATTAATCAGAAACTCTTCAGAACAAAACAGGAAAAGATATTTTTCTATCGTCTATCTCTCTTCAATTCAGCAAAAAAAAAAAAAATTGACTTAAGTATCTTTTTTACCACAGCGTGGATGGGAAGTGACACACTTTTAGTTTCAGACAATCTTGATTTTTCAGGGACCCATAGAATCCTTTATTGAGCTTGGTCCAAATGGAGAAACTCAACTGACAAAATCCCTGGTACCTGGGCAAACAGCCTCTGCTTACATATGGTAAACGGTATGGAATTATTTACTTTTCAAGGAAATCCACTTTACTTTTCAATAATTATTTTTTAAAAATATTTATTCTTATTTATTTGGCTGCGCTGGTCTTAGTTGCAGCATGCAAGATCTCCATGCTGCATGTGGAATCAAGATCTGCATGTGGAATCAAGCTCTCCAACCAGGGATCAAGCCAGGCTCCCTGCATGGGAAGGTGGAGTCTTAACCACTGGATCACCAGGGAAGTCCCTTATTTTTGAATAATTGTTACTGTTAGAACATTCTTTCTGATCAAACACAAACTGCTTTCCTATAATTTCCAACCCTTACATTTGTTTTCACTTTCTAGAACTTCATCACATTAAATTTCACATAGAGATCATTCATATGTGTGGCAAGCTGAGTTTCGAAATCAAACATTCTAAGCTTCTTCAACTGCTCCTCACAGGTAATGGTTGTGAGACTTCTCTTTTTTGACTCTCTTTGAATGCTGTCTAGATTGCCAATGTCTTCCTAAGGTACACTGGATAGAACTAAACATATGTATCAAAATGTCATCTGAGTAACAAAGAGTATGATGGTTCTTTCACCTCCTTTAATCCGAAAACTGTGCTTCTTATGATGTAGCCTAGAATATCTTTCTCTTTTTAGCACTTCCTAAATGAGCTCAAAGGAATCTAAAAATCCAAGTGTTTCCCACCAAGAACTCCTGACACATCAGCACCTCTTCCTTCTTCTGTACCAGTGCAAGCACTTGAAGGGAAAACTAGTTATTTAAGGACATTGTTCATATTTTTCTAGACTGATAAAATTATGGTGCTTTGGGATTAGATACAACTTTAGAAGTCATCTAATACAATCCATCAACTTCACAAAAATTTGAAAGTCTGGAGAAATTAGTGTACTGAGCAAAGAACATGTGCTGAGATAGGACTAGGTCCTCAATCTTTGGTTTTTCTGAGAAGAGAAATATTGTCTAATACTTCCTTAACTAAGACAGAAAAGGAATAGCCTATTGACCTTTAGTAAAGCAAACTGGTTGAGCCCACAGGTTGACATTAATCATTATTATTTTTAAATGAATGTAAGTAAGTTATATCCAACTAGAGATGTGCATGGCAAAAGGCAACTTGATTATTTCTTTAACATCAAAGTGTAGAATTATTTTACCATCTTCTAAATGCTCAGCCCCTGGCCACTTTGGGGTCTCCAAGTGATTATGCTACTCGCTCTCTTTTTCTTTTTACTTCTTTCAAGCGGTGCAAGGACAGAGTAGCAGAAAAAGATGCAGTAGACCAGGAACAGGAAACCACAGAAGAGAAACTGTTTCTTTATCTTGCTCTCTGGCAGTTATTCCTCTTATAACAGTGAGAGAGGGCGGGAGGTGCATTTCTGTCTGATAAGCAGCAAGATGGGCTTTCATGGGGTTGAGGATGAACTCCCTGAACATTTAGAATTCATTTTCAGGGGAAAGAAAATTTCAGGATTAGTGAGAGAAGTATAAAATTGTTCCCCAAGTTAGCTGTTAATAATGGGAAGCAGAAAAGTATAACACAGTTGATTGAAAATCTGTCTGCATAACCCAACTACCTGTGAAAATGAAGATATTCAGATACTAATTCCATGGGTGTGGAAAGCTTCCGGTGCTTTCAAGAAATGCTCCCCAAGACACAGTGGTGTAAAGACAAGGATAATAATTACTGGTGAGTGGTGAAGGGCTTGGGCTGTGCAGTTAGCCTGCTCGTTTGTAACAAAGTTGATCTCTTACTCACTACCTGATTTTGCACAAATCAGTTAATCCCTCTAAGCTCCATCTCCTGGATGCAAGTTGGAAATAATATTGGGAACAACATTGTTATTATGAAACAACTTTAGAAACTTGTGTAGGTGAAATAAAATCATACTTCTAAAGGACTTAGTATAGTGTCACACCAGGTACCCTGTAAGTCTTCCATGCATATTGATAATCCTGAGTATTTCTTTAGAAGTTTCTCTAAATGCTATCTTTATAAATATGATAATATTTAGATTATATATAGAAATATTATAATCTAAATGAGGATGAGATAGTTGGATGGTATCACCGACACAGTGGACATGAGTTTAAGCAAATTCAGGGAGATAGTGAAGGATAGGGAACCCTGGCGTGCTTCAGTCCATGGGGTTGCAAAGAGTCAGACGCGACTTAGAGACTGAACAACAACAACAGCAACTATATATATATATATATATATATACATACATTAATATGCATATATAAAGATGTATATTAAATATTTTGGGGCTTCTGTGTCATTGCTTAGTCAGTAAAGAATCTGCCTGCAATGCAGATTTGATCCAGGTGTGATCCCGGGGTAGGGAAGATCCCTTGGAGAAGGAAATGGCAACTCACTCCAGTATTCTTTTCTGGAAAGTCCCATGGGTCGAGGAGCCTGGCAGACTATATAGTCCATGGGCTTGCAAGAGTCGGACACGAACTGGTGACTAAACCACCACCGTATTAAATATTAGGGCTTTCCTAGTGGGTCAGACAGTAAAGAATCTACCTCTAATGCAGGGGCCAAGGGTTTGATCCATGGGTCAGAAGGATCCCCTGGAGAAAGGAATGGCAACCCACTCTAGTATTCTTGCCTGGAGAATTCCAGGGACATAGGAACCTGGCAGGCTATAGTCCATGGGGTTGCAAAGAGTCAGACATGACTGAGCGACTCACACTTTTATATTAAATATTAGATATATAATATTGAAATAGTATCATATACATCTTATTTTAAAATAGTATCATATATATTCATACATAAATTATATACATACACATCTGATTTTGAAATTGGAATGTGGACAGCAAAGTGTGGGACTCAGCTGGGAGAGGCTGGATTTTCTGGGCAGGCAAACAGTATGTAGTATCTCAGGGCAGCAGAAAGGGCTAAAGTATACTCCTTGCTGTTAAAGAATAGTTTGGAATACTGTGTAAACTATTCGATTAAAAGGAGATCACGTATTCCAGGAGGTTAATATACACCGAACACTTGTGTCTCTTCATTTTATTTAGTCCTCCAACCCAATTTATAAAGTTGGTACTAATTTTATTCCATTTTCAAACAGGGAAGTCAGGCCTTAGACTGGTTACATCCTTGTGAGATTAGACTGCTAGCAAGTGGTGGAGCCTTTCAAACACATCAGGTTACTGCCACTTAGATTCTGAAGTTACAATTGAAGACTTCCTGTCACCTAGTGTCGATGTGCCCACATTTCAGACTTTGTTTCTTTGAGAACTGAAGAATTGTACATGGTCAAAGTAAAGTCTGATGTTGTAAAGAACAATATTGCTTAGGAACCTGGATTGTTAGGTCCAGGAATCAAGATGGTTAGATAGCATCACCGACTCAATGCACATGAATTTGAGCAAACTTCGGGAGACAGTGGAGGACAGAGGAGCCTGGCGTGCTGCAGTCCACGGGGTCTCAGAGTCAGACATGACTTAGCTACCAAACAACAGCAGAAGACATTTCACATGCAAAGTTTCAGAGGAAACTTAAGATTCTGAAGGGAAAGTGACAATATTGGTCACTGCACCAACCAACACATTTGACCAGAAGAAATAATACTGTTTTGTCTTCCAAAAAATTTAGGTTGACTTTATCAGGTGTGCAATCTTGGATGAATTTTTTAACCTCTGGAAAGTGAGCTTTATTTCCTCTTATCCATAATTGTGATAAAGTTTCAGTTTTCAAATTTTTTAATGCATTAGAAAGAATACATGTTCAAAATATCTAGCACAGTTCTTGGCACATATGAGAGGCTCAGTGCGTAACAATGTATCTGCTTCATGTGTACATTTAACTTACCTAAAAACAACTATGGGGAGAGAAGGAGGGGAGAGGAGGAAGTAGGGTGAGGGGGCAGGGGGAGCAGGGAAAGGAAAGCTTAGACTGAAAGCAGAGAGAGAGAGGAAGTTAATAATGGTTAGTTAAGTGTGTACTCCTAGACATTACAAATGCAATTTAAGTGGCTTTATGGAAGTAATTTTGGCTTAATTTTGTTCTTACACATTGTCTTAAAAAATGAAAAGTGAAATGCATTTCACTGAATTAGAGGTAACAAAAATATTAAAATAATAGTATAATAACACTGCAATAGGTAGCAACATAATAAATGTGTCTCTATGTTAAAAGTATTGATGATGACTCAATGAAACTGAGAAGTAGAATGTCTGGCCAGTAACTGATGTTCTGAAATTTGAATTCTGTTCTCCGTTGTTGCAGACACATCCCCTTCAAATTCTTACTGTGTCACTCACTTGTCAGAACCTTCCAACAGGCCACCAAATTATGATTTACATATCATAGCTTTCCCCCACCCCCACATTTTGTTGTTCAGTCTCTCAGCTGTGTCTGACTCTTTGCGACCCCATGGACTGCATCAGCCCAGGCTTCCCTGTCCTTTATCATCTCCTGGAGCTTGTGTAACATGTTCATTGAGTCAGTGATGCCATTCAACCATCTTGTCCTCTGTCGTTCCCTTCTCCTCCTGCCTTCTATCTTTCCCAGCATCAGGGGCTTTTCCAGTGAGTTGGCTCTTTGCATTAGGTGGCCAAAGTACTGGAGTTTCAGCCTCAGCATCAGTCCCTCCAATGAATATTCAGGGCTGATTTCCTTTAGGATTGACTAGTTGGATCTCCTTGTAGTCCAAGGGACTCTCAAGAATCTTCTCTAACATCACAATTCAAAATCACCAATTCTTCAGCATTTAGCTTTCTTTATAGTTCAACTCTCATATCCATACATGACTACTGGAAGAACCATAGCTTTGACTATAGAATTTCTGTGAAATGATTTGATTATCTCCTTTCACAGAGCACTAAGACAGAATTATTTTCTTAGTGATTATAAACTTAGTTTGGGAGGCAGAGGAGTTTTTAAACTTATATTGAAATATGAGAATATTTAAATTACATCTTTTAATTTATTCAATTCCAAAATTAGTCATAATCTGTCATTGTTCTGGTCTACCTGCAATATCTAAGTCTGTCTTCCACTCCCTAAATTTTTGTCATCTAAGTTTGTTGCAGTTTTTTTCTTTTTGGAGGGGTTAGCAATTAGTTTTTATTTTTTGTAATTTATTTTTTATTGAAGGATAACTGCTTTATATAATTTTGTTGTTTTCTGTCAAACTTCAACATGAATCAGCAATAGGTATACATATATCCCCTCTCTTTTGAACCTCCCTTCCATCTCCTTTGCCATCCCACATCTCTAGGTTGATACAGAGCCCCTGTTTGAGTTTCCTGAGGCACACAGCAAATTTCTGTTGGCTATCTAATTTACATACGGTAATGTAAGTTTCCATGTTACTCTTTCCATACATCTCACTCTCCCCTCCCCTCTTCCCATGTCCATAAGTCTATTCTCTATGTCTGTTTCTCCGTTGTTGCCCTGTAAATAAATTCTTCAGCATTTTTCTAGATTCCATATATATGCATTAGAACACAATATTTATCTTTCTCCTTCTGACTTACTTCATGCTGTATGATAGGTTTTAGGTTCATCCACCTCATCAGAACTGACTCATATGTGTTCATTTTTATAGCTGAGTAATATTCCATTGCATATATGTACCACAACTTCTTTACCTATTCATTTGTCAATGGACATCTAGGTTGCTTCCATGTTCTAGCTATTGTAAATAGTGCTGCAATGAAGAATTGGATACATGGGTCTTTTTAAATTTTAGTTTCCTCAGGGTATATGCCTAGGAGTGGGATTGCTGGATCATATGGTGGTTTTATTCCTAGTTTTTTAAGGAACCTCCATACCATCTTCCATAGTGACTGTATCAATTTACATTCCCACAACAGTGCAAGAGTGTTTCCTTATCTCCACACCCTCTCCAGCCTTTATTGTTTGTAGACTTTTTGATGCTGATCGATGTGAAGTGATATCTCATTGTAGTTTTGATTTGCATTTCTCTAATAATGAGTGATGTTGAGCATCATAAAAAATATGGAACATTTCACAAATTTGCATGTCATCCTTGTACAGGGGCCATGCTAGTCTTCTCTGTATTGTTTCAATTTTAGTATATGTGCTGCAGAAGCAAGCACAAGTTTGTTACAGTTTTCACAGTAACTGTTTTTGTTACTGATGTTTTATAGTAAAGTATAAAGGGAAAAGCAATAATAGTGCTTTTCAGAAATATAGTGGAGCCACCCCAGAACTTTGTCTTTCTTCTCCCTTCCCCAGGATTTAAGCTTTGGAACTTTGCTAATTATTAAAGTCATAATTACCTCTTCCTCTCCCCTTTCTTCTCTTTCTTCTTCCATTCCTGGAGTGACATTTTGGGTGGTCAGATCTGAAAGTGCTATCTTGCGTTATATAAGAGCTGATGAGAATGGTCAAATGGACCATGGAATAAAGACCAAGGGTAAAGAGATGCTCTAAGGATCATCTTGAAAGGTCAAGGATGGCAGGTGCCTCCACAAAGGTTGCTGTGACTTAACAGCAGACAGGGTTCAGACACAGGTCAGCAAAGCTTGGGGAGATCCATATTAATGGCTACCTCGATCCATTGAGAAACAGTTCCCTTAAGTCTTCTCCCCACAGTTGGTGCTTTGGAATCCTTAGGGGAACTAACAGCTGACACTTAATACATGTCTGTCAACTATGATAATATAAACAGGCTAACGATTCATTGTGGTACGCTGTGAAGAGAGCTTTTATTGGTGCAGAATCATTTTTCTCTCTGACCATCTCACATTTCTTATTGTCCTGTAGCCCCTGCAATTTACCATATGTAAATTAGATAGCCAACAGAAATTTGCTGTGTGGCTCAGGAAACTCAAACAGGGATTCTGTATCAACTTAGAGATGTGGGATGGCAAGGGAGATGGGAGGGAGGTTCAAAAGAGAGGGGATATATGTATACCTATCATAACCAGGATTTCTGCGGGCTTCCCAGGTGGCATATGTGGTCAAGAACCTGCTGGCCAACGAAGGAGATGCAAGAAACCCAAGTTCCATCTCTGAGCTGAGAAAATCCCCTGAAGAAGGATGTGGCAATCCACTCCAGTATTCTTGCGTGGGAAATTCCATGGACAGAGGAGCCTGGAGGGCTACGGTCCATGGGGTCACAAACAGTCAGACATGACTGAGCACGCACATAGGATTCCTGCTCATGGTTTGGGTGGCCCTGTGCTCTAAACCTCCTCTTGGTGGCATGACCCAGGGACTCTACTGTCCTTTGTCTCCTCCTTCAAGCTGCCTCTCGTGCCTGAATTTGTGCGTTGTCCCGTAGCCTGCTGGTGGGAAAGGACAGTCTCCTCAGCCCACTGCTTTCTTCCTGATGCTAAAGATAGGCACCCTAGCCATGTGAACTCTTAGGTTTTTGTTGCAATCACCATAGAGAATTTACACATGATTACAAAAATAAAAATTATGAGTATGATACTAAAGTAATGGAACTCTATAAAATATTTGCCTGCTGGACTGCTCCTATTCTTGTACAAGCGTCTATATTGTATGCCCTGTTTTCTTAAAAACAAGGCTTAAAGAAACCTTGAATTTCAAGAAGATTCAAAGAGACTAATAGGTGCCCATTTCTCCTAATTTGTCTCTGATATGGGAAAGATTAGGGTGCTGCCTTTGTTTATTGTGGCCTTGACTTAGTTTTAAATACACTGGCCCAGTATTTTGTAGCATGTTCCCTAATTTGAGGTTGTGTGATGTTTCCTTGTGATTAAAATCAGGGTATGCATTTTTAGCAGGAATAGCATATAAATGATATTGTCCTTTAGAAGGTATATCATATTACTACCAATTACTGGGCATCCCAGGTGGCTTGAAGGTAAAGAATCTACCTCCAATGCAGTAGATGTGGGTTCTATCCTTGAGTCAGGAAGTCTCCCTAGAGAAGGGCAGGACAACCACTCCAGTAATCTTGCTTGGAGAATCCCCTGGACAGAGCAGCCTGGTAGGCTATGGTCCATGAGGTCAGAAAAGAGTCAGACATGACTTAGCAACTAAACACCACCGCCAGTTCCTAGTGGTAATGTTCACTTTTGTCATTTATTTAAGATGACATCTGCCAGGTGCTCTGTAATTGATAAGTACCTTATACAGAGATACCTTGGAATCTCACCTCTCTAAATGTTCAATTTTATGTGTTTTATTATATATATACTATTTTAGCAAAATGGTGAATGCATATAACTTATGAGCAACTTATCTATACACATAGTGCTCAAATGCTCAACTTTTTTTTTAATTGATAGGGCTTTCTGACCGAATTTCTTTCAGAAACCACTGTTCTATTTCCTTTCCTTCCTTAGGCTTAACAGGAGATCTCTCCATTGTTTCTTATAAGAAAATTTCAATTGCTGACTCTTTCCTATTATAATTTTCCCTTATCTACATTTTATACTGTCTTGGACCTGTATGTATTTGAAATAGACTACTTCATCTGTTTGCTAGTTTTTTTCAAACATTTTATTTGATCATTATTATTTTTGTTTTGCTACACCATGCAGCTTATGGGATCTTGTTCTCCAACCAGGAATTGAACCTGAGGTCTCAGCAATGAAAATGTAGAGTCCTAACCACTGGATCATCAAGGGAGTCCCTTATTTGGTAGTTTTATTAATAAAAGCACCCTCATTTATTACCATGCTTCAGTGCCCAGTGTATTTATCTAGATTTTAAGGTAGTTAAAGTTTACCTCTTAAATGTTATATATGTCATATTCTATATATTTTTTATTAGGCTGTGTCCTCTGAAGGTAGCATCTGTGTTTGGTTTGTTTCTCTACCTGCCATAATATGAACATAATGCCATGCACATAAAAAGCTCTCAATTAGGCTTTGTTTATTGACTGAGTGAGCGGATAAACATCTGGTACAATGTTTGCACAGTGAGGATTCACAGTTACTTTGGTTCAATGACTGTGGCAGACACTCTTGGATGGCTAACCAAGTCACAATTTCCAACTTTTTTCTAGCCAACTTCCAGTTAGTGTTGGGCATATGACATAGTTCTAGCTAATGAAAGAGAAGGGGAAGTCTGATATGCAGTTCTGGGAAAATTTTCTGTTTTTCTCCTGTAGCCACTGAATTTGTACTTTCTTCCAACTCTGTGCCTGGATGTAGAGGTGATGGCTGGGCTGCAGCAGCCACTTTAAGACCATGAAGGATAAATAACAGAAAAGCACTGCTATTGATATTTACATTTTTAAACTGAGGAAGCAAAACCAAGAACTATTTACTTTTGAGCATCTTGCTATATAAGAAAACACAAATTTGTGTAAACCATTATATCTGGATATCCTTCCACCCATTCAGCTAAAATATTCCTGACTTATACTCTGATAGATCAGAGGAGAGAATACTGTTCTTTGATTTATTCAGAAATGCTTCTCTGAGAAGGGGGTGTTTCATGATCATTTTTGAGTTGGAGAACTGACCTGGGATATTTGAATTAGAAGAAATTCCCATATGCAGTTCTGTTTCAGGTGCTGTCTAGAGATGGAGGTAAAATAAGCAATATAAGAGGAGCTTATTTCTGGGATCTGCTGGTGGAGGGATTATGGGATGTCAGAGATGAGGACAGTGACCATGTCAGTGTAAATCTTGGACAGCTGGCCACAGGAAGGCCCAACTCAGGACAGGGAAACATGGCAACTAGGTAAAGATAATGTGGCAGGCAGATCAGATGCAGGGACATCTTAAGAAAGAAAGGGGAAACCTGACAAAACCACTGGGGATGTTATAAAATTTGGGGCAGTGGGGGTATAGTAAGAGCTCAGCGCCTACGAGTTCAGAAAGTTTGAATTAAAACCTTCTGGAATTCAAAACTCACGCTGCACATACTAGCTGAACAAGCTGGTGAATTCATGTCCTTTCTGAAGCTCAGTCTCCTGTCAGTCTAATAAGAGATGTTTTATTACCTTGTGTGAGGTAGGCACCTCAAGAAAGAGATGAGATAATTACTCAGATAGGGAGCATTGGAAAGTTGTAAACAAATAACATTTATTGATAACAAACTGTAGTCCAACCTGAGGGTGATTTTACATGACATATTCTACATGGATGTGGAATAGAATTCCTGAAGATATAATTTCCCTTTGAGGGCCAGCCAGAGAAAGGGATGGTTTTTAATACAAGATGTACCTCAAGCCTCAGCATCTTTTGTTTGTGTGCTTGGGTCTCAACAATGTTTAATTAAAACCTCTGGTTTTCTGCTCAGTTTTGGAGGCCATGGTAGGAAAATTCAGTTCCCATAATCTTAGCAGTTTAGACCTCCTGATGGTTTTTAAGCCAATAGAAGTTGATGAATGTTACCTTTTGGTCTTTTCACCTGTTTTAATTGAGGAAACTTCTGTAAAATGCTGGTTTTGGTTCCAGCACACTCACTAGTCAGGGTTACTACTCAAAGCCAAACTCATTCAGCCAACAGCACTAAAAATACTCTTGGTTTCTGCCAGTCAATTTTCTTGTATTTTCACAATTAGTTGTTCTGCCTGGAAACTGCCTGCCAAAATGCAAATATCGTCCAAGGGCTGATGGAAATTTGAGAATGTGCTAAGCTGTGTAAGGTTTAAGAGCAACATTATTCATTCACTATTTGAAATATTTAAACAAATGTAAATCAAAAAAAATATAGAGAGATGAAATCTCATTATAAGAATGAATGGCTGCTTTCCACTCTTTCTACAATATAGGCTTGATCCCCATTTACATACCATTTGTAATATTAATATGATTGTAGTGAAATAAATCATATCCTTCACTTTTACATTTTTAATTACATTCTACTGCATTTGTTCTTTTGTTTATAGTTAACTAATAAAATATTTATTACATCTTACATATATGATAGTGGTTCTGTATTTTAATCAGATTTTACACATAATCTTTTCTCCTTCTTTTAGTATCTTTTTTATGACCCTACACACCCCAGGATGTTGTTTTATGGAAACCTCATTATTTTTTAATGCATGGCTATTTATTAATGTATTGTGTATATAACACACTATGCATTTCTTTGAATTGATGAATACATTTACATCCACTTGAGAATAAAAATTCCCTGAAGAGCCAATCTCACATTTCTCTCACTGCACCAGAAGCCCATATGATTATTTTTTCTTGTTTCACTGAGGAATGAAGAGTGAAAAGAAGAGAAGAAAAAGGCAGAGAAGAAAAGAGAGAGACAACGAGTAGTTTTTTTTGAGTTTCATTTTCTGAGAAACCTTTCTCCTGAGGTCAAATATTAATGCCTCACTGCCAAATGGAATTTTCAGAGCATGCAAATTAATTTATCCTTTGCAAATTCTTATATTTGATATGCATTTTATGTTGAGCACTTGACCCACTGTTTCTTCAGTTCTTTTCCATTGTGTTTGCTGAATTACCTCCTCCACTGTTTCACCATATTACACTTAGAGGATTAGATATTAATTGCATAAAGAGCGGAGATCACAGTCAACTACAATAGCAGATACCACTGAATGTAATCTTACAGCTATAAAACAACAACAACAAAAGACCATCATTAAAAATCCTGCTACTAACCAGGAGCTCAACTCCCCATAACTCAGGGAGTCTTTGTGAACCACAGAGTAAGCAAGACAGAACCAATCTCTCTCCCCCAGGTTACTTCATCCACCTTTTGCATTATATGAGAATTTTTCTGGGGGTTGCTGGGTGTAGGCCCTGGCTATGTGTCTTGCTAAGCATCCTCCTCATGACCTTTGAAATCTTTTGAGGATACTACTCCAGGCTCTTTCTGTACTAGCACAGAACAGTGTTCAGGTTAACTGACTGGGGAGACCAATGACCTTAGCAGACTGACTCTTTGTTCTGTGAGCAAGAGTCAGGTTTAGGTGGAAGACTGGCAGAAGGCTGGGGAGCATGACTGAGGTTTTTTTTTTTTCTCTTCCATTCTCTAGACAGAGTCATTTTGGATACTGTAGAGAAAATGTGATAGAGAGAAAACAATTTTCTCTCCCCTCCTACCTTATATGGTTTTGTCTGACATCCTTGGTGGACTGCACACTCACAGTCCTGTTGGAGGTGTTTCCATGTCAACTCCCTATGTTCTAAATGCTTCTCAACTTCCAAGGAATATATTTAATTTTCATATGGTATGAAGATGGTGCTGGGCAGGAAATATATTGTGACCTCCAATTTCAATAAGCAAATGTGCCAATTGTCACTGTGCATTTGGGGACTAGGAATATAAAGTGCTTTCTAAGACAGAGTGTACTAGATGGAACGTTACCATTGAGTCACGGAGAGACCCCCACATAAATTCATCAAGCTTGATGTTTTCTAACCCAACTGATCTTTCAGGCCTGTTCTTTCACAAGTGTTGATGCAGGACCCTTTAGCAATTAGGGGAAACTCTGGATACTTTCTTACTACCCGTGGGAAATATTCCCCAGGGCATTCAAGTTTCAGAGGCTTCCCAGGTGTTGTGCTGACGAATCTCTGGCTTAGGGACGCTCAGAGGTCTACATGGGTGAGACCCATGCCACGTCTGTGCTCTTCTCAGACCCAAGTCATGAGAGAGGGTTTTTTTCTTTAATTTTATTGAGCGACTAACAAATGTTTCAACATAAATACCTAGCATTTTCTCAAAGAATCTAACTAGATCAAATGATACGGTTCACTTGCTGTTCAGAGTCACTTAAATTATTAGAACCTCAAGGTCCTCATGCTAAAGTAGGACTGGTAATAATAAAAGCTCCCCCAATATTAGCTCTCAGTATGACTAAACATTTTCTGCTCTTATGTCTTTGCTTTTTCCTCCATTTGCCCTCTCCATTGCCATTTAAATATGCTCTAGTTTCCCCCCAAAATAATGTCTTGACAACTTCTACCATCTCCAATCTTTCAAATATTTTTTGGAGATGAATCTAAGCCTTTGTTCTCACTTGCCTGTCACCTCTGGCTACTTCACTGGACCAGAGCGTCAAGTACTAGTTTCCAGAGCAAATTAAGTCTTCAAGAAATGTTAACTTCCTCCCTGTATTTTTTTTCCTTCTCTTCTGTGCTCCAGAAATTAGCATTATTAAAATAATTTTTTTGAGCATATCTGAGGTTACTGATATTTCTCCCGACAATCTTGATTCTAGCTTGTGCTTCATCCAGTCCAACATTTCTTGTGATGTACTCTGCATAGAAGTTAAATAAGCAGGTTGAAAATATACAGTCTTGATGTACTTCTTTCCCAATTTGGAACCAGTTTGTTGTTCCATGTCCAGTTCTAACTTCTTCTTGACCTGCAATACAGATATCTCAGGAGGCAAGTCAGGTGGTCTGGTTTACCCAACTCTTGAAGAATTTTCCAGTTTGCTGTGATCCACACAGTCAAAGGCTTTGGCATAATCAATAAAACAGAAAAAGATATTTTTCTGGAACTCTCTTGCTTTATCAATGATCCAACAGATGTTGGCAATTTGATCTCTGGTTCCTCTGCCTTTTCTAAATCCAGCTTGAACATCTGGAAGTTCATGGTTCATGTACTGTTGAAGTCTGGCTTGGAGAATTTTGAGCATTACTTTGCTAGCCTGTGAGATGAATGCAATTATTCAGTAGTCTGAGCATTCTTTGGCATTTCCTTTCTTTGGGATTGGAATGAAAACTGACCTTTTCCAGTCCTATGGCCATTGTTGAGTTTTCCAAATTTGCTGGCATATTGAGTGCAGCACTTTCACACCACCATTTTTTTGGATTTGAAATAGCTCAACTGGAATTCTATCACCTCCACTAGCTTTGTTCATAGTGATGCTTCCTAAGGCCACTTGACATCACATTCCAGGATGTCTTGCTCTAGGTGAGTATTCTGCCATGTGTAAAATAGATAGACAGTGCAGAGCTGCTGTATATAGCACAGGGAGCTCAGCTCAGTACTCTATGTGGGATGTGTGGGTGAGAAGGAGACTAAAGAAGGAGGGGATATATGTATACCTATAGTTTGTTCTGTGTGGATCACAATAAACTGTGGAAAATGCTGAAAGAGATGGGCATACCAGACCACCTGACTTGCCTCTTGAGAAACCTGTATGCAGGTCAGGAAGCAACAGTTAGAACTGGACATGGAATAACAGACTGGTTCCAAATAGAAAAAGGAATAAGTCAAGGCTGTATATTGTCACCCTGTTTATTTAACTTCTATGCAGAGTACATCATGAGAAACACTGGGCTGGGCAAAGCACGAACTGGAATCAAGATTGCCGGGAGAAATCAATAACTTCGGATATCTGCATATCTGAATACTTATGCATATCCGAATACCCAATACTTATGGCAGAAAGTGAAGAAGAACTAAAGAGCCTCTTGATGAAAGTGAAAGAGGAGAGTGAAAAATTAGGCTTAAAGCTCAACATTCAGAAAACTGAGATGAAGGCATCTGGTCCCATCACTTCATGGCAAATAGATGGGGAAACAATGGAAACAGTGGAAGACTTTATTTTCTTGCACTCCAAAATCACTGCAGATGGTAACTGCAGCCATGAAATTAAAAGACCTTTGCTCCTTGGAAGGAAAGCTATGACCAACCTAGATAGCATATTAAAAAGCAGAGACATTACTTTGACAACAAAGGTCCATCTAATCAAGGCTATAGTTTTTCCAGTAATCATGTATGGATGTGAGAGTTGGACTATAAAGAAAGCTGAGCACTGAAGAATTGCTTTTCAACTGTGGTGTTGGAGAAGACTCTTGAGAGTCCCTTGGACTGCAAGGAGATCCAACCAGTCCATCGTAAAGGAAATCAGTCCTGAGTGTTGATCAGAAGGACTGATGTTGAAGCTGAAACTCCAATACTTTGGTCACCTGATGCAAAGAACTGTCTCATTTGAAAAGACCCTGATTCTGGGACAGATTGAAGGTGGGAGGAGAAGGGGACAACAGAGGATAAGATGGTTGGATGGCATCACTGACTCAATGGACATGAGTTTGAGTTAACTCTGGGAGTTGGTGATGGACAGGGAGGCCTGATGTGTTGCCATTCATGGGGTCACAAAGAGTCAGACATGACTGAGTGACTGAACTGAACTGAATAGTTGATTCATGTTGTACAGCAGGAACTAACACAACACTGTAAAGCAAGTATATCCCAATAGAAGAAGATAGCATTTTCTTACTGGTTTCTTTTATTTTTTACTGAGACTATGGAAATATACTCAAAGCTTTTTTATATCTCATAGATCATCAGTTATTTACAAGGTTGCCTGAATCAAATGCTTAAATACAAGTTATACATGTATAATTCCTCCTCTAGAACTTACTATGCCTCTTCCTGCTTTTAGACTGAAGTTTTACATGTCTCCTCCTGAATAAGTGCTCCCCTATTTCTCAAGACCCAACTGTCCCCTCTTCCCCAGACTCTTGATCCACAGACATGAACATGCAGTGACCTTCCAGCCATCACAACACATGATTCAACACCTCTAGGCAGGCTTAGACTGTTCCCTCACCCCTCACATCCACTCACTCTTCCACAAGCTTTGGGGGTTTCTCTTGGCCTCTCTTCTGTGATAACACGTTTGTAGACTTCTGTTATTTCATGTTTATTTGGTGTGCCTTTTTTCTGGTCAACCTCATACTACTGGTGTCTACTACTGGAATGTAATGGCTGTGAAGGTATGGACCAGCCCTCTTTAGTTTGGCTTCATTGTGTTTGATACAAAATATAATGGCTATTCAAGTCTGTTGAATTATTAATAAACCCAGAAACACCTGCTTCAGACTTTGTAATGCAATGTATTTTGGTATGAGTATTCTTAATAGAGACATTTGGACTGCTTTTCAGTGCCTCTGAACAGGTGGAACAGATAACAGTTCAGTCAAGTGTGTTGTTTGACATCGTGTAAATTCATACACTCTTCAATTCAGTAAATGAATTTTTTGTGTCTAGAAATTGTCTAGAACCTGACTGATACTCACATAACTACCACAAATGAAGAGAAAAACATATTTTTATTGGTGAAGAGAGTAATGGCACAGATCTCATATAAGGAATCCAATTCTATAGTGAAATGTGACAACACAAGCGACTTGTTTAAAGGCTTCTGCACCATTCAACCAATCCCATTGTTCTTTGTTCCCAGGTGGACCATGAACAATGGTTTACAGATGGTTTTTATAAAAAATTTTATAAGCAAATGTCTTTACAATTATAGAGATGGCTGTTTCAGGAGGAAAGTTTTACTTGATGATATTATGTTTTCCCCTCACTTTTCAAAATATGTGAGAGTAGAGCTCTATATAAAACTATCACATACTAATAGTAAATAATCAAAAAAAAGGTAAATAATCAAGTATGTCTTAATCAGTTCAGTTCAGTCACTCAGTCGCGTGTGACTCCTTGTGGCCCCATGGACTGCAGCATGCAAGGCTTCTGTGTCCATCACTGACTCCCGAAGCTTGTTCAAACTCATGTTTATTGCATTGGTGATGCCATCCAGCCATCTCATCCTCTGTCATTCTCTCCTCCTCCTGCCCCCAATCCTTCCTAGCTTTAGGGTCTTTTCTAATGAGTCAACTCTTTGCATGAGGTGGCCAAAGTATTGGAGTTTCAGCTTCAGCATCAGTCCTTCCAATGAATATTCAGGACTGATTTCCTTTAGGAAGGACTGGTTTGATCTCCTTGCAGTCCAAGTGACTCTCAAGAGTCTTTTCCAACACCACAGTTCAAAAGCATCAATTCTTCAGCACTCAGATTTCTTTATGGTCCAACTTTCATACCCATACATGACTACTGGAAAAACCAAAGGTTTGACTAGATGGACCTTTGTTAGAGCGTTTGACCCATCTCTTCTCTGAGAGATGCAAAATTAAAATAAATATTTCTGTGTATTTTTAGATGTTCACAATTTATTATTCTGCTTGACACATCAATTTTACCCATTATTCTTGGATTTAGGAAGACACTGAAGGCTGGAATTGTTGGAGGCACACTTTGTTCTTCTCCTCATACTTTTTAGGTGTGTTTTAGCAGAGCCTGTATTGAACCAATGGAAGAAGTTCGAGAATCTTTGATTCCCTTCCCTTATATTTACCACCTCATCCATTTGTCAAAATGCAAGGACGCAGAACATCAAACTTTATAAATAATATTATATACATAGCATGTAATGAAAATGTAAAAGACATATCTTAATAATATCAAATATAAAGTTTATTTACTATATTAAGTTTAAAATATATAATAATGTGTAAACGTATATAATGGAGAAGGCAATGGCACCCCACTCCAGTACTCTTGCCTGGAAAATCCTATGGATGGGGGAGCCTGGTGGGCTGCCATCTATGGGGTCACCCAGAGTCGGACACAACTGAAGTGACTCAGCAGCAGCAGCAGTATATAATATATTCATAATTATATTTATATATCTTTTAATTTCACACAAAGGATAGTTCTGTGTGTAATAAAAAAATCAGACTAAAAGAATTTTTGAATTTTCTTATATTTAGATAGTTTTATTTTACAGGAAGGTGTTTGAGTTTATAAAAACACCAACTATCATGATGGGTTTCCATTTTTAAGGCAGCTTACTTAATATTGTATATCCAATATATCAAGATAACTGCAGATTCTCTGACTTATTTGCTGTTTCTAAATATTTGTAAATCTCATATAATGAAAATAACATATTGCATTCCACATTTCATCTCTTTAAGAACTATCAGAAAAGTGTGAAAGATCTTGTCAGAAACATTTTTCTTTGGACTTGGCAACTATTTGAAAGTCAGGAAGGGAAGAAAGAGTCGAAAAATTAATGGAAACCAGTTGTCTGGAAGAAAGAGGTGCCAATAATAGAGATAACCAAGTTGGGAGGAAGAACTTACCTGGAGTAAAATATGAGTTAAGTTTTGCACCTGTACTTTCAGGTTCAAATGAGATATCTAGGTGGAAGGGTCTAGAAGTCATTTGTGAAATGAAATAAAGTTAAATAGAAATAAAGATTTGTGGCTCCCTTGTATAGAACGATAACTTGTATAGAAGAGTTTGGAGGATGAAAAAAGGGCCAAAGTTAGAATTTTCTAGAATCTGAAATACTCCTTCCATTTTCTAATTCATTATTTAAATTGGGTTATAGTATATAATTCAGCTAGAAAATAATTACTGTAGGTGGCTATTTAAAATATAGTAATCTTAAAAAGCTACAGTCTTCTACATCAAGGATATTATATAGCATGCTGCTGCTGCTGCTAAGTTGCTTCAGTCGTGTCCAACTCTGTGAGACCTCGTAGAGGGTAGCCCACCAGGCTCCCCCATCCCTGGGATTCTCCAGGCAAGAACACTGGAGTGGGTTGCCGTTTCCTTCTCCAATGCATGAAAGTGAAAAGTGAAAGTGAAGTTGCTCAGTCGTATCCGACTCTTAGTGACCCCTTGGACTGCAGCCTACCAGGCTCCTCCATCCGTGGGATTTTCCAGGCAAGAGTACTAGAGTGGGGTGCCATTGCCTTCTCCGTATATAGCATGAGGGTAATGCATAAAATGATCCATCAGTCATCAATTATGTAGATATTAAAAGAAATAGGCATTATAAGAGATTGCTTTGGAAAATTTTCCTACAGTTTGACTCTCAAATGTATGTATCCCAGCCAATTTATTCCTTCCTTTCAGACTGTGCTTTTAATCAATGTTTACAACAAGTAGACCATTAGAGATATAGTTTGAAATGGGAGATTAAATTCTGAAATTTGTTTCAATAAACAGATAAAAGTTTAATAATTTTGTTGACTTTTAACACTGATTTAATGGGAAGATTTTTGGGGATTAGATGTGAACACAAACAGGCAAAAAACCGAGCCTGAGATGTATGCTTCTAGGCAAATAAATGAAATATTTACATCTGTTTTGCAAGACTCTTCATAATGACTTCTTTTCCAGTTCTGAACCATGTTTTATTTATAGAAGAAATTTCAGTATTATAACATAGAAAGTAATTGAGCCTCTGTGATATTAGAGTGAGTCCTATAAAGGTCATGGATGGAGCAAAGTAAGAGACTGCTATCATTCTGGTTGTTCTAGATTTGTAAAGCAAAGGAAATTTTAGCCAGTTCTGGGAAACATAGTTTCTCATTGGATTTGAATGTGCGGAAATGAAGCATAAGGTTGTGTGAAATCATGCCTTTGAAGGGAGAGCTTGCTGTAAATGAAGGCGTCATGGATGGGAATTGGGACTTGATAAAAATATCTGTGGACTTCCCTGGTGGCTCAGTGGTAAAGAATCCGCCTGCCAAGGAAGAGGACACAAGTGCGATCCCTGGGTTGGGAAGATCCATTCTTGCCTGGGAAATCCTGTGGACAGAGGAGCCTGGCGGGCTACAGTTCATGGGGCTGCAAAGAACTGGACACGACTGAGTGACTAAACGACAACAATAATAATATTTGTGCCTTAGGCCATGTTACCCTGAAGCCGACTTTATCTTTAATATTTTTTAGTTGTGATACCTAGTTCATTTGTTTTTTAATCCTAAAATCAATTTGGAAAGGAGTTTCTGTCACTGTAAGCATTCTAAATGATAGAACTCATTGTTGATGACTTTTTCCCTCGTAAGAACTTCCTGAAACAAAACCAAGAAGAAAAGTCACATCTGAAAGTATAGTTCTTGGTTAAGCAATGACCATGTCTTACTAGTTTTCAGGAAGCCCTCTGGGTCAGTCTGGTTCCTCCACCACTCCAAGCTAAGTGAAGCACTTTCTTTATTCAAAGTTTTATGTCCTTTGCAACCTTCACTTTAACGTTTTTCTTGGGGACTGATTGGCAGTAACTGAAACCCTGTTGCCTGGTGTATTCTGAGAAGGACCACAAGACTGGGAGACTCTGCAAGGTCCAGTGACTGGGCATTTTTGTGACAGATGTTGGGACATCTCCTGACCACAAGTATGCATGGCTGAACCATGGTGATTTCTCAGAAATGAGACACACTGTGTTCCCTCTGTCTTGTTTTCTCTTTTTCCCCTTTTTTCAAGGAGGAAGAGTTAAATGCAGACTGCATTTAAAGCTCTGCATTCTTTGTGTTTATTTTAAGGCAGGTGTACCTGTCTGCAGCCCAGGGTCCTACAACCCCTTCATGAATGTGACCCCAACCTCCATGACTCCATTACAATTTCTATCCAAGAAGACTCTATAATGACTCTTCCTTGTACTTTGCTCTATATTAACATGCCTAAAGTTAATCATACGAAGTCGTATTTGTGCCCTTGACTTACATGGACAAGGTGACTGAAACTCAGAGACCTTGGGACTAGAAGATAGGTCTCTGAGTAGCACGTCCAGGCACCTGCCACCTTTTACTAGAGTGGCTTCAAGCAAGAAGGTATCCGGCCCATGCAAGTCCAGCCTCCTGCCTCCAGATCCGAGGACCCAACTGCCTTCTTGGAAAGGAAGCATCAGAGAAAATGATCACCCGCCCTGCGTATGCAGTCCCCTACACTTCCTCTCTTCCTTTGACTCTGGCCTTCTCACACCATCCCCAGAGCAAGAGCAAGAAAGCACAGAAACGCTTGCATGGGTACACACACCCACAAGCACACACACACATGGCCTCTCATAACACCACTCTCTTTGAATAGTCCTATTTGTATTTTGTCTTTTTTAAATTGAAGCATAGTTGATTTACAATATTGTGTAGTTTCAAGTATACATCAAAGCGACTTTTATATATATAATTAATATTATTATTATGGGATTCCCTGGTGACACTAGTGGTAAAGAACCTGCCTGCCAATGTAGGAGACAAGAGGGTTCAATCCCTGGGTTGGGAAGATCCCCTGGAGGAGAGCACAGCAACACACTTCAGTATTCTTGCCTGGAGAATCGTGTGGACAGAGAAGCCTGGTGGGCTACAGTCCATAGGGTCTCAAAGAATCAGACATGACTGAAGTGCCTGAGCATGCACACATATATTATTATATATAGTAATATATGTATTTATCTTTCTTCTTATATATACATATTTCTATAAAATACATACATATTTTTCAGATTCTTTTCCATTATAAGTTATTACAAGATATTGAATACAGTAGAATTTGCCAAGAACCCTGACTGCAACCAGTGCAAAGATTATTAAAATTTTTTGTCCAGGAAAATGCACAAATTCTCATGCAAAGCTCTTTGTTTTCTTCCTTTAGATGTGAAGAAAATGGAAGACAGTAATTGGCTGCTTAAACATATTAGAGTCTGTTATTAGTTAATAAAATATGTCTATGTTTACTGTTTTTTTTTTAAATGTGTTGTGCCATACTAAATATTTTGCAGTAATTCCAAGCTGCCAAGAAAAAAAGTCTCAAAGGATATTTTTAGTGTGATTTTTAAGCTCTGTGAAATCAGCTCTTTTTTGGACTTTAATTAGAACCATACATCATCAAATCTTGCCCTCAAGCTAACTGCTGATCTGCCTCCTGTTGTTCCTTCGTCTCTTCATGGCTGGTCAGGGGAAAGTGAATGAAAGGTTGGCTTCAGAGATCTTCTGGTTGTTCTGTACTGAATTGTGATCCCTTGCTGGTGGAAAAGTCTATCACAGCACTCTCCCCATCCTTCTGCTTGTTTTTAGAACAACTCCAAAACAGACAACATCTTCCAGGAGATGCATCATTTAGCACAGGGAAATGCCAAGAGCATCCTTATCTCATTGGAAAAGACCCTGATGCCAGGAAAGATTGAGGGCAAGAGGAGACGGGAGTGACAGAAGATGAGAAGGTTGGGTGGCATCACCAACTCAATGGACATGAGTTTGAGCAAACTCTGGAGATAGTGAAGGACAAGGAAGCCTGACATGCTTCAGTTCATGGAGTTGCAAAGAGTCAGACATGACTTACTGACTGAACAGCAATAATTCTTATCTCAAAATCCCTATGGTTCTTGTTTTAGGATATCATAAGGGTTTTTAAATTTTTAGTTTTAAAAAATAATTTTGAAGACTGGTTCTCTGCAAAATAGCAAGTGTAATTAGAAAGGACACTTCTTTGGCTGTTTTGCATGAAGATACTTATATTTCTCAAGGGAGAAGTCAGATACTGGTTAAAGGAGGTCAGAGAAGTGTTTACATCAAGACTATGAGCTTCTTATAACTCAAACTTAACCTTATCTCTATGTAATCAGACTGCTTGATCTTTATTGTTTTTAGATTAGAGCAGGACAGTACTTATTTTAAAAATTTAATTGGAGTTAAAAGCATTTAAGAATACTGGAGGGGGATGTTTTCATGTCCTTGTATTCTGCTTAGTTGCTAAGTCATGTCCGGCTCTTTGTGACCTAATGGACTGAAGCCCATCAGGCTTCTCTGTCCATGGGGATTCTCCAGATAAGAATACTCAAGTGGGTTTCCATACCCTCCTCCAGGGGATCTTCCAAACCCAGGGATCGAACCCAGGTCTTCTGCATTGCAGGTGGATTCTTTACTGGCTGAACCACCAGGGAAGCCCTTTCATGTCCTTAGGGGAGTGCCGTTGTTACATGTGTCTGCTAGAGTAGACAGGCTAACACTAAAATATGTCTGCTGGTTATTCATAGGTATTTTTTTCTGCAGTAAGTTTGCCTTACCAAGCTTGATTTAGAGAAAATATTTTCTCCCTAAGAATATATAACCTAGAGGTTGTGAAAAACATACACTTGATTGCTTTGAAGAATTATTTCAAAATCTCCATGTTAAAAAGCTAGAAAAGGAAAAAAATAATAATAATTTTACTTTTGGTTGTCACTTAACAGCATTCAGCTGAAACACATGTTCTACTTTTGAGGCTTAGAGAAGAAAAGCCTTGATCCATGTTTTCCTTTTCTCCTTTTTGAAAGAATTTATGGAGGGTGGACTCCACATCCTTTTCTTCAACCATTATCTAATAATTCATCAATTTATATATTTGTTCCCGGTTTTTTTTCAACCTCTAGTCCTGAATCCAACTTGGCATGTACTATAAGCTCCTCCAACAGAGATTTCTCCCCAGACATGCTCCCCCACTGTGAACCTTTAGCAATTGGTAGGTGCCATCATTCCATTTGGGCAAAACATGCTTCAGTGAGTTATTCTCTTCTGACCACTAAATGTCATATTTTTGGAAGACTCCTGGTCTGGACTGTTCTGTCATTCATTAAAGCAACAGTCTGCATGTAGTTTTGGACTCAATACTGATGATTTCTGAAAATTTTAACCCATATTTACAAGGCTAACTGTGGCCAACAAAGAGAAGACATGAGATGTGAGAGAACAAGAATGGAAGTAAACCTCCTTCCCAGAGACACATTTACTTGTGTGTAGGTGTTCAGTGCTGATAACCGAGCCAGTGCTTTTACTCCTGAATGTGTCTAAGCAAGGTATTAGGAGGATGGCACCCCTGTCATTCATACATGGCCATCTCCCTGAGTCCTCTTCTTTGGGAGAGAGAAACTGGAAGGTTCAAGGCTCATTGTGCCAAAGGATTTAAGAGGAAGCAGCATTCCATCAAATGGGAAATGTGGAGCTTTTTGTGTATTTAGGAAAGATGGATAGGAGCCTTTCATCCACCCCAATTTCATATGCTGCTGTTAATTTATTACAGCAATGGTTCATGGACAAAGTAATTCAAACAAAGCAGCTCAATCTCCAGTTTGCTAACAAAGAATGTATATTAAAAGTGTACATAAAATGTGATTGATAAGAAATCAATATTTTAAAATCCTTTGAAACCTAATTCCTGGGTCTTCTAAGTTTCTAGAATTAATATATTAAGAATTTATCAATTTCTTGGCTTTTAAGAAATTGTTAAATAGCCCCCAAATGAATAAATCTATATCTTCTTTTGAAATAACCTAGTTGCTTTTTCTTCAGATTCCATAAGTCATTATTATTCTTAGTAGTAACTTCAATTTACACCAATTTTCTTTTTTATTGTCTCTTAAAATACACAATACAGAATAATACCACATTTTAAACACTTGATTGATGTGCAAGCTCATAAAGACTCCTTCTCCTCCATCTCCTATACTGCCACCAGCCCATTACCAGCAAGGTGAAGGTGGAGTGGGCAACAGTGAGGGTTCTCCCAGGTCCAACCGTTACAGCATTGCATTTAATAAAACACAAGCAAAGTGCTGTTTGCCTTAGTCTTATTAGCCTTTTCTCTTCAAAGCATGCACCTGATTCTCTGTTTTGTCTATTATAGTGTCCTGCATATGGAAGGACCTGTTGATTCATGGCTGTGTATCTTAGGGGGAAATAGATGATGATGGTAGTTACCCATTCCATGTCAAGGCTACTTTTTAAAGCATCTCTCCGTACTTTCTGCTCCTCCTTACTCCTCCTGCCAGCATAGGTTAGAGCTCTGTCTACTCTTTCCTAAATCCTTCTGACAACCTCTGACTAAGCTGTCTCTCTTTCTCCAGTTTTCATTTCTCTCTGATTCATTATCACCTGCAACTGGTATAATCCTTTCCCCCTGCCATCCATTCTTTTACTAAGGGAAAAGGATTTCTTTAGTCTTTACCATTTAGCACTATTAATTTTTATAATAATTACAAGTTTAGAATATATTTGATACAAATATTTAATCCTGATTACTAAATAATATTTATGACCAAAAAGTTAATATCATTTAGATAATTGTATGATTTACTAAACTATTTAAATTATTTAAATAATACGTGTTTTGTATATATACAATCATTTTCTCTCTTCTAAAGAATTTATGTATATGTGATGCATCTTCAGTCACTAAGTCATGTCCAACTCTGTGACCCTATAGACTGTAGCCCACCAGGCTCCTCCATCCATGGGATTTTCCCAGCAAGAATACTGGAGTGGGTTGCCATTTCCTTCTCCAAGGGATCTTCCCAACTCAGGAATTTAACTGGTGTCTCCTGTGCCTCCTGCATTGCAGCTAGATCCTTTACTTCTGAGACACTGGGAAAGCCCATAATTGCTTTACAGTGTTGTATTAGTTTCTGCAGAAGAACAAATACATGATTCTTTTAAAATGCAAATTACATTTTGTTAACTATGGTTTGTACTCTTTCATTGGTGTAGGATAAATCCCGCCTCCTTAGCTGGATAAGCAGGCCTTATAGAAAAAATCTTTCTTGTTTCTCCATCGCCCACATTCCTGCTGTCCCTTCACCTGTGTGCATCTTGGATGCCATGCGAGCCATCTATCATTCTCTGAATGTACTCTGACCTGTCTTGTCTCCATGTCATTGACCTTGCTGCATCATATGCATAGAGTGACTTGTTCTGTTTTGTCTTTCTTGCAAACACCTTTGGACTCAATTCAAATACCATCTCAATGTGCCTGGCCTTCTTTCACAGAGTCAGAGACTTCCTCCTCTGTGCTCCTGTAAACTCTTGCACATACCTTTACTCCATGTATTTCAATGACTCTCTTCTATAGGGACCATGTTTCATTAATTTTCATGTCCCCAGCATCAATCAGAATACCTAAAAAATAGAAGAGATAAGCAAAATAAATATTTATTTAATGAATAAGTGAATGAATGAATCAGCAGGAGTGAAGGTGAGGCAACTTAATTACCAGGAAATAGAAGTTAAAAGTAGGATAGAGAAATATACAAGGCATATGCAATTAATCAAGTATTTTTAAAAATCAGTTGAGCAACAGACATAGTATTGGATGGGGCAAAAATGTTGTTCTGTTTCTGTAGTGTTATGGAAAAACCCTGGATGAATGTTTCAGTCAACTCAATATTTGCAAAAGGTAACAAAATTCAACATTTCAGACTCAAAGCTATCAACCTGGCCCCACCCCAATTCATCTTCCACAGCATCACTTCTGCCCCAGATCACACTTCATGGCCTTGTTTGAGGTCTATTTTTTCCCCCTGGACCTCACTCTTAGTTTTCTCCCATCAGTAAGCTTCTGTTTGTCTCCTGGCCTCCTGTCTACTTTTTACAGTCTCACAACTCCTGCCTCTCTGATTGACACCTCAGTTGCTGTGCTGGTCTAGATCGAAGAGGGAAGACGTATATTTTGTGGCTCTTTTACCTCCATTGAGGTCAAAGGGAATTGAGGCTTAATTTGAATTTTGGATGCTACTGTATTTTTTTAATGCAAAAGTTGATTTGTGTTCCTTTATATATACAATAATGATGGTTGTTGCCTTTAGTTAGCAAAGTTAGATTTATAGACACTATTTTTCCCTCCAGGGACTTGCTTAAACTTTTGCCAATTGATTCCAGATGAAGAGTAAAACTGGAAATGCCTCCATTACTTGAATTGTCAAGTTTCATGTCACTGTGGATAAATAAAATGAAATTTAATACAAGAGTCATTCAGCTATGTCTTTCAATTAAGACATTTTATGCAAACAGTAAAGTCCAGATAATAGTCAGTTATAATTGCTAAACTTTAAAACAAATGATGCACAATTTAGAGCAATATTTTAAAAACATAAATATCTAGGTATCATCTGAATCTTTATTTTGAATATCAATAGTTCAAAGATGCCGTTTATTCTAATTGTATTTAATCTTATTTTTACATTTAATACTAAATGAAGAAAGTCACCCTGTAATCTACATTAATGATAATAAAACATGTTACCGTTTCTGGATTATTTATTATACATCTATCTGGCATTTTGTTTATATGCTTTAATTTAAATCTCAGAACCAGCTATGAGGTAGGCATTACTTTCTCTGTTTGGCTAATGAGAACATGAGCTTCCCCAGTGGCTCAGCAGTAAGGAGCCTGCTTGCCAATGCAGGAGATGCAAGAGACATGGGTTTGATCCTTGGATCAGGAAGATCCCCTGGAGGAGGAAATGACAACTACTTCAGTATTCTTGCCTGAAAAATCCAGTGGACAGAGGAGCCTGTTGGGCTACAGTTCATGGGGTCACAAAGAGTGGGACACGACTGAGAAGAGCATGGACCTTCAGAAGTGGAGGTGTCATTCCCAGTAGAAGCAGCTCTTGATTAGAGGGGCAGAGACTTGAATTCGAATCTAAATGATAAGCCTATGCAAGAACCACCAGTCACTCCTGCCCACCACCTACATACTTACATTACCTCCAAGCCTAAGGTTGGAAGCATTTCAGAGAAAGTGATTGTAGTTCTGATGCTTTGAGACTTCACTACATCTCAGCATCCAACTCCTTTGTGGGTCATTTCATGTATGCAGTCACTAAATGGGTAGGATTAATGAAACTAAGGAGGTTTTGTCTTTTTTTAATGTTCTTTTTCTGGACTCATCCTTCTGCTTCCCTTGTGACCAGTGGGGAGGAAATTAAAGAGTATCTGAGGCTTATCTTAGGTGGTTGATCCTGCTTTGTTGGGTAGAAGAATGAGCACAGGAGCCAGTTAAAATGAATATTCCAGGAACTTGTTCCTTAAGATGAGCTTCAGTAAATCTGGGATGGAGTTTGACTGTCTAAATTTTTTCTCCTTTTTAAAAGATGCAATATAGTTAACATTTAAAATTATATTAGCTGCTGACATGCAATGTAATGATTTGATCATATTTGTATATTTTGTGAAAGGATCATCACAATTAGTCTAGTTAACATCCATCACTGTATATAGTTACAGATTTTTTTCTTTCAATGAGAGTTTTTAAGATCTACTCTCTTAGCAACTTTTACTTTTTAATTTAAATTTATTTATATTTAATTAGAGAATAATTGCTTTACAATATTGTGCTGATTTCTGCCATACATAAATAGGTATCAGCCATAAGTACACATATGTCCCCTCCCTCTTAGCAACTTTTAAATATGTGATATGGCACTATTAACTAGTCACAATGTACATTACATTCCCATGATGTACATATTTTATAACTGGAAGTTTATATCTTTTGACCCCCTTTCCCAATTGGCCCACCCTCTATCCCTTTCCCTCAGGAAACTTCCCATCTGTTCTCTGTATGAGAGAACAGAGTTTTGTTTTTCTCCCCCCAGATCATCTTTATTGCTACTTATTTAGTGTCTCAGAGCTAGGGTTTCACCAGAGAAACAGAATCAGTAGGACAGAGATTTGTTGTAAGGAATTGGCTTGTGTGATTGTCGGGGCTGGCTAGTTAAGTTTGAAACTCTCAGGGCAAGTTATTAGGAAGGGTTTATGAGCTTGGTTTTTATTTGTTTGTTTTAGATTCCACAAAACAGTGAGAATAAATGGTATCCATCTTTCTCTGTATGACTCATTTCACTTAGCATAATGACCTCAAGGCCCATCCATGTCGTTGCAAGTGGCATAATTACATTCTTTCTTATGGCTAAGTAGTATTCCATTGTGTATACATATATGTGTGTGTGTGTGTGTGTGTGTGTGTGTATACACATCACATCTTCTTTATCCATTCATCCATCAATGGATATTTACACTGTTTCTGTATCTTGGTTATTGTAAATAGTGCTGTGATGAATATGGGGGGTACAAGCTTCCCTGATTCTGATATAAGTGGTACAGTGAACTGAATCTGAGAAACCAAGTTTAGACCCTAAAGTGATGCTGCCTAAAAGAAAGATAGATTTCCTAATAGAAAGATAATGTAGGTCACAAATGGGTCATTAAAAATTTTGTAGTGGCCATATTTAAAAAGCAAAAAGAAACACATGAAATTAATTTTAATAGTATTTGGTTACCCCATGCATTCAAAAATACTCTTTAAAAGTTGGAATATATAAAAATAATTGAGATATTTTGAAGTTTTTTTTATACAAAGCTTTGAAGTAGTTTATGCTTAGAACACTTGTCGATTTAGACCGGCCACACTTCACGGGCTCAGTAGTTACATGTGGCTGCCATATGTGACAGTGCAAGTCTAGGATCAGAGAGGGACATAGTTGGAACTTTGTTTCAAGGTCAAGTCACAGTTGAGGGCAGGATGAGTTACCAAACATGTCTTTAGATTACTTGCTACATCAAGCATATCCCACACACTGGAAGTAGGCATGACAATAGAAAAGTCTCTAAATCTTCTCCCTTCTAAAATGAGATGATGCTGTGGCTATGGAGACCATGCCATATGCACATTCATAGAAAATGATGTTCATTTTCTACCTGGGTAAAGTAGTACTACTCACTCTTGGTCAGACGGAGAAGGTAATGGCACCCCACTCCAATACTGTTGCCTGGAAAATCCCATGGGCAGAGGAGCCTGGTGGGCTGCAGTCCATGGGGTCACGAAGAGTCAGACACGACTGAACGACTTCACGTTCACTTTTCACTTTCATGCGTTGGAGAAGGAAATGGCAACCCACTCCAGTGTTCTTGCCTGGAGCATCCCAAGGACGGGAGCCTGGTGGGCTGCCGTCTATGGGCTCGCACAGAGTCGGACACGACTGAAGTGACTTAGCAGCAGCAGCAGCAGCAGCTCCTGGTCAGATCTGAACCTTTTGGAACTGAGGCTTGAACTTGAACATAGAGTAGCCTTGCTAATATACATGAAATTCATGTTTCATATCCATACTTAATTCTTATACTTAAAGGGCCAGACCCCTTTCCCCAAAAGGCAATTTTGAATTGCCCAGGAGCAGAAGGGACCATAGCTTTGATACATGGATATAAGTTTGGTTATTCACAAATTATACTAAGGCATGGTTTTTGTGTTGCATTTAAATGGCTTTCCTGTGTTGTGTATTTGAAGCACATGGAAAACAAAAACAAAAGCAAAATATAAACTATTGAAATAGTACTTTGGGATTAATTAAAACTTTGAATTCAGTGTTATAGCTCAGGTTGCTTCAGATTTCTGGTCTATGTAGACTCATATGCTAACACATTCTAAAGTTTCAAATATCTCTTATCTCACATTCATACACACATAGATAATCAATCTACAGTGACAGATCTTGCATTTAATAATACTGCACTGGATACATTGGCCAAAGTTGGATAAATTAAAGCTAGCAAATATGATAGACTCAAACTATTAGGAGAAATGAAAACCTAGAATACAAAGGTGTATTTGCCAAGGTCAGATATATGGTATAATAAGTGTGTTCAGAGTTCAGAGGAAGGAGAGGTTATTCTGGGCTAGGTGAGTAGGGACAAGAGTCTTGAAATCAGTGGAGCTTAAGTCTGACTTGGCTGCTGAACTTAAAGCTTCTAATACTGCAGCATGAACTCACCGTCTCATGCATTACAGTTCCATCAACTTCAGCGGTTGGGCAGGAATGCTGAGGACACAGTGGGTGTAATGTACTCTGGGAATCTCAGTAGCATTCTGAGTAGATTCTGAGTAGATTCTGGGAATCTCAGGACCATTCCCGCTGTAGCATGTGGTCAGTGTTATCAGGCAGGAGGAGTTTCTCTGTTCCAGTCCTGGTGAGCCTGGGTGCTAAACTCGAGGCTCAGAATAACCCGTGGAGATTTCTACATACCCCAAAGCGGTGTTCTCTTCTGCATAAAGGAAGGATGTGGGCTAGCGTGTTCTGCTCTGATAGAGATAGTGGAAGGAAGAAGAGGGAAAGGATAGATTAGAAACTCAAGTTCCACTTTTTGACATAACTGCAAATTTGTGTAGGGTAATATTTATCGTCATGAGTAGTCAACTTCAGCCTTCTTGATTTTAATGATTCCCATGGACAATAAAGATGTACATTTTATTAACTTCTCAGCTGTGTCATGCTAATTAAGATGTTTTGCAGATCTAAAGTTCTTCCCACTGGAGTTTTGCCAAAATAATAGATCTGGGAAGTATAACTTTAAACTACATGTAGATTCAATTGTATTTCTTTAAAATACAGTTCCTAAATGTCTACAGTTCCCAAATGGATTTATGGGACACCCCTGAAATCCACAGACATTGTCAAGAAGTTTAGGAGATTCTTCATTTCATTGCATGAAAATATTCCAATTAGGTCTGACTTTTCATGAAGAAGAAGCAGAAGGCTGCATATTGGTATTCTCTGAGATGCAAGATGCGGGATAGATGAGACTATTCTTTTTTTAAAGTGTCTTCTTCACAGCTGCCATGGTGTGTGTGTGTGTGTCTGTGTGTGTGTGCGTCTGTGTGCTCAGTTGCTTAGTTTTGTCCCACTCTTTGCAACCCCATGGTCTGTAGCCTGCCAGGCTCCTCTATCCATGGAATTTTCCAGGCAAGAATAATATTTCATAAATTAATATTCTCTTTTTTAACAAGGCTTTGAATATACTTAATTAAGCATACATATTTTTAAGTGGGATAAGACCTGTGATATGTATTGACATAAGTATAAGCATATATTTTAAATCCATCAATCATTACATTAATTCCTTAGCCAGGTCTGGAACGCATGCAATTTAAGAAAGAAGGGCACACCTTGTGGAGAGGTATTGGGTATGGGGATTAGAGAGTGATGGTGGGTAAGTAGTTGCCAGGTTCCTTTATCCGAGGAATTCTTTAGGCAAGCATACTGGAATGGGTCACCCTCCCCTTCTCCAGGGGATCTTCCTGACCCAGGGATCAAACCCAGATCTCCTGCATTGCAGGCAGATTCTTTATTGTCTGAGCCACCAGGGAAGTCTGCTTGAATTAAGATCAACATTATTTATCATCTACAGTGTTTTTCTGGTTTCCAAGAGGCAAGGGAAAAGATTTTATGATTTAGGTATTCACTGTGCCTTCTAAAAAAGAATGGAATTTGGAAGTCTTACAAGGTCTATCTACCTATTTATCTATCTCAGCAATTTCACTCGTAAATAAATGTCTCAAATAATTGAAAATAAATATTCAGACAAAACTTGTTCAGGAATGCTCATAACACCAGTGTTGACAATAGGCAAAAGATAAAAATAACCCAAATGTCTATCAATGGATGGATGGATAAACAAAATGTGGTATATTTATACCAAGAAATATTATTCAGTAATAAAAAGGAATGAAGTTCTGAAATATACTACAACATGAATGAAACTTGAGAACAATAATGCCATTTGCAATTGCCATAAAAAAATAAAACACTTAGAAATAAATTTAACAAAGGAAGAAAACACTTGTACACTGAAAACTGTAAGACATTGATGAAAGAAATTGAAGACAACACAAATAAATGGAAAGATATTCCATGCTCATGATGCAAAGAATTAATATTGCTAAAATTCCATACTACCCAAAGCAATCTATAGATTCAATGCAATTCCTGTCAAAATTCCAGTGGCATCATGGAACCACAGAAGACCACAAATAGCTTAAGCAATTTTGAGAGAGAAGAACAAAACTGCAGGCATCACACTTCCTGACTTCAAACTATATTACAAAACTATAGTAATCAAAGCCATACGGTACTGGCATAAAACGGGCACATATTTCAATGGAAAAGTATAGAGAAACAAGAAATAAATATATTTTTATATATAGTCAGTTAATTTATGACAAAGGAGCCACGAATATACACTGGGGAAAGGACAATCTCTTCAATAAATGGTTTTGGAAAAACTTGGATAGCCACATGCAGAGAGTCAAACTTGACCATTAACTGACACCATACATAAAATATCTCAAAATGGATTAAAGACTTAAATGTAAGAGTTGAGACGATGAAACTCCTAGAAGAAAATCTAGGTGGTAAGCTCCTTGATATCAGTCTTGACGATGATGTTTAGATTTGACACCAAAAGCAAAGGCAGCAAAGCCAGAACAAACATGGATCTACATTTAACAGGTCTACATTAAACCAAAATAGACTTCTGCACAGGAAAGGAAATTATCAACTAAGTAAGGTGGCAGAATGTAAGAAAATATTTGCAAAGAATATAACTGATAATGGGTTAATATCCAAAATATATAAAGAGCTCATAAAACTCTGATTAAATAATGGGCAGAGGTTCTGAAGAGGCAGTTTTCTAAAGAAGACATACAGACATACAGACCAACTGATAAATGAAAAAGTGTGCAACATCATTAATAATTAGGAAAATGCAAATCAAAACCACAGTGATATATCACTTCACACCTTTTAAAATGGCTATTATCAAAAAGACAATTAAAAGTGTCAGAAAGGATGTGGAGAAAAGAGACCCCTTGTGTGCTGTTGGTGGGAATGTAAATTGGCACAGCTATCAGTGGCTCAGACGGTAAAGTATCTGCCTGCAATGTGGGGGACCTGGGTTCGATCCCTGGATCTGGAAGATCCTCTGGGGAAGGGAAAGGCAACCCACTCCAGTATTCTTGCCTGGAGAATCCCATGGAGAAAGGAGCCTGGTGGGCTACCGTCCATGGGGTTGCAAAGAGTCTGATACGACTGAACAACTAACACCTTCACATTATGGAAAACAGTATGGAGATTCCTCAAAAAATTAAAAATAGAACTATCATGCCATCCAGGAATTCTATTTCTAGGTATTTATCTGAAACAAACAAAAACACTAACTTGAAAAGATATCTGTACCCGTATATTCATTGCAGCATTGTTTGCTGCAGCCATGACATGAAAGCAACTTTAAGTGTCCATAGGTAAATAAATGGAAAAACAAAATGTATATTCAGTTCACAACCCAGATAATCACAATGATATGATCACTAACCTAGAGGCAGACATCCTGGAATGTGAAGTCAAGTGGGCCTTAGGAAGCATCACTACAAACAAAGCTAGTGGTGGTGATGGAACTCCAGTTGAGCTATTTCAAATCCTAAAAGATGATGCTGTGAAAGTGCTGCACTCGATATGCCAGCAAATTTGGAAAACTCAACAGTGGCCGCAGGACTGGAAAAGGTCAGTTTTCATTCCCCTCCCAAAGAAAGGCAATGCCAAAGAATGCTCAAACTACTTAACAATTGCACTCATCTCACAAGCTAGCAAAGTAGTGCTCAAAATTCTCCAAGCCAGGCTGCAACAGTACGTGAACTGTGAACTTCCAGATGTTCAAGCTGGATTTAGAAAAGGCAGAGGAATCAGAGATCAAATTGTCAACATCTGTTGGATCATTGAAAAAGCAAGAGAGCTCCAGAATAACATCTACTTCTGCTTTATTGATTATGCCAAAGCCTTTGACTGTGTGGATCACAGCAAACTGGAAAATTCTGAAAGAGATGGGAATACCAGACCCTCTGACCTGTCTCTTGAGAAACCTGTATACATTTCAGGAAGCAACAGTTAGAACTGGACACGGAACAACAGACGGGTTCTAAATAGGAAAAGGAGTATGTCAAGTCTGTATATTGTCACCCTGTTAATTCAAATTCTATGCAGAGTACATCATGAGAAACACTGGGCTGGAAGAGGCACAAGCTGGAATCAAGATTGCTGGGAGAAATATCAATAACCTCAGATATGCAGACGACACCACCCTTAAGGCAGAAAGTGAAGAGGAACTAAAAAGCCTCTTGATGAAAGTGAAAGAGGAGAGTGAAAAAATTGGCTTAAAGCTCAACATTCAGAAAACTAAGATCATGGCATCTGGTCCCATCACTTCGTGGGAAATAGATGGAGAAACAGTGGAAATAGTGGCTGACTATTTTTCTGGGCTCCAAAATCACTGCAGATGGTGATTGCAGCCATGAAATTAAAAGACACTTACTCCTAGGAAGGAAAGGTTATGACCAACCTAGACAGCATATTAAAAAGCAGAGACATGGCCAACAAAGGTCCATCTAATCAAGGCTATGGTTTTTCCAGTAGTCATGTATGGATGTGAGAGCTGGGTGGTGAAGAAAGCTGAGCACCGAAGAATTGATGCTTTTGAAGTGTGGTATTGGAGAAGATTCTTGAGAGTCCCTTGGACTGCAAAGAGATTCAACCAGTCTATTGTAAAGGAGATCAGTCCTGAGTGTTCATTGGAAGGACTGATGTTGAAGCTGAAACTCCAATACTTTGGCCACCTCATGCGAAGAGTTGACTCATTAGAAAAGACCCTAAAGCTAGGAAGGATTGGGGGCAGGAGGAGAAGAGAATGACAGAGGATGAGATGGCTGGATGGCATCACCGACTCAATGAACATGGGTTTGGGTGGACTCCAGGAGTTGGTCTTGGATAGGGAGGCATGGTGTCCTGCAGTTCCTGGGGTCGCAAAGAGTTAGACACGACTGAGTGACTGAACTGAACTGAACTGAATGGCATGTTACTCAGCCATGAAAAGAGAACTCTTACAATTTGTAACAACATGGATGGACCTAGAGGCAATATAGTAAGTCAAATAAGTTAGACAGAGGAAGTCAAATACTTTATGGTCTTGTATGTGGAACCTTAAAAAAAAAACAAACCCTTATATACAGAGAGAGATTGGTGTTTGCCAAAAGTGAGGGATAGGAGGTGGGTGAAATGAATGAAAGTGGTCTTCAGTTATATAACAAGTCCTCCTGGGGACGTAATTTGCAGCATAGAGATATAGTTAATGATATTGTACTGTATATTTGAAAATTGTTAAGGGAATAGATCTTAGAAATTCTCAGAAGAGAAAAGAATTGTACCTATAAAAATTTTCTATTTCTACCAAGCATTTTTACTTCTATCCAATTAGTGAAGCCCATGTGCACAATGCCAGAGGCTCTTGCTCCATCCTTAACCTTTAGGATGGGCAGGAGGCAAGCTGGTTGTCGTCCAGGTTTGCCTGGACAGAACCTGTAGCCTGTGGTCTCAGAGTGCTGACATATCAACCTCTCCTTTTACTCTAAAGGAGGTAGTGTATTATGTGCTCATCTCAATAGAGGATGTCCTTTTTGTCTGCCTTTCTGTTGAAGGCAAAAAGCAGAGCAGTGAGCTAGGAAGTTACCCAGAGTGCTTATTTATTTACTTATTTATTATAATTTAGCCTTCCTGCTAGGGGAAGGGAAGCAATGTTCACGCTCGGTTGAGTATTAACCCTAGAGCTTGTCTTTCATCTCAAAGATAAACGCTGCTTCATGGGAGAAGTCAAGGCAAGGAGGTGGTTGGTAAGGCCTTGAAAAGAAGAAGTAATTGTTTTCAGTGCCTTGCCAGCATGAGTATGGAGATGGAAGACTCTGAGCTTTCTTTCCTTTCGACTAGGTGGAACGGCTTTTCATTTTTGCAATACTTGCAATTATCTTGTCAACGTTTGCATCTCCATTTGTAGGCACTCAGTGTTCACTTTCCAATGAGCATCCATGGCCTTCCAGTCGATGGCATGCTGGAGTTTTCATTTTCCGCTTCCCACCATGCAGCAGCACACGCGAATGAACCCTGAAATGTTCAGAAATGCTGAGGCTAGCAGATGAAGCATGGGCTTGGAGGAGGCCCCACGTCATTACGCTGTCATTCAAATGTGACACCACAGAATATTGGATCCCTGGGATGTTGCCTTTATTCTCTAGCAGGATGTCCGAGTAGAGAGCTTGACAGTCACTTGGCTTCCTGGAACATTGGAGCAATATGGTGCTAGGAGCACTGTGTTCCAAGATGGTCCATTCCTCTTTGAGGATGAGGGTGTGTGTTTCAGACTTTAAATAGAAAGTTTCTTATAGCAGATTAGCCACATGTGCTAAGTGAACTAAAATTTACTGAATGAGAGATACTACTTAGTCACTTCTGATAATCTAATCTAATTGGTATAAATTTGTAGAATAGGTAATGTTATTAATCCTGTTACAGAGATGGAGACAGTTCAGCTTCCTAATCTGACAAAGCAAGTACAAATTCAGGTCTTTCTGGTTCAACTCCAAAGTCTGTTCTTGTTTTATTATGTTATATTGAAAAGTGAAAAGTAAACACAGATACACCAACTAGATTACGGACCTTAAAAATTTATACCCATGTGTAGTCAACGACTGCACTGTAATAAAACAGACCAGTGGTCTCCTAGCTTGTATTGACTGTGACTAATATTTGTACCACAGAAGTACAAATTTGAAATACATGGGGTTGATACTTCCACTTGTTTAAATGTTGTCTCGAGGCTAAAATTCCTGCAGAGTTTAACTGTCACCTCTTCCCTCTCCAAATGGTTCTCAATCGTTCATCCTCTCAGAGAGAATGAAGTTAATCTTCCTACTGAAATGGTACTTTGTATTTAAAGTTAAGCTGAGATCCAGTTGCCATCCTCATGGCCGCCCGATTTTATTGCTCTATTACAAACGTTACTTCATGTCCTGCTGTTGAAGTCTGTCCCCTTTCAGAGCTTTAAGCCAGTAATGCAAAGTGCTTTGTCATCCGTGATCTATGCTACAATCACAGGTGGGGAGGTGTGAAGAATTTTTATTCTCCTCGTCTTTGTGATGTTAATGATTCTCTCTCGACAAAACCACTTCATTTTGTGTAAAATTAGAAATTCATAACCTGTGAAACCCATAAAGACTTTGTACCCTCAAACTGCTGATGACCACTGAAGGAAGTGGAGTCAATTCTGTCAGTACTTTCATAAACAAGGGAAAACAAACACACAACTTTAAAAATTCTTTGACCCTGCTTTTTGCCATCTGAATGGTCATGGTTGAGCAGAAAATCAATGAGGTCCTGTGAGAATTGCACCTCAGTGTTGCCGACAAGGCACACAAAAATCCAACTTTTCACATGAGATGAAGATTGCCTTTGCTTCATTTACTCTCTTAAGACACATTAAAATCAAAGCTATCGCCCCATTTGGCCATCTGTCAATGCTCACCACACAGTAAGTGGGTCGACTTTGTTCTTGAATCACCAGAATACGAGAATGTTTTGTTGTTGTAATAAATGATTTTAGGCTTAAGAGACAGAGATAAATCAATGCAATTTATAAAGTTGGGGTGGAAATGTTAGATGCTGTTTTTATAAACCATGGAGAATTATATATGGATGAGTTGCAATAAATAAAGCATAGCCTTAGCAGTTCACAACAATAAATGATAAAGATGAGATAAATTAGTGTATGGTCTTTTATCTGGAATCATCTCTTGCTTTTCCCAAACGCATGCCAAGGTCCTTTGCTTGTTAAATTGCAAATTTCAGGTTTGAATGTAACATGGTAAATAATGCCTCCCCATTTTCCTCCTAAAGTTCAATTTCCAAAGTTTGGCTTAGAGGAGACCCCAAATCTGAAAACCTAGTTTCTGAAGGTTCCCATGCAATTGTACTCCTGTTTATTAACAATGAGTTGCCTTTTAACAATGGCTTGCATTTTCAGATTGAATATACTGAATCTAGTTGGCTGACCCTGAACTGGTTAAACACAAGTGCTGGCCCTGTGGGTGCTGGGTCAGAGAACTTGTGTGGCCAACATCTTCAGAGCTGGTTCAGAAAACAGAGCAATCTGGGCCTTGCAGACAGGACCACAGAGGCTCTTATTCTCACAGCCAAGTTCCAAGTCTGTTTCCTTGGCTTACCAATTGCACGAGATTAGATTTTCCTATGCTGGTGGATTTGATCAGGCAAAAAGAGTAGAAAAGCGTAAGCACTGTTAATAAGTAGTCAATCACAGATTCTCCTAAACATGATTTTTTATAGAGATTTGTGAGTTAGTCTGTTGGAAAAATAGAAACCACAAAATGATAAAATACGTAATATTGGGAAAAAACTGAATAATAGCAAGCTACAATCAAAATGCCTTCCTCTTTAAGGCATCATTTCTTTTCAAGGCTTAATTTGTTTTGATGAAAAGTTTCATTCGGTTCCAATATTATCACCATGTCTTAAAAAAAATGTAGCAATAACAACAATAAGATAGTGGTTCCTGAAATATATTTTGTGGAACTCTAGTTTGACGGGTTCACAGATATTCTTGTTAAAGCAATATTTTATATCATTACTTGTGTCTTGGGAGACAACTGCATGCTCCTTTAGATATTAAAATCTTGAAGAAATCCCACTATAAAGAAATAGAGTCCACTTTTTCAACTCTGTTTTTGCAGAATGAATTTCTAAAGATCTCATTTTGTATACTACTATCAGTGAAACACAGATAATTTTCCAGAGGAGACTATTATGATCACTTCTGATCACTTTCAGGAATGCCTGCGCAATTCATAAAAGTTGGTTTATTCTAATACCTCCTCTTTCCTCAGTCCTTCTCTTCCTTTTCCAGAAGAAGGTTGTATCAGCATATTGCATTGTTTTTGTTTTGTTTCCAGTTACTGTAGCACCAAGAAATTGGTGGTAACCCCAAGTATCTGACAATAGAAGACAGAGAGGTAAGATGTGGTGTGTGAATGGGTAGAATGCCCTTCAGAATTCAGAAATGTGAACTAAGGTTACATTTTACAGCATGGAAGTTCTCAAAAATACAATATTTAGTCAAATAAACTTGGAAGAGAACAAGACTTATAGTAAAAACAAAAATGAATAATATACATATTTTTTATTGAATTAATATTGCATAAGCTATGTATGTGTGAGATAATATACCTAAGTAAAAGCACAGAAGGTGGATGGAAAAGACAATATGAAATGTGCTAGACCTGAGTGCTGGTGGTGGGAGGAGACTGAACTAGGAGGCAAATGGGACAGTGGAGAAAGTAATAAATTAAGCAAAAGGCAGTGCAATGTAGTAAGATAAGGACCTTCTTTGGGCCAATGACTATAATTTGCCAGGTCTCAGTTCCAGACACTTCATATCTAAAACAAAGAAATAAGGAAGATGAGAAGACTGAAGGTGATTCTGATGTATCTGCTCCATGTTTCACAGTGTGAGAGACAGAGCTCCATGTGCTTGGTCCAACTTCATGAGTCCCTGTCTCTGTGTCTCCTTCACTGAAAGACAAGACGGGGCACACTTGGTGGTCACTCAGATTCTCCAAGAGGAATCAGGAACCCCCAGATTTGCTGCAGCTTTATAAATCAGGCTGATTTCAGATTTGGTGTATAGAAATTGACTTTCGTTGGTCACGAAGTCAGGCTCTCGTCTTGAGCATCAGTGAAGTGGAAGAGTTCTAATTATAAAAGGTAGGAAGTTCACCTGCACAGTTTAGCCTTGGGCTGCCTTTCTGTCCTGGGTTGCCCTCATCTGCTGGCTTCTCCTCCTTAGGGCAGGCAGCAGATGCTCGGCTTGCTTTCCCTTTCTCTTGGACTTTATGTATCTGTTTCTGTATCCTTCCATCTCCATTCCCAAGTCCACATCCACATCTCCAACTGCATCCATACCTACATCTGTCTCTGTATCCATACAACTTTTAGATTCTTGCCTGATTCATAGCAAGTGCTCCCAAAGTTAACAATTATTTGTTTACTTATGATTTAAACCCACTATTACCCACAACTTTCCTTGGGGCTTTCGCACCCCAGAATATTCACTGTAGAAAAAGTTCCAGTCTCCTGCTTGCTCTATGAATAATTATTTGTATGCACATTTAACTGTGAATCTCTAAAAAGAAAAGACCAAAAATAGCCAAGATGAGGAAGTTGTAAGTCCTAAAACATCATACATAGTTCTTCTAGTATGGTCCCCAGTTTTTGACTCCATTGTTGACATGGCACCTGAGAACCTCTCTGGCTTTTCCTTTCATGATCTTGAGAATGGGACTCATCAGTATTCCCCTCATTCTTTTCTGCATCTAATATCTTCACCCTAGATGAAAAGTACTCAGACCCCTAGGTAGTAAAATCCTCAACCCCCAGTTATGGCACCACTTACTATGGGAGGAATGGTGTGTTCTCCTGATGCATACTACTGAAATATAAGTAAACTCATGTTTCTTATCTAATTTGAAAGAAAGGCATTTGTCTGGCTGTGTCTCTGGTGGCTCCGTGGTAAAGAAACCCCTGCCAATGCAGGAGATGTAAGAAACGTGGGTTCGATCCCTGGGTGGGGAAGATACCCTGGAGAAGGAAAAGGCAACCCTCTCCAGTATTCTTGCCTGGAGAATTCCGTGGACAGAGGAGACTGGCAGGCTAGGGTCTATGGTGTTGCAAAGAGGGAACATGACTGAGCAACTGAACATGCACATGCTCTTTGACTAATAACTTGGCATTTCCTTCTACTCCCAGATGTGGAAAGTACCATTCTATTCTTTGCTTCTATGAGTTTTACTATACTTGATTTATCTTATAAATCATGCAGTAGTTGTAAGTAACCTGAATTTCCATCAACAGATGATTAGATAAAGAAAATGCGATATAAGCCTGCAGGTGGCACAGTGGTGAAGAATCCGCCTGCCGAACCAGAGATGCAGGTTTGATTCCTGGGTCAGCAAGATTCCCTGGAGAAGGAAATGGCGACCCACTCCAGTATTCTTGCTTGGAAAATCCCATGGATAGAGGAGCCTGATGGGCTACAGTCCATGGGGTTGCAAAAGAGTCAGACATGACTAAACAGCAAATAACAACAACAACAAAATACAATGTAATATTATTCAGTTTTAGTAAAGAAGGAAATCTTGCTATTGGTGACAACATGGATGAACCTGGAGGGCATTAAGGTAAATGAAATAAACCAGAGACAGATGACCCCCACTTCTGTATGATGTTCAATCACTTGGACAGACTTCACTTGTTTGTGACCCACTTGAGTCTAAAAATTACCACCTACATTTTCTTTAGCCACATCCTTTCCATGTACTAGTAGCTTGGCATGAACTCTGCTTGACCTGGTGTTCTCCCCAGCCTTGAGGACATGGTACTGTTCATTCCCATCAGTCTCTAGCCCTGTAAGGATCAACCTTAGCATCTTTGCTTCATCTATTGCATTACCAGGGCCAGGCCAGTTTGAGCACTGAGATTTTATATACACATGCACACAGCTATATATTGTAATTACATACTACATATCTATAATTTTTCTGGTATCCTAAAGAATGACTTCTGCCACCACCAAAATAAAACCAGCATAAAGTTGTATATATATTTTCTCAATATCCCCTCCCTAATAACAACTTTCATTCTTTCCTCTTCATGCAGCTTTGAATATATAGTACTGGAAGATGAATCTGGATGGACATAATGTACCCACCAGGGCAAAAAAATAATCAAGATGGCACAAGATTTTGAACTCAGTGACTACACATGCAATCTCTAATCTGGAACATATAATTGACATGCATGCTGATAATAGGGCAATATCTTATACCCCTTCATATAAATAATGTCGCTGAAATCTAACATAATGTTATACCAGCTACTCTGCAGTGGATAGCAAGGCCCTCTCTCTCATTACTATAGAATACAAGCACATCTTATAATAAAAATGGCTTTCTCTTGAGTTTCTTGATTGAGAGTCTGTATTGTGAATGTGGAAAATTTACTAATATGAAGTACAATACTGGGTGCATTGCCAGAGCCGTCAGGATGCCCCCTCACTCGGATGACAAGATCATGAGACTGAGAAGGAAACTGCAAAGTGGATTTTCCTTCGGGGCATCCCAAGGCAAGGCCCCTCCTGGTATTTTTCTTGGGAAGTTCTGTTTATGCTCTGAACATTAGCTCATCTCAGTAGGTCAGTCCCAGTTAGAAAGAATTCATCCTGAGATAATTCCCTCAGACCTTATTTCCCCCAGGGGATTTGGGAAGGCAGATTCCCTTCCCTGGGGACAAAGGAGGAATAAGGGACATTTAAATAGATTATTACACCTCCTACTCCTTACTGGGGAGTTTACCAAGAGTTCTCTGGGGGTCATGGCAAGGCCACCACCAGAAGGGCTTGTACTTGGGTCACCTTTCCACATCCCACTCTCCCGACCACTCCACAGAGGAGGCTCCCTTCCTTGAAGAAACCAGGTTGGAATGGGACTTAGGAATGCTCATAACTGTGGCCAGCATAGTTGGAGACATTGATTGCCTTAAGATAATGTAGACATAGGAATTCATTATAGTAGTTATATAAGGTTAATAGGGTTTTATTGCTAAAGTAGTGCTGCTAGACTGTCTCTTAGTCCTCTTTCCTCTTTCCAAACTGTCTCTTTGTCCTTTTTGCTCTTTCCTCATAAGAACCGAAATAGGTTAACAGAATAAAACAGTTTCAAGCTTAAGCCCTTCTCTCTAGCTTCTACATAGTTGCACCTAATAAGAGAAATGTAACCTTTCTACTTAGGTTGATGTACTTATCCAAAGTATGCTGGAGACATTCAATGGTAAACATACTAATGTTAAATCTAATTATGCAGAAGTCCGACTTTTGCAAGGAAAAAGAGCTTAAGGTTAAAGTTGTTGATAATAGGCAGAAAACAAGATTGTATAGAATAACATGTGACTTAATGGATGTGTTTCTTGGGTATAAAAACTGTAAACCAACAACAATAAAGAGAGAGACTGCTCCATCACCACACATCGACTTTGCTCAGTTCTTCCACTGACGCCACTCATCCCTCAAGACCCCCGGAACCACTGGGGCTGGACCCTGGCAGTGCATTTTTAGTGTTTGAGGTTCTTCTCTTGTTAAAAAGAAAAAAAATCATGAGAATGAGAATTAGGTTAGAACATATAATTTGAGGCATTTAGTACATTTTGGAGGTGAAGGTAAGTATTCCTAGGTTTTGGATCAGAAGAGCTAATGGAAGTTCTTCTCCAAGGTGGAAGAGACCATGTGAGGAAAAGAATCAGCTGTTCTTTGCATCTTCTGGGGACACGGATCAGAATAAGTCAGAACAAACGCAAAAGCTGTCCAGGGTGGTGGGGGTCATTCACGCCTTTCAACATTGGCAGAGTGAAAGGAAAGGTGGTCACCCTCAAACGTTCATGAATCGGAGGTAACTCTCCCTTCCATTTGCCCTCGAGAAGTTGACATTATAATAATGAAAAACATGTCAGGTTGCTGAGATTTGAATTGAGTATGCACATTTATTAACATCACTGACTGCAAGGGTACCTTTGTAGATGAAATGAAATGGTCTATAATATTAAATCATTATTTCATGCCCCTTGCTTTGATGTTCTGAAGGGCACTGAGAATTATACTATTTCTTAGAGTTGATTACAACATGGAGGTGATCATGTCCCATTTGTGAGCTATGATACTGAAATTCTTTTTAGAGGAAAACGAAAGATTACTTATAGTATATTAATTTTTTTTTGCTCATAGATTTTGGATTCAATGTATCTTTCCAAACAGGCTAGAATAGATAAAAATGAAAATTGAGATAGAAGAGCAAAAATAAGAGAAAGATGGGAAATCCCATGGGTTTCCATGCTGCACTTTCCTTTCTTTGTTTTCCCTAAGAAGGAATAGGTTACCCACTCCAGTATTCTTGGGTTTCCATGATGGCTCAGATGGTAAAGAATCCTCCTGCAATACAGGAGACCTGGGTTTGATCCCTGGGTTAGGAAGATCCCCTGGAGGAGAGCATGGCAACCCACTCCAGTATTCTTGCCTGGAGAATCCCATGGACAGAGGAGCCTGGTGGGCTACAGTCTATGGAGTCGCAGAGTTGGACATGACTGAGTGACTAAGCACACAAAAGCCCTTTCAGATTTTTAAAAGTTTATTTTTAATTGGAGGATAATTGCTTTACCATAAGATCCCTTTCAGAAAGACTTGGCATGAAACAAAGAAGGAGAAATGAAAGAATCCAAAAAAGACACAAATGGATCGAAGTAATGGCTAATAACTCTCAAGAACAGATAGGTTTTCTTCATGTCACCCCGTCATGGAATGGGAGAACCTAGTGACATGAGCTCAGCAGTGCTCACTTTACGTGGCTCTCCTCCAAAGAAAGCATAGTTCTTTTAAAATTTCTCATTTATTTACTTTTGGTCACACTGTGTGGTGTGTGGGATTTTAGTTCCACAACTGGGAATTGAACGTGGACCACGTCACTGAAAGCATTGAGTCCTAACCACTGGACAACCAGGGAGTCTGTAGGCTTAGTTCTGAATTGCTGCAGAACACACAAACCCTTCCTCCTGACATTACATTGACCTCCTGCGATTTTTCTCAATCTTTAAAAACAAAATTGCACAATAGATTTAGAATATTATACAGCAAAAGAGTAGGCGTAGCAATTTAGTCAGGAAGGGCAAGGAGGGCTGTGCACAGATACCTTGACAATTGGACTGCTAAATGCAGTTCGTGTAGTTCATGTCTGGAAGGGGACCCTCCAGATGTTTATGGCCTCTCTACCGGCAGCCAGAGCTACACGCAGCAGATGGTAACCAAGGGCATGTTGCCTTCTTCATCTGAAAGTGACAAAGCTGAGTGTCTTACTCATAGACATCACAATGGGAGCAGCAACGAAATGCTGAAAAAGTCTTAACCTTTGCTTTTCTTTATTTAGCATTCATTACACTGGCCGGTCTGCTTAAATTTTCTTTGACAAAATAGCAATGCTATTTCTATTAAACTATTCTATATGCCATTGCTATTTCAAAGCAGTTATCAAGAATCTTAAAAAAAAATGAAGGCTGTCTTTTCACCTTGCTTATAGTTTCCTTTGTTGTGCAAAAGCTTTTAATTTTAATTAGGTCCCATTTGTTTATTCATGTTTTTATTTCCAATGTTCTGGGAGGTGGGTCATGGAGTATCCTGCTTTGGGTTATGGCAGAGAGTGTTTTGCCTATGTTATCCTCTAGGAGTTTTATAGTTTCTGGTCTTATGCTTAGATCTTTGATCCATTTTGAGTTTATCTTTGTGTTTGGTGTTAGAAAGTGTTCTAGTTTCATTCTTTTACAAGTGGCTGTCCAGTTTTCCCAGCACCACTTGTTAAAGAGATTGTCTTTTCTCCATTGTATATTCTTGCCTCCTTTGTCAAAGATAAGGTGTCCAGAGTGAAGTAAGCCAGAAGCAAAAACAACAATACAGTATATTAACACATATATATGGAATTTAGAAAGACGGTAACAAGAACCCAACATGTGAGACAGCAAAAGGAACGCAGATGTATAGAATAGACTCGTGGACTCTGTGGATGAGGGTAAGGGTGGGATGATATGGGAGAATGGCATTGAAACAAGTTAATTATCATATGTCTAATCAATCGCCAGCCCAGGATTGATGCTTGGGGCTGGTGCATTGAGATTTCCCGGGGGGAGGGAGGAGGGAGGGAGGAGGGAGGGGGGTTCTGGAGGGGGAACATATGTAAACCCATGGTGATATCATGACATTGTATGGCAAAAACAATAAAAAAAAATGAGAGGGAGAAATTTTGAATTAAAAAAAGAATATTTAAAAATCAGCCATAAATGATATATTTGGTCAAGCCATGCAATAATAATTGAAGATACCTCACCCTTGAGCATTTAATAATTTAAGAATTACTAATATTGACTGAGTACACACACTGACCCAGATGCTTCTGAGCCTTTCATGTGCGCTAACTCATTTCAACCTCTTAACCCTATGAGGTAGCTTTTTAAGAAGCTCAAACACATAGAGTTTAAGTTGCCTAAAGTTATTCAATTGGTAAGTCATGGATCAGGGATTTGAAGCCAGGCCATCTTGGATCCTATGTCAAAATTTTTTTTTCCATTTTCTTACAAGATTGGTAAAAAAAGAAGGCAGAAGTGATATCTCACTTTGATTATTGCTGTCTTGTCAGTGATACAATAGTGAGAGAGTTTATCATATGGTCATATTGATGGAGGCATACTGAATTCATCTTTTTCATTAAAACGGATCTCACAACTTTTGTCTTTTCACTCTCAGTTGAAGACATCACTATCTTTGTAGTAACACATGTTCAAAATATCTGACACTCTACATTCCTTGTCTAGCTGCCAAATTCTTTTGCATCTTTCAAGATTTAGCTAAAGAATTACCCTTTCTGTGAATCTCTCTCCAGGGAGATTTTCTTACATTTCCATCTTCTCATGGACCTGACCTGTTTCTCCTGGTTCCTAAATGAGATTCTACACCATTCCTAAGAGATTCAGGTTGTGTCTGCTCCCAAATACACTTTTCCTGCCCCTGCACTTTTATCTAGCCCTTTGAACATTCATTCATCCTTGGAACTCAGACCATAACTGGCACAAAGCACAAGGTCAGCAAATACTATTGAAGAAGCAAAAGAAAGGAAAAAAGACTCAGGTCAGATGGATATCTCAGAGATTTTCAGGAAAATAAGTATTAGGGTACATATCATCAACCTAACTCAATCATAAGTTTCCTATCATCAATGTCAGAATGTCAATTGCTTATAAGAATGGTCTGGGTTCAGTAAAAAACAATTCCATTAAATTATGTAAATTGTACTTAGAGCTGATTATTTCACAGTATTTTCAGAATAACATTTTGCATTTGTAACATAAGGGATTAACTTGGTTTTCTGGAAGATATAGATTCCTAGAATGACTCCAGTCAGAGTTCTGGATAACTGAAGCTTATTGCACTAAAATTCCATGAGCTGTTGGCTGTATACTATAGAAAAAACTCAGTTTATGAAAAACAAATAATAAAGTTTAACCCATTTTTAGTTGTAAGTCTTTAATCATACAAAAAATTTTGAAAAAGAATTGTTAAATTTTTCTGTGCTTGCTGAACCATATCACCACAATACTTCTTCCTCAATGCTTCAGCATCTCTGAAAAAGTTGACATTGCCCTACATAAAAACCATGCATTACCACAGCTAATAATATAAACCATAATCTAAAAATATCTAATACTTAGCCCATATTCAAATTTCAACAATTGTTATTATAATACTTTTGATAGTCATTTCTTAAAAATAGCAGAATCATGCAAGGATAATGTGTTGTAATAATTAATTGGCTTGTTATTGTTTCTTTTATGCATAAACCATCCACTGATTCTTTGAAGGATCAGATCAATTATCTCTTAGAATGCTCCATTTTTTGATTTGTCTGATCGTTTTCTCATGGTTTTGTTTAATTTGTTTCTCTTTCCTCTGCATTTCCCATTCTGAGAGTTAGTCCTAAAGACTTGATTAAATTCAGGTTCAACATTCTTGTCAGATACTCATGGGTGAAGCTGTGGCATTCATGCTACATTACATCAGTAGGTACACAATGTCTATTTGTCTGCCACAAAATTTGATCAGATGTTTAGTGCCAGCATGACTTGCAAAGCAAGGTGATAGTTCTGGTTGCTCTCCTCCAAGCAAATCTTAAAAGTCCCATTTTCTAAAGATAACTCTCCCATTTTGTCTTCCATAATTTCTGGACTGTCAACATTTCCCACCTTTGTTTATGCTGAGCTATTGGAAACCTTTGTTAGAGCTAACATAATATAAACCACTCTCTGCCATTGATACTTTTATCTTGAGCTGTATTATTGGATTACACAGCCATTGATTTAGCAAGGTACTTGAGAGAGAATAGTGAGAGCATAGGAGTCTTAATGGAAGGGAGAAGGACACAAAAGTAAAATTAGATAATCTAGTTGGCACAAACTACCAAGGTTTCTTAACAGCTATTTTGTAATGGGATGGGAGTTAGTTTGCCGGTAGGGAGTGGGTGTTGAGGAGTAAAAAAGCAAACATGTTATGAATGGTCTGGGAGTATGCTACTAATTCTCCAAGTACACTGGGGCCCCAACCTGCTATCAAGTTACTGTGATGCTCACATCTCATGTGGGCTGGTCCCAGGTCCACCACCATGATTGACTTTTATCACGTTATCTTCTCCTTATTTCTCTCTCTCTTTCTGATTTTACCGATAAGATCATGAGTTGAGAAGACTCAATAGAAGGAATTAATCCTCATATACTTTTCTACTTTACTTTTTCTACCTAAAACTACTGTTCTTTCATTATTTTTTGCTTATGTATTTCTATCTTTTGGATAAAGGCAAGGACTTTGGTAACCTTCGTCATTCTTATTTCTCCAGAGTCTAGAACCCACTTTGCCCGGAGAAGAGTTTCAGAAAACTTTGTTACTGTGGAAGGAAGTGAGGAATGAACAGCCTGAGACAGGCTGACATTGTTACTTTCTATTGTATGTGATTCCTTCGTATTGTTAATTCTATTATCAATATTTATTGGAATTAATTGGTTGATGATGTACTGACTAGAATGAGAAACATGCTTCCCTGAAATCAATATCTTGCAGTTCTAAAGACAGTAATTTTCCCTCATTCACCTTGAGGGATTGTCTCTAGGTATCTCGGATCATTTCAAGCACATTTTCTGCGATCATGCATTTTGGATGGAGGGAAGGAACAAGAGCCTTAACTTGTTTGTTACTTGTGAGGTTTTTTCATTCCTCTGGTAATAGTATATATCAAATTGAGGGGATTGTTGGCATACACAGCAACGCAGGTAGCAGTTTCTTTTCATTTGTTAGATGAAACACAAGTCCACTTAGAAAATAGTCTTCTTGCATTTCTCTCATGAGAAAATAGTGAATGAGTACAGAATAAAGAGTTATGGATGTTGACCTTTGAAACTCTCCCCAAAGCAGCATCGCTATTGATGGGATGACATGAAAAGTCATTTCACTTGTAATGAGATACCAAGTGGACCTGTCTTCTTTTAAAACCTGGCATTTAAAAATACATTTTCTTCTATTACGTACTGGCCTAACCTGCACAGGCTATTGGATATGACATATTACCTGAGCAGATGTTTTAGAAAAGGCGCTGGCAGCAAGGCAAGTAAAGAGTAAAGTTTATAGTTTTGTTTCTTCAGTTCTAGAGTCACACAATTAAGAAAGCTTTTTCATATGGCAATTTATTGCAAATGTTATGTAAAGTGCCTATTAATTTTATGCCTACTGTGCAGCAGAAGCCTTTACTATGAAGAAATGGGGGAAATACATTACTTTTTTTGTTTGTTTTTGCACAGGACAGGTTTCCACTTTAGCAAAATCTTTGCTGGTCAATTTGCCTCTGACCTTATGATCTTATGGATGAAGAGATAGGTTGGGGGATGTTCAGATATTTAGAGAATTGTATTCCTTGACACTAAATGGGAGAAAGAATTGTGAAGGAAAGACATGATGATAGAAAATTTTATAATTGCATTATTTTGGTTATTCCTAGGTTATAGAAGGGCAGGGCTTTAAAAAAAAGTTGTTCCAGGGAAACGACTGCATTCATTTTAATGTCATGACCTCTACAGCGATTTAGATTAAGAACTCAAAATAAGACTGTTTAATATTTCATTAAAATGTATAAAGTATAAACATACTGTATTATGTTACATAATGCATTTGCAAGTTGATATTCAGATGTGGAAGATTTCTGTATTCATGAAGGAATGACCTTCATACCCCACTGGATCATCATCAGTTTATGCAATCCTCTGACATTTTTATTTTATTTATGTGCCATATGAAAATATGACATTCGTATCATCATCTCTAACAAATCTGTTATCAATCAGAGAGGGCACGAAACCACCTCTGTGTTCACTAGCTGCTGGCTCCGGCACTTGCCCCCCTGACTTGGCAGTGCCATCTGAAGCTGTGCATATGCTCAAGTATTTGCATTCCTAAAATTTTTCCTTTCCTTACCCACACTCGTCAAATAACAGTTTAGAAAAATGGAAAAGACATTATCTCTGTGCTCTGTAATCAATAGGGAATATTTCTGAATGACAATGGGGCAGAAATTCAGAGAAGTAAGGGGGAAATGAGTTAATTCCAAATCAATAGAATACTACCACCATCACCACTATACAATCAGAATGCTTGAACAATTTCTGATTTCTACACGGAGACTTCATCAAGATAAACAGACCTTCCTTTGACACTCCACTCTCCCTTTCCCCAAGCAGCACTGGTTTGTCCTGACCTATCTTTTTGTTTCCAATGCTAAACAACAGGAGGCAGTGAAGAAGCCAAACAGTTCCATGAATTTGCTGCTTTCATTAGGTCGCAAGACTAAAGGTGGTGATTTGGATTCAGAAAATACTTATTCATAGATTATGGGAGAAAATAATCAATATTGTCAAATTGCTTAGAATTTTTGCCATTGCTCCTAGTGGGATTTTTGTTGGACTTTTGTTGCTATGTCGTTTCTGACTCTGTGACCCACGAACACGCCAGCCTCCTGTGTCCTCCACTATCTTCCAGAGCATGCTCAGATTCATGTCAATTGAATCAGTGATGTTATCTAAGCATCTTATCCTCTGCCATCCCTTTCTTCTTTTGCCTTCAATCTTTCCCATCATCAGGATCTTTTCCAGTGAGTTGGCTCTTTGCATTAGGTGGCCAAAATATTGAAGCTTCAGCTTCAACAACAGTTCTTTCAATGAATAGTTAGGGTTGATTTCCTTTAGGATTGACTGGTTTGATCTCCTTGCAATCCAAGGGACTCACAAGGGTCTTTTCCAGCAGTGCAATTTGAAAGTATCGGTTCTTCTTAGAGTTTAATATTTAAGCAAAGTATTTTTAAAAATAATTTTTAAATTATTTGATTGTTTTTTAAAAAATTGAAGTTACATATGGCATTACAGTTTCCAATAAGTAGCAGTACTTTTTAGAATAATCTTAACATTTTCTATTTTTTTGTTCAATAAACATCCAAGACGCTTGTTTGGCCATTCATTTACCAAAAAGAGAAATTAAATGATCCTATTAATGTCCTACAAATAAAATAAACAGAGAATATAGGTACAAGTTAACACATGTCTTTTGTTTCCTATGCTTGTAGCAGAAAATTAGGAGAAAGAATTAGAGCAAATTTCTAAATTAAAGATTCCTTCCCTCACAGTCCACATTAGGTAACTGTAGCAGATTAAGTGAAATTGAGAACTGAACTAGCAAGTAGTTAAAAGGTCCCTCCCACTGTTGTTTTCAATGATATTTTGTTTCCTGGCATCTCTCAATTAAGATAATGAACAAGATTTTCTATGTTATTGATAGCAAATGAGTCTTACTACATTCGGTTCTGATTATTAATAGAGAGAAAAACATTTCACTCTAATATGGAAATGTATTTATCAGTATTGTTTTTGCTCTTTCTCTACTATATTGTATTAGGAACAACCAATACAAATGAATTATATGCATTTACTCTTTTTACTTATTAAATTGGAAAAGAGGAATTTTATTTGATTATTTAATGAATTTCATCCTATTCCAGTAATTGATGTATTATATTAATATTTTATTGAGGAAAAAGATTCTTTGGTTCCATGAAAGTATATACACCCATTATAATATTTATTACCAAGCAAAACTTCTCCAATTACTTTTTTAACAAATTATTTTATTGTGCACATATATTTAGCCACCAGATTTTAGTAAGAATTTTATAGAGCAATTCTTTTCTTAAAATGCAGACAGTCTTCTGGATAATGCTAAACAGCTTCTCCCTGAACCCTCTCAAATTGCCACTCTCATTTATTGCATAAGGCCTTTCATTTACACTTTTAATACCATCCCATTACTCTTGACTTTGTTGCATTCTCTTTTCTCACCAATTTAAGCAAGCATTAAGCTGTAACATCTATAAATTGATTTATGAGTGATTTAAGGATATCAACATTGATTTATTTTTGTACCTTAGCTGTTAAATGAGATGATAAATATAAAGTAGTAACACAGAACCTGACTCACTGTGGGGAGTCTTTATTAAATAAATTTTAATTTTAAAAAATTATTTATAAATTGACTAAATTTATAAATAAACTAGGGTCATTCTGATAATGAAATTGGGGGCTACCTCAGCACAATGTCTGCCTAGGTCCAGCAAGTCTGTGTTAGGGCTCCCTCTTTTGAATTGATGACAGAATTATCAATGACTTAGGTTTCAAAAGTATCTAGTCTACAGAGCACATTGACAGATACTTTCTGACTTGCTTCCATGACAACCCTATGGATAACTATAAGGAAAATATTAAAATCTCCTTTATAGAAATTCAGAAAAATAAACTGATGTACATTAACCTGTATTAGTTTGTTCTACAATTTACCTGTCTTGATTCAGTTCAGTTCAGTCACTCAGTCATGTCTGACTCTTTGTAACCTCATGGACTGCAACACACCTGGCCTCCCTGTCCAACACCAACTCCCAGAGTTTATTCAAATTCACGTCCATTGAGTTGGTGATGCCACCCAACCATCTCATCCTCTGTCATCACTTTCTCCTCCTTCCTTCAATCTTTCCCAGCATCAGGGTCTTTTCAAATGATTCAGTTTCTTGCATGAGGTGGCCAAGTGCTGGAGTTTCAGCCTCAACATCAGTCCTTCCAATGAATATTCAGGACTGATTTCCTCTAGGATGGACTGGTTAGATCTCCTTGCAGTCCAAGGGACCCTCCAGAGTCTTCTGCAACACCACAGTTGAAAAGCATCAATTCTTTGGCACTCAGCTTTCTTTATAGTCCAACTCTCACATCCATGCGTGACTACTGGAAAAAACACAGCTTTGACTAGATGGACCTTCATTGGCAAAGTAATGGTTCTAATTTTTAATATGCTGTCTAGGTTGGTCATAACGTTTCTTCCAAGGAGCAAGTGTCTTTTAATTTCATGGCTACAATCACCATCTGCAGTGATTTTGGAGCCCCCCAAAATACAGTCTGTCACTATTTCCACTGTTTCCTCATCTATTTTCTGTGAAGTGATAAGACCGGATGCCATGATCTTAGTTTTCTGACTGTTGAGTTTTAAGCCAACTTATTCACTCTCCTCTTTCACTTTCATTAAGAGGCTCTTTAGCTTTCTGCCATAAGGGTGGTGTCGTGTGTATATCTGAAGTTTTTGATATTTCTCCTGGCAATCTTGATTCCAGCTTGTGCTTCATCCAGCCCAGCATTTCTCATGATGTACTCTACATATAAGTTAAATAAGCAGGGTGACAATATACAGCCTTGACATACTCCTTTCCCAATTTGGAACCAGTCTGTTGTTCCATGTCCAGTTCTAACTGTTGCTTGCTGACCTGCATACACGTTTCTCAAGAAATTGATTGTACCTTGTTATTTTCAAGAAACATAAACTGACTGAAAACAGCTTAAATGAAGGTGAAGGTATTGAAGAAGTAGGGGTAAGTACAAAGTACAAATGGACCTCATGGTGGCCAAGCCAGACTCTCTGACCCTGGATCCTCTGAGTCTCTTCTGTACATTTACTTCAGATTTTCTATTTCTGTGATGATTTTCTTATATTTTCTATGAAATTTTGCCTAAATGTGGGTACATGAGCCCTAGTTCTATTGGCTTCATGTTTGGCACTCAGCAAAGTCTAACAATAGTTTTTTTGTTCCAACCCACAATTTTCACACTCAAGATTCCCCCTTCCCACCTTCTCCCTCCCCCTTCCCTATATGGGGCAGGGGAACATCCCAGATCCAAACCCTTCTGGGCAAGGATGCAGGATTTAATGACTTGCTGTCCTTTGACATATTGCAGGCACCTACTGTTTTGACAGATGATGTGGACAGGTTGGAATATGGAAGTCAGCGAGATTTTAAGACACCTCTAGAACACTAAATCATCCAACTTTGTTCCTAGATCACTCTGTACACTCCTTAGAGATACTAGAAATTATATTCTAGCCTTTTAAGAAAAGAAGGATGTTGTCTATCTTTTTTTGTTGCTGTTGTTCAATTGGTAGTTGATGTTAATTTCTGGTGAACAGTTTCTTCCTTCATATTAAAATGAAATCAGAACTAAATGTAGACTTCCTTGGTGGTCCAGTGGTTAAGAATCTGCCTGTCAATGTAGAAAACATGGGTTCAGTCCCTGGTCTGGGAAGATCCCACATGCTGAGAAACAACTAAAGCTACATGCCACAACTGCTGAGCCTGTGTGCCCTAGAGCCCATGTACCACAAGAGAAGCCCCCATGTGCAGCAACTGGAGAATCCCATATGCAGCGATGAAGATCCAGCACAGACAAAAATAAATGTCAAAAAGTTAAAAAAAAATACTAAATGCAACAAAACATATATGTTTGGTTTTCACTTTTCTGTTAAATTATTCCTCAGGAAATTGCTTTAATGTGGACAAAGATCCCCTAGTAAAACTCATTATCATTTTATAAGGATTGTCTTACTGAATGGTTATGAAGCACTGTGGGAGAATAGGCATGATTTAACTACAATTAATCTAACAGCATCTTAAAGCAAATACTGAAGATGTAGTCTCCCCAAATATCAAGTTACATTAAAAAAAAGGTCTGTATATTCCTTACCCCTTGACATTTTTCAGTAGTGTTTGGATATCATGGCTGAACCCTTCTTCCCCAGATCCTAAGTAATAACGATCACCAAAAAAGTTTTAAATAAATAAAGTAGCCATAGGAAGCTTAAACCAAGCAGCCAGCCTACAGTGGCAGCAGCAGGAGTGAGATGGGATTAGTAAACCCCTCTTCCAAACCCCAAGGAGTTCATGAGATAAATGGCTTTATCCTGAACTGCCTTAGGAATTTGCCCTGTCACTGGAAGATGGCTCCATATGGCAGCTTCTTAATTTGAGTATGGGAGGGAAGAAATGGCTGGAACTATTTGACAAATGTAATTTTATTGCTCCTTCTATGTGTGGCCATAGAGAAAGCTTTTTAAAAATTTAGATTATTCATCTATCAATTTGTTCTCTCTGCTATCTGGCACTAATATGTTGAATTAATTTGCTTTATATGAGGGCTTTAGAAACTACGTACCAGATTTAGTTTCTTTTTAAGGAACCTAAATCTTTAAACCTAATGAACCTGTTATCTTTTTAAAACATAAATCGTTCTCCATTATTTACACAAGGAAAGTTATGGCCTACCTGGGTAGCATCTTGAAAAGCAGAGACATTACTTTGCTAACAAAGGTCCATCTAGTCAAGGCTATGGTTTTTCCAGTGGTCATGTACGGATGTGAGTTGGACAGTGAAAAAGGCTGAGCGCTGAAGAACTGATGCTTTTTAACTGTGGTGTTGGAGAAGACTCTGGAGAGTCCCTTGGACTGCAAGGAGATCCAACAAGTCCATCCTAAATGAGATCAGTCCTGGGTGTTCATTGGAAGGACTGATGTTAAAGCTGAAACTCCAATGCTTTGGCCACCTGATATGAAGAGTTGACTCATTGGAAAAGACCCTGATGCTGAGAAGGATTGGGGGCAGGAGTAGAAGGGGATGACAGAGGATGAGATGGCTGGATGACATCATTGACTCGATGGACATGAGTTTGGGTGGACTCCGGGAGTTGGTGATGGACAGGGAGGCCTGGCGTGTGGTGGTTCATGGGGTCACAAAAAGTCGGACACAACTGAGTGACTGAACTGAACTGATTATTTACACACCTCACTTAAAAAACTTCAAACAATTCAAGGCATTAACATTGCTTCCAGCCCTACATGACCAACCACCAGTTCCCATCACTTTTCCCCTTGCTACCTGTACTCTAGCCACATGAAATTTCTTCCGAATCCTAGGACATATACTAAAGTAAATACTGTAGATGTGGTCTCCCTGAATATTGGAGCTCCATTAAGAAATCTCTGTATATTCCTTACTCCTTGACATTTTTCAGTAGTGTTTGGATAGCATGGTTGAACCCAACCTCACAAATTTGGGAGGTCGAACAATCCTCCCAAATCAGAACGTTTACAAAAAGGTTACTGCATGGGTTACTCATTTCTACTGTCTTGTCCTCTCATTTCATTTAGTCTCATCTCCAATGTCATCTAAAAAAAAAAAAAAAAAGCTTTGTTTGATCAGACTGTTTAAAATAGCTCTCAGTCACCATTTTTTATGGCCTAATAGTGTCTTTCTAGGGCTTCCCTCGTGGCTCAGACAGTAAATAATCTGCCTGAAAAGCAGAAGACCTGGGTTTGGTCCCTGGGTTGGAAAGATCTGCTAGAGAAGGTAATGGCAACCTACTCCAGTACTCTTGCCTGGAGAATCCCATGGACAGAGGAACCAGGTGGGATGGGATCCCAAAAATTTGGACATGACTGAGCGACTAACACTTTCACCTTTCATCTCACAGTGCCTTACTACTTCTTTATAATAGTCATCATCACCAGACATTAAATCATTTATAACTCTATTTTTATTATTTTTTCTCCTCTGCTAGAACATATCATTGAGAGCATGAGCCTTGCTCAGTTTGTTCCCTTAATACATGGTATCTAGAATAAAGCTGGCACAGAGTGGATATTCCTGGTGCTAGTCCATAAACTTTGTGTTACCTTTTCATGGCAAGATAAAGATATTACATAAGAATATGCATTTTGTAGCAATTTGACATTGATGCAACATCGGAGTTTGGGATTTTGCACATTATAAAATTGTCAGTCCATAAGGACCTGGGAAAAGTAAAAACAGGTCCTGTAGCCAAAAGGTTGGAGTTGTACCACCTTACTTGCTCCAGTAAGACAGTTGTTAGTTAGGTGGTGGGAAAATATGCCACTGAACCTTACACCGTATGCTACTAAAAAGGGAGGATTGTGTGGACATGCGTGCTAAGTCGTTTCAATCATATCTGACTCTGTGTGACCCTATGGACTGCAGCCTGCCAGGCTCCTCTGTCCATGGGATTCTCCAGGCAAGTATACTGGAGTGGGTTGCCATGTCCTTCTCCAGGGGATCTCCATAACTCAGGGGTCTAACCCTTGTCTCTTGCATCTAATCTGCACTGGCAGGCAGCTCTTTACCACTAGCACCACCTGGGAAACCCCCACAAAAAGGAGGATTGGATTCCACTAAAAAAATCCTCTTTGGATTTTGGAAACCACACATCCCACATCTGCTGTGTGATTCTGATCCATTAGCCAGCATCCTTCCCTAGAAGGCTCTACATCAGACCCAGGCTATGGAGAGGATCCAGCTAAAGTGCTGTGGCAAGTAGGAATTCTGTCTGAAGACTCTGACGGGTCCCCATGAGATAATCACAGCACAGAACTGAAAGATTTTAGGATACAGTTGTGCCCTATTTTCCAGTAGTAGTAAAGAAACTGCCCACCAGTGCAGGAGATGTAAGAGACATGGGTTCAATGCCCGGGTCAGGAAGATCCCATGGAGAAGGGAATGGCACCCCATTCCAGTATTCTGGCCTGGGAAATCCCATGGACAGAGGAACCTGGCAGGCTACAGGTCATGGAACTGCAAAGAGTCAGACACAACTTAGCTACTGAGCACACACAGACACACAGAGCAGTAATATATTACATTTGTAAAGATATTGCATGTATCTCTTGTGATTACAAGAGAAAATAATCCTTAAAGTGCCTTGCTCAATTTAAGTTATGCCATCATATTTGATAAGTAGTAGTACAGAGTTGAATATTCTATAATACATTCAACAAAGTTTCCAAAATTTAAAAAAGTCTTTGCTCTTAATATGGAAAATGGGTTGAAATATTAACAATGTAAAATGATCAATGGTAAATATTAATGTCATTCAAAATTCTTTAAGAAAAGCATTTTTAATCAACTGAGTCATTTTTTTGGATCACTTTACAAAATCTATCAGTTGGATGGTTAAATGGGTTGATGAACAGAATTAAAATTTTTTGTTGTTTTTTTGTAAAGCTACTTTCTACAGTAGGAAAAAGGTGATATATCCAAACTTGTTACTGGATTTATTTTTCTTTGTTAACTTTTTCTAAGTATAGCATTTTTAAAACACTTGGGATTTCCATCCTCGTTATGTGTCTTAAATTAAGAGAATAAAACTATTATACACATTTTCCTGTGATTTTTGGAACAATTCAGGCCAAATTAGAAAATGCTTTCATTGTGTTTAACAGCTGTTAAAACAGACAAAAGATAATCAGGTCTTTAACAAAACAATTCTGTAGTGTTATAAAAGTTCCTCTTGGCTAAACCCATTCTATTATGAAATTAGAACAGTTCCTACAATGGGGAACTCTGACTTCAGACGACTGTCTGCCACATTTTTGGATAGATCTTGTTAGATTTTCCATTCCGAACTCTAAATACAAATACTTTATCTTCATTAATTCCAGTTCCACCTCTGGGACCACTCCCTTGCTTCCTGACATACATCAGACACATGAGTGTAGCTATATATGGTGGTGGCTTAGTTGCTAAGTAATGTCTGACTCTTGCAACCCCATGAACTGTAGCCTGACAGGCTTCACTGTCCATGGGATTCTCCAAGCAAGAATACTGGAGTGGGTTGCCATTTCCTTCTCCAGGGGATCTTCCCTAGCCAGGGATTGAACCCATGTCTCCTGCATTGTAGCTATGTATATTCCCTCACTCTTATTCAGGTTATACATCCATAGTTCTTCTGTTCTTAGATGTTGGTTGCTTGCCTTCATCATCTTGAAAGAAGTAGAAGTGTTAGCCTGTCATTCATGTCTGACACTTTGCGACCCTATGGACTATGAGACTGCCCAGCTCCTCTGTCCATGAAACTCCCTAGGAAAGAATACTGAAGTGGGTAGCCATTTCCTTCTCCAGGGGATCTTCCCAACCCAGGGATCAAACTCATGTCTCCCGTATTGCAGGCAAATTCTTTACTGTCTAAGCCGATCAGGGAAGCCCCCTTCATCATCTTGGCTGCCCTCATCTAGAAATACTTGTGACCTTCATTTGGTGGCATAGGTGCCTCTTCTTACTGCCTGATTAACACCTCCCATGAAATGTTTCATATAACAAATATCATAAATAAATCCCCGCAGCATTAGTATAAACTTTTATTTACAACAGTGATTGATAACTGAATCTACTGACACTGGGCCAAAGCAATGAAGCATGACAGGAGAGGTGATACTCTGATTCACGAGGATGAAAGACTTCTCTCTGCATGGAAAACAATTCAGACTCCTTTGAAAGGAGCAATGATTTTTGGCAACAGCATGGTTTCTTCTCATGATACTAAAACACAGGTATGAAGAATGGAGACCTGAAATTAGAGATTTTCAACAAAAGAAAAGGACGTGATCACTTCACGAAGAGGCACTGGTTGATGTAACTTATTTTAGAAACTGGGAGAAGCCGCAAGAATTGATAGCTGGTACTTCTTATCCTGGGCTTTCCAATGCAAGAGATTTGGGTTCAATTCCTGGGTCAGGAAGATACCCTGGAGGAGGAAATGGTAATCTACTCCAGTATTCTTGTCTGGAAAAATCCCAGAGGAGCCTGGTGGGCTATAGTCCATGGGGTCGCAGAAGGACTGGACATGAGTTAGTGACTAAATAAAACAGCAACAACACGTTGTTACCCTCTTCTCCACCCTTACTGGAGTTTGACCTATAACTAGTGCCAAATTACGTAATAAACAAGACATCCAGATGGACAATGTCTTTCTTAAAATGTGATTAGTAAAATGAAATACAACAAATGAGATCTGAAAAGTGTGGAGTGATGTGAGAATGTTTCCATTTCTCAAAAGACACTATACTTACTTTACTGGGACCTCAGTTTTCAATCACTATTTGTTCTTTTGTGTTGAGCTTGGGATCAATTGGAACCCCTATATCTTTACTGCTTAAACTTTTTCTGAGCTACATTATCCACTTGTTACTTGTACAATCAACTTAATCAAATCAGAATGTAAGATGTTCTCATTCTTTACTTAAAAATCCATCTCTCTAATTGATTTATATTTTCACACCTAGAGATAGTTGCAAATCTTAATTCTGTTATCCTTTCTCATATCTTTCTCATTCAGTAACACTTTTTCATTTTGTATCTTTTGCAAGTGTGATAAGCCACATTCCCTGGGCAATGTTCAAACAGAGTGACACAGGAATAAAATTGATGTTGTGCAAGCAGAAGTGATTTTTAGCTCTATCTCTAAAAATAAAGGAATTCCTTCTGCCCAAAAGCTTTTAGAACCATTGCATCCATGTCCACAACATTCTGAGGCAGCAGATAGTGGCAAAAATAACACAGGAGAGGGCAAGGATCCTAAACTCAGGGCAGATAGACGGTTCCCATTCTGATAATGATTCCCGTGGTTTGGTAAAGACAGCAGCTAGGGTCTCACAGAGTGTATGGTAGATAAACAAAACCTCTGACAGAAATCCATTGATAAAGATGTGATTCTAAGAGGTGAGAAATATACTTGTAAGTGTTATGATCAAGTGGTTGTGGTTCCAGAACTTAGAAGAGACATCAGCTTGGGGAAAGTCTTCTGAGACACACAGATCTAGTTCCACAGATTATCAGTGGGGGACATGGCTCGGTCAAGAGGGCACTGAGGATCTCAAATGGACCTAGGACCAACTGTATGAACCTTTTATTTTGTTGTATAATGTATGGCAAATTGGCTTCCCAGGTGGCAAAATGCTAAAGAATCTGCCTGCCAATACAGGAGACACAAGAGACGTGGATTCAATCCCTGGGCTGGGATGATCCCCTGGAGTGGAAAATGGCAACCCCCTCCAGTCTTCTTGCCTGGAAAATTCCATGGACAGAGAAGCCTGGCAGGCTACAGTCCTTGGGTACAAAGGGTTGGACATGATTGAGCACACACACATGCGCGCGCGCACACACACACACACACACACACACACACACACACACACACAATGCATGGCAAAATCTATTTTGTCCTTATTAAGAGCGTGGTGTTCAAAAACATATTTTGTTATTAACATTACTTAGTTATTGCAATCAAGATTCTGGTACTCAGGACTGGGGAAAAGAAGATGAACACCAGCCTTTACAAAAAAAAAAAATTTTTTTCCACTAAGATGTATTTCTGGCTTAGAGTCTTTTCTGTTTCACTCTCACTGAAGTCTTAGTATCTCTTAAAATAAATAGATCTTTGTTATACTGTCTTTTATTAAGTGCTTCTTCTGTCCTAAGTGATCACAATTCACCTGATTAACAGTTTCTTCTAATCTTCAAGATATCTTTCTTTATTTTGATGATACAAATCTGGATGTAATCTTTCACCCCCTCTTTTTTTTTTTCAGATTTAACGACTGTTTTCCTATCATTAGTATTTTTCTTTCATTCTCTATGTATCCTTAAAATTATTGTCAGTGATTTTTGGAATTCCATCTTAGCTTTTTGTGGCATATCAGGATGTAATCCTTCTAGACACCTGAATTCTTTTAAAACAAATTATTAATTTCTTACAGCCTCTTTACATAACCATCTTGCTTTAGTTCCATTCCTGAACATTCCTAACCAGATTGAACATTTTTCTCTCTGAAACAGAATATAGATGTAAATTAGACTATTGAGAAACCATTTTCATCATCTTTACCTAAGAATTCTATTATTGGTCTTGTTCTGAACAGGAAATAAAAAGGCTTTACTATTTAATTGTTTTCACAATTAGATTGCAAGCCCCCGCTGGGCAAGAATATGTATTTATATGTCTTTTATTTACTTTTCAGTGCCCAGTGCTGAATACATAAAAGAGCTTCAATAAGTACTTAATAGTTTGCCTTGTCACTCAGAACATTACAAAAGCTGCTGTCTTGTAGATGTTGTGAAAATGTCAGATATCTTTGGCTTGTCATCTCACCATCTGTTTTTCACTTTTCGACTCTTTTGAAACTTTGCCTAGGCACATAGATGATTCACTTTCTTTTCCATAGTGTTGATGACATTTCCCCAAGTGTTAAACCTCATGCCTGTGGTTAATCGATTCCTGGATCAGCTCATCATTCCAGCCTGATGATTCTTGCTTGTAGAATCCATGTGTCTTTTGTCAGGGTTATAGACTGTGGTCTTAAGAATATTTTAAAAACTTCTGACATTGGCTCAGTGCTAGGGATTAGAATTTGCCAGTTTTTCTACTGAAATGAAAGAGTCCTCTTAACTAGAGTACTGCCTTTTATCTTTCTTTGAGCTAACCAACTGTCATCAAGTCTTCTTTAATAGTTAAGTCTTTTTCAGGAATTTATGAGACTTACGAGAAAAGTAATGTTATGCTGAACACTCTGAAGGCCAAAATTCTCCACAAGCTTTCATCAACAAGTCATTCATTTTGAACATTCTGATGAATGGAAAACTCCAGAGGACGTTAACACTGTCTGAATGAAATAATTAAATTCTGGAGTCGGAAGGGAACTTAGAAATAACTTAGCATATCCCCTTAATTTTATCTGTGGGAGAAAATGAGGCCCAGAGAGAATAGGGAATATGCCCAAAGGAGTTGAGTAAGGAGCCAAATGAGAACCAGGAGCCAATGCGTCCAACAACAATCTAAGGGCAGGGCTCCTTCTGTGCAACCCTACCATTCCTTCAGGCTTTCTTCAACAGAACAGTTTGCAAGAGTTGAAGAAAAGGCCAGATAAAGTAGCACAGAGCTAATGAATAAGTTCTGGCTGTAATATGGACTTTGATAAGTGAAATGTCTTACGACCTCAGCCAAACAATTTTTGCAAATTTCTTGTAAGTGATGAAATTAGAGGTGTGGTGGGATTTGCTGGAGACAGTCACTGATTTGGTTCGAGCATGATAGTTGATAGGGAGGCAACAAGCAGACACAATGAAACTAATGCAAGCAGGATGGGACAGAGTTCTGAGTGTTAGGGTATTGTTGTTAAGTTGTTAAATCATGTCTGATTATTTTTGTGACCCCATGGACTGTAGCCCAGCACGTTCCTCTGTTCTTGGGATTTCCCAGGCAAGAATTCTGGAGTGGGTTGCCATTTCCTCCTCCAGGGGATCTTCCCAATCAGGGATAGAATCTGCATCTCTTTCATTGGCAGATGGATTCTTTACAACTGAGCCACCAGGGAGTGTTAGGGTAGAGGGTGATAAATTTAGTTTCTGGTCAACAATAGAGTCTGTCTTCATCTTTCAATATCGATGAAATTATAGCTAAAGCATAGCAAAGTATCTGTTGTTTCAAGGAACATTATCTGTGGAAATATCTGCATTTCTCAAAAGAAGATTAATTATAAACAGCATCTCTTGGTCCTAGACTGAACCAAATATAGTGTTCTTGATTGCTGTTTTCCATATTGCTATGTTTCTAATTGGCAGAGGTATGCCAGGGCAATGGTTCATTTGGTGACAGCGGAATTACATGTAGAATAAATGTTTTGGTCCTTGATGACTGGACACTGCTCCTCAAAACTCATCTCACTGAAGAGGTTACATGGCGTATTTTGAATTGTGTTACATTGAATCATTTCAGATTGGCTTTATTTTCCTATGGTTTGCTAGACTGTATCCCCCTTACTATCCATGCCAGTTGTTATACTTGCTACTATTTTATTATTTCTGCAACAATGGTGAAACTTGCCCTCCTGCTTTGTGTACCTAACACTGCTCAAATGCAGGGACCTCAGCTGGAACAGTGTGTGGTAACTTTCAGAAGTTTAATTCTTCCTTGAACGTTCATAACAAATCAGCAGCTTTCAAAGACAGCTTTGGGGGAAAAAAGATTACTTTTAATGAAAAGAATTCACATTTACCACCTATTACAAAAATTCAGGCGCATAGAACTTGGAGCAAAAAAGACAGGGCAGAATAAACCAGCATTGTGTTCAATCATAAAAATGTTGAGAGTACAAAAGACACAAAAGATGCTACACTGAAGAAGGATATAAGGTCACAGAGGAGGAAAAGAGTGAGCTGCAGTGATAAGAGGAGGTGAAATGTAATTGTCTATGTACCCAAGGGTGGGTACCCCAGAGACCTCAAACTCATAATTGCTAACAATCGTCTCATGGACACACACTTCAGACTCTTAACACCGAAAGTCAAAAAATCAGATAGATATAGAGAGCAAATTTTTACTTCTAAGTATATCCTGAATAATCACATGCCCTATCTTTTAAAAAGAATTGCTTCTTAACTTGGAAAACAGAATGAATAAATGCATATAGAGTATATATTTTTTTAATTGTTGCAAAGGGATAAAAGAAAATAAAAAGTATTATTATCTCTTTTTTATGATGGTTATATCTGGCTTTTCTTTGTATTATTTATGCATTCAGAACTACTTCTCTTCCTTTTAGGAATCAATGAATTAGTCAATCCACTTGAGGACATTTTAAAATGTATTTTTTAATAAAGTTTTTAAACTCATTTTTAAGAGCCATTTAAAAAAATCTTTATTGAATTTGTTACAATATTGCTTCTCTTTTATGTTTTGGTTTATTGGCTGTGAAGCACATGGCATCTTAGCTCCCCCACCAGGGATTGAACTCACACCCCCTGTATTGGAAGGTGAAGTCTTAACCACTGGACTGCCAGGGAAGTCTCCATCTGAGGATTTTAATTGTTGAATTACACGTGTATTCTGTAGGAGCCATTTTGCAACCTTGATGCTATGTAGTTAGATAGACTCACTTTAATACAAAAGTGAGTTTTTCACTCTTTTTCTCCGGTGACTTGAAATATTCCTTCTATAGATAGTTGAGGGTTGGCATAATTCAGAGCCATATGTGTAAGTTGGGGTAGGCTTGAACCAAGCTTTGATCCCTCACGGAGGTGAAAATTGAATGAAGAATATATAGAAAAACATCTTAAACAAGGAAAGTATGATACTTGGAGTAGGTTTTCTGGTGGGTAATATGTGAGAGAATTCCATACTCCAGTGGCATTTGCACCTTCCCCTCAACTCTACCTGCCCTCATTCTAATTATACGTATTTTATCATTTTCCTCCCAGCCAGATGTCAACTATACATCCCTCTCAGCCTTCCCAGGGCTTCCCAGGCGGTGCTAGTGGTAAAGAACCCACCTGTCAATACAGGAGACATAAGAGATGAAGGATCAACACCTCTGTAGGGAAGATCCCCTGGAGGAGGCCATGACAGCCCACTCCAGTATTCTTGCCTGGAGAATTCCATGGGCAGAGGAACCTGGTGAGCTGCAATCCATGGGGTCTCAAAGAGTGGGACACGACTGAAGCAACTTAACATGTACACACGCAGTCTTCACGAAGCTCTTTTTGGTGCATTTGTCTTCTCTCTCTGCCTTCCTACATGGCTGAGAGAAGAACTTCATAACTTTTTAAAAAGCTGTTGCTACAGAATTTCTTCAAGGGCTGCCCAACTCATGGTTAAATTTCTGCCTGGATTTAATATGAAGGAAAACTGTGTCTCTGAGCAGACCAACTTGCCTGCTTCCTATTGTGGGAAAATAAGTATATGACCAGATTCATTTTATTTTCCACTTCTCTTGACAAAAATCACAGTGCTTAATGTCTTGCCCGAGTGTTACAATCTGCTTAATTCAGTTGCCTCAAAAACACCTATTCCTTCTGCTTTCTTCAGATGGTATCTGTTCTGGTGTAGCCTTAAAAATATGTTCATAAGTGAGTAGGGTACAATTATGTAATTATATATATGTAGTCAAGTTCAAGTGTGAATTCATTTTGTTACCAGAGATAAAGATTTCCCAAAGACAAGTTCCTCGCTAAGGCTGGGGAATCCCATATACCCCTTAGATTCATCAGGTCTTGTTCCAAAGCTATTTCTCCATCCTCCCTTTTTTCGCAGCATCGTTGTTTCTGTCTTTATGATAATTTTTTGTATTATGTATGCTGATGCCCTGGTGTATCTTCTATTTGGAAAAACCTCAACAACCTTATTTGATGAACTTCCTTCCTCCTCAAAGCAACGTCTCATCTTTCAGTCTCCAGAGAGCCGCTCCTCCAGCTCCCAGTCTCTTTTCCATCTGCTCTAGCCGGATGTCTATCTGCTGCTCTCTGCAGACTGCTCTTGCCAAGGGCCTGGGGAATTCCTATGCTGCCAAATCCCATGGTCACTTCTCTCCTTTTCTCTCACTTCACATCTTGGCAGCATCTGCTACAGTGGATGAAGTTTTTGGAAAAACTTTCTTTGGTGACTTTCCTATTATACCACATTTTGTTGGCTTTCCTTCTATTTTGTGGCCACTTAATATTTTTTAAAACTTTATCGAGGTATAATTCACATACCTGGATTCACCCTATTTTTAGGTTTTCAATTTGATGGTTTTGAGAAACATATAAAGTCCTGTAACCTCTACCAAGAACATATCTATTAGTCCAAAAACTCCATCATGATCCTTTGTCTTCATTCCATTCCCATCTCCCTCAGCCCCTGGCAACCACTAATCTGATTTCTCTCTATGGTTCTGCCTTTTACGGAATGTCTTAATGAAAATATACATGAATGGCCTCTTGTGCCCACGTGTTTTCCCTTAGCATAGTGCTTTTGAGGATCATCCATGTTATTGTGTCTATCTGTACTTCATTTCTACTTATTTAATAATTACTGAGGGCAAAAAAAGTCCACTATATGTTGTTGCTGTTGTTCAGTCTCCCAGTCGTGTCTGACTCTTTGTGACCCCATGGACTGCAGCACACCAGGCTTCCATGTCCTTCACCATATTACAGAGCTTGTTCAAACTTACATTCATTGAATCATTGATGCCATCCAACCGTCTCACTCCATTGTACCCTTCTCCTTCTGCTTTCAATCTTTCCCAGCATTAGGTCTTTTCTCATTAGTTGGCACTTCACATCAAGTCATCAAAGTATTGGAGCTTCAGCTTCAGCATCAGTCCTTCCAATGAATATTCAGGGTTGATTTTCTTTAGGATTGACTGGTTTGATCTCTTTGCAGTCCAAGGGACTCTCAAGAGTTTTCTCAAACACCATAGTTCAAAGGTATCAATTCTTTAGCATTCAGCCTTCTTTATGGTTCAACTTTCACATCTGCAAATGACTACTGGACAAACCATAGATTTGACTATAGGAAACTTTTTTCGCAAAGTAATGTCTCTGCTTTTTAATATGCTGCCTGGGTATGAATGCACCACAATTGATCATTCATTCACCAGGTGATGGACATTTGGATTATAACTAATTCTGACAATTATGAATGAATCTGATATATATTTGCATTCAGTTATTAGCTGGAAAATTATATTTTCTTCTTTGTAAATACTGATGAAGAGTATTACTGGGTAATATAATAAACATATATTTACATTTATTTTAAAAAAGCTAAATTGCTTTCCATTTTACATTCCAATAGCAATGTTTTAGGATTCTAATAGCTCTGTGTCTTCACCAGAACTTGGTATTGTCAAGTTTTAGCAATTTTAACGTTTATTTGATAGCACTTTGTAGTGATTTTAATTTATATTTTCTTAAAGACTAATGATTTTGAACACTTTTATATGTTATTGGCCATACATAGCTATTTCTTGGTGAAGTTTCTGCCCAAATATTTTATGGAATTTTTAATTGAGCTTTTATTTTTCTTATTATTAAGTTGTAAGAGTTATATATTCTGAATACAAGTTTTTTCTAAGGTATGTGTCTTGACAACATTTTTGAGTCTATGGCCAGTCTTTTCATTTACTTAAATGCCTTTTGAAGAGCAGAAGTTTTAAATTTTAGCTTACCAGTTTTGTCTCTTATGGTATGTGCTTTTTGTGTGTGTCTAATTTAAGAAATAATTGCTTAATGCAAGGTCATAAACGTTTTCTCTTGAATTTTCTTATAAAAGTTTTATGAGTGTTCTATGATCCACTTCAAGCTGAATTTTAATTTCAGTTTGAGGTAAGAGTTGATATTCATTTTTTTCTTTTTCTTTTCTTACATATGATTGATCAAGTGTTCTGGCTCTGTTTATTGAAAAGACTCTTCTTTCTCTACTGAAATACCTTGGCAACTTGTTGGAAAATTGAGATCAATATATGTACATGTGCAAAAAAAAAATAACAAAATTTGAAGAGTCCCACTTCTTGATTAAAGTTCCAATTGTGTGTGCTCAAAATAAACTTTTCATATCTTTTGTTTATTTATTTTATTGAGGTGTAATTGCTTTTAGGGGCTTCCCAGGTACTGCTGTGGTAAAGAATTTGCCTGCCAATGCAGGAGAAGCAAGAAATGTGGGTTTGATCTCTGGATTGGGAAGAAGATACCTTGGAGGAGAAAATGGTAACCCACTCCAATTTTTTTGCCTGGAAAACCCCATGGACAGAGGAGACTGGTGGGCAACAGTTCACAACATTGCAGAGTCAGGCAGGACACAGCGCACGCGCACACACACACACACACACACACACACAGAGTTGATTTACAATAATGTATTAGTTTCAGGCATATGACACAGTAATTAAATTTTTTTTTACAGATTATACTCCTTTTGTAATTGAAAAATATTGGCTATTGTCTTTGGGCTATACAATACATTATATACTTTATACAGTTTTAGTCCTCTAGCCCTATCTTTCCCCCTCCCCATTTCGCTCTCCTCACTGTTCACAACTAGTTTGTTCTCTATGTCTTTGAGTGTGTTCCTTTTTTTGTTATATTCTCTAGTTTGTTTAATTTTTTAGATCCCAAGTATAATGATACTTGAGTATCAAATGATAACACAGAGTATTTGCCTTTATCTGACTTATTTAACTTAGCATATTACTCTCCAGGTCTATCCATTTTGTTTAAAATGGAAAAAATTCATTCTTTTTATGGCTGAATAATATTCCATTGTGTGTGTGTGTGTACTAGACCTTTGTCAGCTATATCCCTTATTTCAGTAATTTAACCATAATTATATGGAATTATGGAATTCCTCAGAAGGAGTGGAAGGGGTTTCTTTCGGAGGTCAAGGGCTGTCTTTTTAGGTTCTTTGATTTTTTGCTCTTTTGTTCCACTTAGTTTGTTTCTTTCTCCTTTCATTGTCCCATCATGTACTCTTACTTTGGGATTTTCTATCAATTAATGGATTTCATATTGATTAATGGATTTTCCTAGTTGATTCAGTAATCATCACTGTTTCCATACTACTGTGCTGTGCTCAGTAACTTAGTTGTCACTCAGTCATGCCTGACTCTGACTCCTGCCAGGCTCTTCAGTCCATGGTGAAGAAGGAATTCATAGGGCCTGATCTCCATTTCAGGCCTGTTCATGCTGACCATGCTCGGGCACCTCTCTAATGGACTCTGAACTCTGTGCTTAGTGCCTGTGGAAATTACAATGGAGGGAAAAGACCCCCCTCTGGACAGGAGAATCTCGAAGATTATATCCAGGATACTCAACACATAAGAGAAAACATGCACTAATCACCCCTGGCTCCAGACAGGTCATAAACCCTGGCTCTGGACAGGTCATAAACTTTCTGATAGTAACCTTGGGCTTACCGACTATTAACTATTTGGAATGTAACCTCGGGCTTATTGATTATTGACTGTTCGAATACATGATACTTGAATGATGGCATTATTGTGATTGTATTTACCTTTCCTTTGTTGATGTAAGTTCAGGGTGATTTTGGGTGGTGGGTTTAGACACGTACACATGGGTATAAAAGATCCTCACAAATGCTGGTTGGGGTCCTTGGCTAAGAGGAGACTCTGCCTTGGGCCGGCGGTGTAATAAACTGCACTTCACTGTCTGCATTGTCCTTCTGAGTGAGTTTGCTTCCCAGAGTGTGTGGCTACAACAACGGGATTTTCCAGGGAAGAATACTGGAGTCAGTTGCCTAGTCCTACCCCAGGTTCCATACTACAGATTCTCCAACCAACTGATCCAAATTTTTGCCTTCTATTGGTCTAATTTTCTTAAATGATAGGATATAGACTTTCTGGAAGAGGAGATGAAGTACATATTCTTCAAATAAATTTTCCAAAGTAGTAATTCTTTTAGGTTTTGATAGAAGTTGGAGTAAATCAACCACAATGATTTAGTGCTTTGATGTTGAGAAGAAACAATCATTTGGTAGGGAAGGAGAAACTAACAGAATTCAGGATGATACTGCAAGAAGTCAAAGAAAAAACAGAAATGTGGAAAGTATATTTAGAGTTATGAGTTACTAGAATGATGTGAGGTTAAAACTGGCTCATATGTAAGACTTTTATCTGCTTTTGGACTTTGTTTCTCTATATTAAAATGGTACTTCTTGATGTAAAAATGAAGGCATCTAACTAATTTGGCCAGTGTTCTAAAGTTGGCTTAGACTAGATCAAATTTTTTTCCCAACAAGCATTTTCACAAGGGCTCATTGGCTTCTGATATAGTCTTGCTGTGAAACTGTTTCATGAGCCATTTTGTTGAGCCAGATTACATACAGAATCCATTTCCTGTGAGCATCATGGCTGAGAGACCTCCTTGCAAGCCAATCTTCCAGTTAAATGCTCCAAATTACCAGTTAATTGCTCCAGCCTGATGCAACTGGCTTATGCATCTTCCAGATTCTAAGTCAGAAGGAAATAGTGCGGATAACTGCAAATTATCCAGTGGATTTCAAACCATTTATTTAGCTAATCAAATATTGAACATATTTAGCATTTACCCAAATATATCTGAATTGACAAAACTCACATTCTCAGAACTGTATTTTTGCTCATCAAGCAGCATATATAGTGATTAATAAACCTAAATTATGAAGTCAACATTTTAATTGCTAATGTACTTGGATGCTTCTAGTAAAATTTGGTTTTATTCAATTTATTTTGCATATCATAATGTATTTTATGAAAGAGAGCACACCTGTGTCATAAATTACAAAAGAAATATGTGTGCAAAACAAAGCAGAGGCCATTGGTGTGGATTACTAGTGGCCAAATTATTTTCTGTGTTTTAAAAGGACTATTCCACAAAATAATATCTTTAACCCAATCATTGAAGGGCATATTCAAAATGTCTTTATGTGCCTTATCCTGACTTGGAAATGAATGCAAACCTGCCTTATTAAATAACAATATAACTATATAGCTTTAATGAAATTGAAAAAAATAAAGACTTTTGAATTACAATAGGCCACTCATGCAGAATAATTCATGCACAATACAGGATTCCAATTGGGGACTGATTTAATACTGATGTTAATGAAGTGCCAAGAAGAGAGTGAGTAATAGGGTGAAATTCTTTTGTAGCAATTTCCAGGAGAAGGATTTTTTTCAGGGGGGTAATAGAACTTCTTAGAGATTTCAATTGGAGCAATTCTTTTTGGGTGGGAGGGTTTGATTGAAAAGAGAGAGAGAGGAAAAGATGCAGAGAAGTAAGGGTGAGTAAGGGGGAAACTTATTATCTTGCTTCTTTGTGAAATAAAAATTTGCTCATGTAGTAGAAAATGAAACTGACTAAATGTTAAAATGACATGAGCCTACCTTGTACATTTTCCAAGCTGAACAAAATACAAACAATAGTAACAATAAAGAATAAAGATGTTTTGTGAATTTAATCAGTTAATGATCTTGTGTTCTTTTAATATATCCTTTAATAAATTTGCCATCCTTAGGGTAACAACTTTGAAATGATTTAAATCATAAGTAAAATAAAAATGCATCTTATCATTGCAGTTGAAGATACCATTTTCCAAAAGGATTGTAGCAACAAGAAGTACCATTTCAAGGGATTGAATTTATTTCATGGAAGTAGTGGTCTTACTCCCATTACCATCTTTACTTTAGAAAACAGTCTTCAAAATTATACATATGATATTTCATCTATTCTAGAAACAACACTGACTTATTCAATATGGTTACCTGCTTATTGCAGCTGTACACTATTTACCAAATTTGCCAACTGCAGAATATTTACAGGACAGTAAAAGTCCTAAAGCAGAAGGCTGGATGGCTTAATAGAGCATAATTTTTATATATTTCAGTAGACGTTAATGTTACTACTCAACATGGCTGTTCTAATATTTGAGAAATGGGAGACTTTACCTTTCGCCCTCTCATTCCAATTTAAAAATCTAATCTGCAACACATTTCTTCTTTCCTATCATTTTGAGATGCCCATTTCTGTGCCTGTTTGTGGATATGAGGTTGTTAACGTTCCCCAAGGCTATAAAGAATAAAATATTTTAAATTCATCTTTTGAAAGTAAAAATGCTTTTACTGTTTGTATAAAAGTTTGCCAGAGTCTTTTCCATTCTAACATCATCTTGTTTCTGCCATTTTAATGTCTATAAGTTGTCATTTTGCTAATAAGTCTCCTTCAATGTGAAATCTTCAACACTGCCTACAGAATGAGGTTTAGACAGATTGACAAACTACATTCTCTGAAATCTGTCCCTTTGCCCCTATTTGCCACTAGACTTCTACTTAGAAATGATACGCTAGCCAGAATGGTTTGTTCACCATGTAAAAACAAAGACATTTTCCATTTTTTGCCTTGCTCACGTCCCTCTCACTCCTTCTGTTCTCTTTCCACCGAAATACTAGCTGGCTCTACGTGAGTCCATGTTAAGTCGCTTCAGTCAGGTCCCACTCTGTGCAGCCCCATGGACTGTAGCTCTCCAGGCTCCTCTGTCCATGGGATTCTCCAGGCAAGAATATTGGAGTAGGTTGCCATGCCCTCCTCCAAGGGATCTTCCCCACCCAGGGGTCAAACTGAAACTTGGCAGGTGGGTTCTTTACTTCTAGGGCCAGATCTAGAGCAAATGTTATTTCTTCCAAAAAGCTGTTTCTAACACCCTTGTAAGATAAAGTCACTTTCTTTTCGGAAACTTCAGCAATATTTGTATCTCTCAAATCACACAAATCAATATGGTGTATTTACCTCTAAAATGGGACCAGAAGAATTTTGTCACTGTAGGTCAGAACATGGACTCAGGAGCCCAGCTATCTGGGTTCAAATACTGACTGTGGAATTTTTCAGCTGTGTGGGTTTGAGCAACTTGAACACCCTGAGGTTCAGTTTTCCCATCTCCAAAAATGAGATGTTAATTGTTCCAACTTGAGATAATTTGATGTGTCCAAAATACATAGAACAGAAACTTGATCATCATGGTTGAGCTCAAATAATGTTTAGATTATAGCTTACAAGTTACAGAATTAAGATAAAAATTCAGGTCTTTATGAGTCAAAACTACATATTCTTTGCTCAATGCTATCCTTTCTGTTTTCATGGCACTATTCAGCATCAACCAAGGCTGTGTATTTTGAGGCCAAAGTGTGTATATTTTGCCTTCCACTGGTTCTATCATTATATTTTACTTATAACAAGTGCCCGATAAATATATCATGGATGACTCAATACACATAAACTAATCAAATAATTTTAACTATTGGCAGCTTCTATGAAACAAAATTCAATTATATAAAATCAAAATCCAAAATATTCTTTTCAGAATTTATGACATATATTTAGGCCAGCAAATATTATCTGATATCATGTTGTTTACAAACAATTTATTGCAAGAGCAATAAACTATTTTGTTGTTCAGTCACTCAGTCATATCTGACTCTCATGACTCCATGGACTGTACCCCACCAGGCTCCTCTGTCCATGGAATTCTCCAGGCAAGAATACTGGAGTGGGTTGCCATTTCCTTATCTAAGGAAAGAAACATTATTGTGATATGGATTCGAATCGAGGTTGCTATGGCCACAATGCAGAGTACTAACAACTGTACGATCACAGCACGCCACTGTAAAACTTATTTATTAGGGGCCCTCTATCTAGTAACTGCCAATCTAAAATCAGTTTGGTTAGGTAACTAAACTAATCTGTAACAAGTAGTTAAGCACCCACCTCCTTTTCTAGATAAACAGGACCACAGTCATTCTCATAAAATATATTGTGAAGATTTCTTTCAAATTGAAGTTACAGAATTTCTATGGCAGACTCTCTTTCTATCAGGAGATCTGCTTCCCTAATTATGGCTTTCCCAATCTCATTGTTCATTTGTACTTGCTATCACATTGGCCAAAATGTTTGTTCAGATTATTCTAGAAGATCAAATGGAAAAGCTCAAGCGAACTTCTTGGCAATACCTTAAGAATTCCATTTGGGAAGCACTGCCACATTGTCTGATAATGAAGCTTGAGAGCACTTACAGAATGATCAAGCCCTTTATTTCTGGAAAAATATACCCACCAAAGAGAAGGCTAAAGATGCTGTTCCACTCTATATATTCCTACATTTAACCAACTGCTAACTTGGGTAGAAGCTGTCATGTAAAGAACACCCAGGGAAACTTATAGTCAACATAAATGATTAGTATTGTGTGAAAGGCCCTGAATTAATTTTACTTGGAGAAATCAGAAAGGTCTTGATGACTGAAGTAGTTTTGCTGATGTAAATTTTGTATGCAGCTGGTAAAGCCAGAAAATGGAAAGTTACATGGAGAGAGAGTTTGAAATAATTTTTTATGAGTCAGCAATGATTCGCCATGACTAAAAGAACCTGACTGTCTTCTTGTCTCCCAGCATCATCACTTCTCCACCTATGACAAGAGAAACCTGGCAACCTCACTAGTCTTCTATTAGGTGTGTACATAATAAATGTAGCACCAATTATCAAGGAGTAGGAACTTTGCTTATCAATGAAAACAACAAGATTGTGTCTATCTTTACAATCTTCCTAAGGACAAGTCTTACTTGAACTAAACAGATTAGCACACATTAATACAACATTGTATAGTAAGAAGCTTTCAAAGATGATTCTGATGATCTCCACCTCTTGGTATTCATGCCTTTGCCCTGACACCCATCCTTGAGCACATACCTAGAACTAATGATTTGTTTTGAAGAGAATATGGCAAAAATCATGGGATATCACTCCTACGATTGTGCTATAAAAGACTATGACATATCTTATTGGACTCTTTCCATTGTTTTCTTGGATTATATGCTTTAGTAAGCAAGCTGCCATGTTGGAAAGATCCATGTGGGAAGAAACTTAGGGTAATTTCTGGCCAACAAAATCAGAATTCTTCAGTCTAACAACCCATGAAGAACTGAATCCTGCCAACCATGCGAGTAAGCTTAGAAGTGGATTCTTCTCCAGTTGAGCTTTCAAGAGAGACTGTGGCCACAGTTGACACTTTGATCACAGTCATATGAGAGACTCAGACAAAGGATCTGTATATACCATTCTCAGATTCCTGACCCTCAGAAGCTGTGAAATAACAAATGTGTATGGTTTTAAGCTGCTAATTTTAGGCAAAATGTTTCACAGTGATAGGCAACCAATACAGTGTGTGCTTAATTTGTACTCTAAAATTCTGAGAAGATTGGTCTGTTTCTATAATATTTTTTAAGAATATAGAACACACTTGTGGGTTTGCTCCACTTTGGACTCCAGCCCCTTTAATTAATTATATTTTTTTGTTGATTCTTCTGGAAGTATTTCAGTTCATCCTCTACAAACCTTTAATTTTTCTTTTCTTTAGATAAATACTTGCCAAAAATATTTATTGGATTTTTTTTTCAAATTCAGGAATCAATTTCCTAAAATAAAGGGCTTTACATTTAAATATAATTTTACATCTGAGTGTGCCTGTGGAGTTGAGGGAGAAGTGTATACTTATAAACATCACAAAGCACATTGGTAAAACAAACATCCAGCAAGCAAAGACATGTGTTGCTGTGTTGTGGGTGTATATGTGTGTAGTCTTATTTATATTTATTTATTCCCTGAGTGTCTGAAGATTAGAAAACTAAAGTTGGAATGAAGGAAGGGAACCTAAATCATTATAGTGGGCTAAGATAAATAGGTTATTTTATTAGGAAAAATAACAAGAAAGTAAAGATCTAGTTTTCAAATTCTTACACTTCTTTTTATTTTTTAAAAGCATAGTATTGTACTCCACATACACCAACTATTTTAAAAAGCCATGTAGAAAATAATAGTCCTTCTCAAGAATTGGACTGTAGGGTAATGCAACTCTGTGATTTCCCCTACTAAATAAACTCATCTGTGGCACCACTGGGTCCTTTCCAGTATCAATTGTACAGTCTTTATGATGTTGACATTTCTTCCAGCAAGTTGGAAGAGATTCTCTACCAGAAATGTCATATTCCCATAGGAAATACCATTTTTGGCTGCATTTTTAGGTTGGGAAAAGTTTGGTCTACACATGCTTCAATCTCCATGAACATGAAAATTGGTTTCTTGAAAGCAAGAAGAATGTACGTGAGTGGCTAAATTGTTTTTTCTCCCTCAGGCTAAAATCTCAAGGTTTCTTCCAAGAGGTACAGATTGTTCTGGCTACAAAATCTTTGAAATCTCATGTGATTGATATATTTTTAATTTTCCCTTTATACATCCCAATGTTAAAGAAGAAAGGGGGATTTTAAATGAGCAATTTGCAATATTGCATACAGTACAGTACCGTTTTTTTAGAAAAGCATTTCTTTTGAAATATCCAGTACGAAATGAAGAAGCTCCAAGTCAGTAAATCTGTAGCTTTGTACATATAAAAGCAGAATGAGATTGGGAAATGTGGCTTTATCTTTTTCTTATGGCAATTCATTGGAACTATGATCTGTCTTATAACCAAGAGGAATCTAGTTATTTAAAAAGAAAATATATTATACAAACTATCACTTAAGATGAAGGCCTCTTTGTTCATAGGATGAATATGCAAATCTGATTTCTGCAGAAAGGTATTCATGTTTAATCAATGACACAATTATGGAGAGCATAGTTCTTGACAAACAAGTATATGGTAATAGACATATCTTTGTTGTTCAACCTCAATAAATATGCTTCAGCATTCAATTGACACCTAATTAACAGTTAATTACAGTTTCAAGGAATATAAATTTACATTTGGTTGCGTTAGTTAACTCAGTGCCTTTAATACTTTGCTCTTGGTAGCAGTCTATGTGAGAATTTTACTACATTTATTCCTCTTGCCAAGAGAAATGTCAGGAAGCTAAGAATTATTAGAGCATTCTAATTGAAATTTGAAAACTAATTAGAATGTGTGTTCCTATTTAGAAGCTGCTGAACTAAAAAGTCTGAAGCGAAAATAAATCACTATATTTATACTGTAACTGTCATAGATTCTTAAAATTAAATTCAAACGTGAGACTTGATTTACAACATAACCAAAAATATACACCAAAGCACTTTAAAGTTCTTCAAAAAAGTTGTGAAGATATTTTTGAAACTAAATAGAAATAAAATCTGCTTTTCCTGGGATAAACTAACAAGCAAAATAGCAAGTAGTAGAATTTTAACAACATTATATGGAAAATATGGCAACACTGGCCAATATCAGCAATTTCATTCACAGTAACTGCATGGGATTAAACTTTTGCAAAGAAAAACTTGGCAGGAAAAATTGTTAAACTCTTTCCAGAAATCAACTGACAAAGAAAACACACACACACACACACACACACACAGTCAAGAAAATCCTGGTATCAGTGGGATCTCCCCAAAACTCATACAAAGATACATGAGCCAAAAGACAGTATTTGATCATCTCTGACAATTTGAGGGTTTGTTAAAAAATATACATATATGAAAAAAAAATGCTTACATTTTACAACATTGATAGTGAAAGTTGCTCAGTTGTGCCTGACTCTATGTGACCCCATGGACTATACAGTCCATGGAATTCTCCAGGTCAGGATACTGGAAGGGTAGCCGTTCCCTTCTCCCAGAGATCTTCCCAACCCCGGGATCGAACACAGGTCTTCCTCATTGCAGGTGGATTCTTTACCAGCTGAGCCACAGGGAAGTCCAAGAAAACTGGAGTGGATAGCCTATCCCTTCTCCAGGGAATCTTCCTGACCCAGGAATTGAACCAGGGCCTCCTGCATTGCAGGCAGATTCTTTATCAACTGAGCTATCAGGAAAGCCCTTGGGGGTTATTTATTTTGAAGAAGCTCAATATTTGAATAAAACAGAACTCCCCTGAAATATGAGATCACTGTACCTTTTTTTTGTTTACGAATAAAGTTCAGTCATCTGAGAAAGAATTGAGCCCCCACCTCTAATCCATAGCCTCTCCATCTACAACAATGTTGTTTAGTTCTTTCCTGAGCTCATGTTATCCCAAGAATTCCTTCAATTTGGCCAACATTCATTGAAAAAGGTCTTCTTGTTACAGGGACTAACAAGTGAATAAAACCGACAGAAATCCCTGACGCTATGGATCCCACACCCTAGTGGAGGAAAGGAGGTATCTGCAAAACAAAACAAAAATACAGTATACTAACGCATATATATGGAATTTAGAAAGATGGTAATGAGAACCCTGCATGCGAGACAGCAAAAGAAACGCAGATGTATAGAACAGTCTCGTGGACTCTGTGGAAGAGGGCAAGGGTGGGATGATATGGGAGAATGGCATTGAAACATGTTAATTATCATATGCGAAATCAATCGCCAGCCCAGGTTTGATGCTTGGGGCTGGTGCACCGGGATGACCCAGGGGGAGGGAATCAGGAAGGAGGAGGGAGGGGGGTTCTGGAGGGGGAGCATATGTATACCCATGGCGGATTCATGTCAATGTATGGCAAAACCAACGCAATAAAGAAAATTTAAAAAAATAAAATAAAATAAAAAAAATAAAACTCATGAACACTAGAAAACTTTCCTACATGAAAAAAAAGAAAAAAAATACTCAGTTCACATTAACTTCAGTCTCTCCAGAATGGCTTTCATTTATTCATCCATTCATTTGACAAACAAAATGGCAGACATGGAGCTACAGTAAGGTTCCACAGCAGGAGAGCTAGGCAATAAACAAGTAAAAGTAGAAGTAAGCAGATAAAAGAGGACCCTTCCTTACCCTGTGTGTGTTAGTCACTCATTTGTGTCCTATTCTTTATGACCCCATAGACTGTGGCCTGTCAGGTGTCTCTGTCCATGGAATTCTCCCAGCAAGAATACTGGAATGGGTTGCCATTCCCCTCCGCAGGGGATCTTCCCTACTCAGGGATTGAACCAGGGTCTCTTGCATTGCAGACAGATTCTTTCCCATCTGAGCCACTGGGGAAACCCATTTCCTTACACTGCAAATAGTAAAATCCCAGAGCTTTTCTATCACTACCTACACTTGTCAATGTGTTTGTGGCTTCCCATATGTTATAGGAAAAGTGATAGAAAGTTACCTTGGGTGGTTCATGCCATCCCCTTTCCTCACTGAAGAGAGCCTTTAGTTCAAAATAAACGGCTGTGTAAAATCAGGATTGTGGAACCACGGTCAGATCAATTGCCAGAGAAATCTGAAGAGCAAGCATTGGCTGGTGAGGGAGACAAGGAAAAGCAGCTGTAGGCACTCCTAGAGTCTATTGGGGCAAAGAAACGCAATCCTGGGGCCAAGGGGGCTGTTGGCAAGGGGCCAGACCTCATTAGAGGATACCTGGGGAAGAGGCTGAGGAGATGGGGATGGTGATGCATTTAGAGAGATGCCAGAAAGCCCTTGTTCCTGGGCATGGGATGGGGTAGGGGCTCTGAAGCACCTGCTAAACTGTAAAGACTGTCAATGTATGAGCTGTCCTGCAAGTGTCCTGTCAGAACTGGCCTGAGAAACTGGATCTCATCTCCTCCGCTGCACTGCATCCTCCCTAGGATGGATGAAGGACTGGAGGAAAGGATAAAGGAGAGACAGTGCTGCTCAGGGAGGAAAGAGGAGCGTTGCCTGGATCCCCTTCCCCGAGGGCTGGTCTGCCATCTTCGGGAGGTTCAAACTCAGAGCACAGGTATATTTGTGTGTGTGTGTATATGTGTTTGTGTACGAGAGAGAGACAGGGAGGGAGGGAGATTTCAAAGTTAATAAGTTTAAAGTATTAAGTATTATACAAGGCACAGGGCATTAACTTAAGGACTTGATTTTTTTGTTTTCTTGAAATGGCGTCTCTCTTGAATTTCTCCTGGATGTGCATTCACTCCTACCACATAATGGATTCTCTGACTTCATTCTCAATACATAGTATCAGTTAGATTATCTAGCACACAAGTTTCTCCCAGAAGGAAAGTAACACTATCATTGCATTCAGCTAAATGATGCTCTTGTAGCTTGAAATGGTGAATGTGCCTTCTGATATACCCAGCTTCTACACTGGTGGCATATGGTTGATGACGGTTGTGCATGCATGCCATCAGGAACTAAACTAACTCAAATTTAGCATACAATCATGATCAATACAGGCTTCCCTGGTGGTTCAGGGGTAAAGAACAAGCCTGTCAATGCAGGAGACACAGGTTCGATTCCTGGGTTGGGAAGATTTCCCTGGAGAAGAAAATGGCAACCCACTTCAATATTCTTTCCTGGGAATTCCATGGACAGAGGAGACTGGTGGGCTACAGTCCATGAGACTGTGAAAGAGTCAGATATGTCTTAGCAACTAAAGAACAACAACATGATCAATACTGATCACTGAAACAAAACTGATATGCAGAAAAAAGTATTGATCCTAAAGATAACCAGTGAAAGATTCCACAGGGCTGGGTTTCCATCACTTTGTATGTATATACATGGGCTGAACTTTCATAAAGCTCAAAGAGGCACTGATGCATTTTTAGATCTCTGATATTATCTGTGACTGTTTTAAATAAGTATCTTGACTTTCAATTACTATGTTATTTATATAAATTAAAGAAATGGTGTGAAAGTACAAAAAAGAAAGCAATCTCTTTGGAGCTGAGCTCCTGTGACTGACACAGCTGTTAAAACACCCCTTCAGCTCTCATATAGAAGAATCTGGAAATTATCACTTGGTGGGAACTGCCAAAGAAGTTCACACATGGTTTCCTGCATCCTCTGGCAAAGTGCTGCATGACTTTGAACTGACCTTGAAATTTATGGCCTGGCACCAATAGTCATTAAACTGGGAACAGCTTGTGTAATGTCTTGATAGTAAGTGGTACCCAGAAATGTGTTAGCAGTAGAAAGAATTAAAAATAAACAATTTTGTTTTAATTCTGGTGTAGAGAATGACCTATGGTTTTGAGAAGTAGTCACAAGCTGAATACCAATCTCAGGGGAAAGGACAATGTTTGTGATCCTCTAAGTGTACTTAAAACAGAGACTAGAAGCAGGCTAATTGTTCTGATTTTGCTCTGAACAGCTGGCAGACAGGAGAGTAATTGCAATGACTTTCAAGTCTCTTGAAAATTTACAAATTGGCTCTTTCTCCTTTGCTCTGAGAAGCAAAAGGAAGTAAACTTATCCTTATCTAATGTATGAATGAGAAACCACACCCTCTTAATGACAGCATATCTGAGCCTGTAGGCAACTCAACCCTCCTTACACAAAGAGTCATCAAATTTTAATTGGACCCCAAGGTAGAACAAGTTACTCTTTAATCCCTGAGTTCCTTGAAAATGTCTAGGCTATTTAGTTTAGTATTTGGCTAGTATGGATTTATTCCACTTCATCTCTTAATGTTTATAAAAATTTGGTTGGGAAATGATGAATATGACTTACAATATTAGAGCTTTAAGATGGTCTGCTGTTATTGTTCAATCTATCAGTCATGTCTGACTCTTTGCAACCCCATGGACTGCAGCATGCCAGGCTTCCCTGTCCTTCGCTATCTTCCTGAGTTTGTTCAAATTCTTGTCCATTGAGTCAGTGATGCCAAAGTTATGTTAAGATTGTCTACATAACATGAATAATATTGACCTATTAAAAATAAAGTGTAATTGGATTACTGACCATAAGTGAGAAGAATCTGTCAGCTGAACTTGACTCACCCATAGTCCCTAGTGGAAGGATAGCTCTGGGTCATTATTTATATGAGTGGCAAGTGATTACCAGCAGCATATACCATGTGGCTTAGATTGAAGAGTTAAGAGGGGTCAATCAGCTTTCCTCTTCCTGACATTCCTACTGCATCTGGGGAATGAATCATCTAGATGGACGCCAAAAGAGTCATGAATGGGCAGAGAATAGCTGAGACACTTAATGGTTTAAATCGAGGGTGAAGATCCATGAATTTATGCTATTCAGGTATCTAGAGCCACTGTTAGTGTAGAAGTTGCTTCTACTTCCAACTTCCTTGTGACTCAGCTTGGATTTTTAAACAGATTTATAAAGGATTTTGGAAGAATCACTAACAGAAAATACACACCATGAAGAATAAGGCAGAAGGTGGAAGAACATTGTGTTTTACCATTTTCACTTGTTAAGGAACTACAGTTCTGTATAATGCTGATCCCAGCATTTCCAAAACTTAAGTCCATAAGCCTGGCTTACTAAGAGTCAGTCTATAAACTAGAAGCATATTCCCAGAACCTATCTTGCTAGATTTGGTATCTCCTGAGTGGCTTCTAGGATCATCATTTTCAGATAGCTCCTAGGCAATTCAGATATGTAGTCTAAGCCAGGTTGACGTGCTGATGTTGCCAACTATTTCATTTTGCAGAGAAGATCTGCAAACATCAAGCCCAAACTGCACCATTAATACATGGAAGAACCCAGGAAACACTTGCATCTCTTTGTTTTGAGTACTTTTTCCAGCCACCAATTAATTTTCTTACAGATATTTGGAATTTTTATTAACAGAATCAACTTAATTCTCAAGGACTAGTGGATTAGAAATTTATTGTGCTGTTAGTACACTTTTCTATTCTGTTATCCAGATATCCTTGTTGAGGGCTTATTGAAGCACAGAAACTAACACAAGTTTAAAATATAATAAGATAATTATGAAAGTTTAAGACTGGCACATGGAAGAAACAATGTATCAGTGAATCCACTGAAATTCTCCGTTGCTGCACTCATCTACAAATTTCTGTATATACCTTTCAAATGGAAGGCAGCAAAAGGAAATAAGCAAAAAAACGATGAAATAAAAATATGTCAAACCTGAGCATTAGCTTTTGTTTGGAAAAGAGAAATTATTAGTCCTACTCCTTCATATTTTCCACAGAACATGCACTCAATCATATTCTTCCCACAAAAGTGGAACGTTGAAGAGAACACTTCAGTCTCTCCATTCCACTTCTTCTAGAGGACAGAGAAGTCATGACTCTGACTGGTTAGCAAGTGATATGAGAAAGGCAATGTTTCTATAGTGGGCAGGGCATTCCATCAAAAGGAAATGAAGGTGGATGTTTTCGTGGTTCTCAATGGAATACCTTTCATCCTAGATTTTCATAGCAGTAAGTAACAAGCTTTTGTGTATGTATACTTATGTGATGCCAAGTGTCTGAAACCTGCACACGAGGACAGGAAGGTAGCCAATTTTAAAGCAGCACAAACTCTGTTCCAGGCAATGTTCCAAGAATATACAAAAATAAAATCACTTCATCCTTATAACACCCCCATGAGGTAGAGTCTATTATTATCTTTATTTTGCATATGAAGAGGCACAGATGAAGAAATTGAGTCAAGGTGACCTGTTCAGGGTTTGAAAGTTAGATATAGGCTGCAAGACCGGGTTTAAAATGCAAGATTTGGGATTTTCAGAGAGAGAAGATGAGGGGCTCAGTGAAAACTCTCCCCTTGAGAGACAGATGTTCAACTGGTTGAAATTAGTAAAAAACAATCATTTATTGTCTCCAGAGATTGACCCAAGAGCTTACAAAAGACTAGGAGGCATTTATTCATTATAACTGATGAAATTCTGTGAGAGCAGTGAAAAGACCAGCATTCAGTAGGTGCTGTGCTACAGCGTTGTGTCACAGAGCAGTCATTCATGGGGCACTCTGCAAATGTCCCAGGAAATGTCTCAACATTTCCACCTCTCTTGCTCTGCAGAGAGAGTCAAGACAGGACCACTGGGGAAGGGCATCCACTTCCCTAGAGTTGTGCGTTACTGGCCCTGGTGTATTTGCAGCCTATGATCATCCATAGGAATCACTCAACCAAACTCTGGGTTACAGAATCTCCTCCCTTGACTGTGAATTTCATTTCTGCCTCCTCCCCCAATTCCCACTCTGGCGCAGAGAGTCCCTGGCCACAGGAAGCTAAGCAGCAAGCCTCAAAGAGTGGCAACACCCATCCCTACCAAGTTTGATGACTGAACTGAAGTGAGGGGCTCAACTGGTAATTCTGGTATTTAGAGAAAATGTATGTCAATCACTCCTGAGATAAACCGGCTTTTTAATAATATGCCCAGTGTCATTCAAGCCACCGACTATGCCTTTGACATTACTACCCATGGGCTATCTATCCTATTTGTTAAAATCATGAGAAAAGGTCACATTTGTTGATTTCTTATCCTAACACTTAGTTCACTCCTTATTCTAATGTCGAATCACCTTTCAGATCAAGACAAATGAAATAGTTATATACTAACTCACATAAGTAGACAAGTCAGTTCAGTTCAGTTGCTCAGTTGTGTATGCTTCTTAGAGACCTCATGGACTGCAGCATTCCAGGCTTCCCTGTCCATCACCAGCTCCCTGAGTTTGCTCAAACTCATGCCCATCAATGCAGGCCAATTATCCCATCCTCCGTCATCCCTTTCATCTCCTGCCCTCAATCTTTCCCAGAATGAGGGTCTTTTGCAATGACTCACTTCTTTGCTTCAGGTGGCCAAAGTATTGGAGTTTCAGCTTCAGCATCAGTCCTTCCAATGAATATTCAGGACTGATTTCCTTTAGGATTGACTGGTTTGATCTCTTTGCAGTCCAAGGAAATCTAAAGAGTCTTCTTAAACACCACAATTCAAAAGCATCAATTCTTCGGTGCTCAGCTTTCTTTTGGTCCAACTCCCACATCAATATGTGACTACTGGAAAAACCATAGCTTGACTAGATGGACCTTTGTTCGCAAAGTAAAGTCTCTGCTTTTTAATATGCTGTCTAGGTAGGTCATAGCTTTTCTTCCAAGAAGCAAGAATCTTTTAATTTCATGGCTGCAGTCACCATCTGCAGTGATTTTGGAGCCCAAGAAAATAAAGTCTATCACTGTTTCCATTGTTTCCCCATCTATTTGCCATGAGGTGATGGGACCAGATGCCATGATCTTAGTTTTTTGAATGTTGAGTTTTAAGCCAGCTTTTTCACTCACCTCTTTCACTTTCATTAAGAGGCTCTTAAGTTCCTCTTCACTTTCCACCATAATGGTAGTGTCATCTGTGTATCTGAGATTATTGATATTTTTCCCGGCAATCTTGATTCCAGCTTGTGCTCCATCCAGCCCGGCATTTCACATGATGTACTCCGCATATAAGTTAAATAAGCAGGGTGACAATATAAAGCCTTGACGTACCCCTTTCCCAATTTGAAACCAGGCAGTTTTTCCATGTTCAGTTCTAACTGTTGCTTCTTGATCTACATTCAGATTTCTTAAGAGGCAGGTCAGGCGGTCTGGTATTCCCATCTTCTCAAGAATTTTCCACAGTTTGTTGTGATCCACATAGTCACAGGCTTTGGCATAGTCAATGAAGCAGAAGCAGATGATTTTCTGGAACTCTCTTGCTTTTTCAATGATCCAACAGATGTTGGCAATTTGATCTCTGGTTCTTCTGCCTTTTCCAAATCCAGCTTGAGCATCTGGAAGTTCATGGTTCATGTACTGTTGAAGCAGACAAGAGCTTCATAAAAAGGAAAAAGAAGGGGAAATGTTGATTAGGCGTAATCAATATATTCACAAGCCCAACAAAAGGTCCTGGTGGAACTGGACGCCAGTGGTCTTCATCAATGGCCATCAGGAGAGTGCATGCTTTGATTATCTTTTTTTCGTATTTTATTCGCCTAGTAACTTATTCTTGCTCCCTGACATCACTTCTCAAATACACTGTCTGCATGGAAGCCTTTTGGGTTCTGACATCAAAATATGGTGATGTGGGCAGGGTAGGGGAAGGGTTTTTGGTTGCTGGAAGAGGTGCTTGAATAATTATGTAAACACTATTGCTTTGGGGACTTCTCTGCTGGTTCAGATGGTTAAGAATCTGCCTGCAATGCAGAAGACCTGGGTTCAACCCCTGGGTCAGAACAATCCCCTAGAGAAGGAAATGGCTACCCACTACAGTAGACATTACTTGGAGAATTCCATGGACAGAGGGGCCTGGTGGGCTACAGTCCATGGGGTCACAAAGAGTCAGGATGACTGAGCGACTAACACTTTCACACACACACACACACGCATATACACACACATTGCTTTGACTCTGGAACATTTATGATATGTTCCCCAGACCCAATCTGAAAAATACTGTGTTTACTATTGATTCTTTATTCCTCCTTTGATTTTTATCTTTTGTTTAGAAATAATTGTTATCAATTTTTTTCTTTTATCTTACACAGATTCTTAGTCTCATACTCAAAATTTCAGATGAGGCTATGGAAGATAGATAACATCCGAAATTCTAGCTGCTAGAGTAACTGAATGGCTTTAAATATGAGCATAAGGATGGTGAGGTTTATCCCTATGTAATGGGGAATCACCAAACTTTTTCAGGAGTGGAGAAACTTGTTAATAACCTCATATCCATTAACCTGCTGGTGATGTCGAAGGTGAGCTGATTTCCTGGCAATGCAAATATACAATAACCTAATTGGACGTAAAGGATCAGCCTTCTAATTTCTGTTCCAGGATGTAACTCAAAATAATGTATACTCAATATTGTATCCAATTTGAAGATGTTATAAATACGTAGTTAATTGTTCCTTTTGATTGTGCATAATTTTTATATCTTTTGTTTATATAACACAAATTTGTTCGTTCTGTTTGTGTCTTGATTTTTAAACTAAATTAAACTTATCATGCAGAAATTTTCTTCATATGATATTTAAGCAGTAAACTTACACAGAGGACTAACCTAATAGTACTGTAATAATTTGAGTACTTGTAATAATAATGCTTTCTTAATGTACACTGATCACTTTCCACATTTAGATTTGTTGCCTAAAATCCAAAGGCCAAATTATATTAGGAACTTCAATAAAAAAATCTTATTCTAACATAATTTTTAAATAGATCCTTTCATTTTCTGAGACTTAAGAGCTAGGATGCTGAGGCTGGTATGCTAAATATTGTATTCTGTACTCCATTTAGACTTTGATTTGGATTTAAAATTCAAAATCACTTCCATCATTTCTATCCTTGTGAGTGTGTGCCTGTGGGGATATTAAAATAGAGAAAGAGCTACTTGGAGAGATGAAATGATTGGATTTGATGCCTTAGGCCAGAAACCTCATTTTGCTTATGTTAATATGTAGAACTTTCTGCACTCCAATTCATGGCCAGTAAATGCTTTTTCTTGATTTTGTAAAATTCAGCATTGTATATCCCGGTTGAGAACCTTATTTCTTTTGTTGCACATAGTGCTAGCAACCAATCTCAATCTCGTTTCTATTACCATAGCTCAATTATAAAGTGGTTACACACGGTTATTGAAAATCTAAACCTATATGATGCTTTCCCTAGTATCACTTTATTTAAGATTGCAGATTGAGGCTATTGTAATCTTAGATAAATCAGTAATTAACTTAGCACAAAGACAGAATAGAGAGATGAAATCATAAGACCTAAGAGGTATTTTTAAAGAAGAATTTTAATAAATATCTAGCAGAATATTATCCTTCTCAAAGAAGTGCAAATAGTGCCCCAGTATAAGAGGTTAACATTAAGAAGATACTTTTGTTAATATTACCTTTAAATTAAATAGTTAATTTATCCATTTCAACAGATGGGTTAAAAATTCAATCAAAAGGCAGAGATGGTTAGACTGGATAAAAAAAAACAATATTCAACTCTCTATAGCTTGAACAAACTGAGAGACAGTGAAAGACAGAGAAGCCTGGCACGCTGCAGTCCATGGGATCGCAGAGTCAGACATGACTTAGCGACTGAACAATAACAATTCTCTATAGGAAACAAGCTGTAGAGTCAAAGATACAAATAATTTGAAGTAAAAGGATACACACAGATATATCATGCAAGCTGGAGGAGAGATGGAGTGTTACAGTAGTTTCTGATAAACTTTAAAATAAAAATATTAGTAGAAATAAAAGGGGGACTTTTTATAATGATCACAGAGTCAATTCATTCATCAGAAGACCATACTCTAGAACATGTCTTAAAAAATTCAGCACATTGATATAGTATCATAGGAACAAATGGACATGTGTATGCCAAAAGAAATGAGTCTAGATACGTCTTACACATTTCACAAACATTCACTCAAAGTAGATTATAGACCTAAATGTTAATACAAATTTAGATGATTTTTGGTTTAACAAAGAGTTTCTAGATGCATCACTAAAAAACACAACTCAATTTTACTAAAGTCAAAAACTTCTTTTCTGTGAAAGACACTCTTAAGAGAATGAAAAACACCTCATAAAGCGTTTGTATCCAAATTATAAAAATAACTGAAAAAACTAAGAATAATAAAATAATCATACTAAAAATGGACAGGTGACCTAAACAGATGCTTCATAAAAGAAGACATGTTGTTGGTGTTTAGTAGCTCAGTCATGTCCGACTCTTTTGCAGCCCCATGGAATGTAGCCCTTCAGTCACCTCTGTCCATGGGATTTCCCAGGCAGCTATGCTGGTGTGGGTTGCCATTTCCTTCTCCAGTGGAGTTTTCTTGATGCCAGGATTGAACCTGAGTCTCCTGCATTGGCAGGTGGATTCTTTACCACTGAGCCACTTGGGAAACCCAAAAGAATACATACAGATAATAGTAGCCTGTGAAAAATGCTCAATATCATTATTAATTAAAAAATTGCAAATTTAAACAAGATCTACTATTCACCTATTAGAATGGCCAAAATATAAAAAACAGACAATACGAAATGCTGATGAGCCTGCAGAAGAACAAGAATGTATATTCATTGCTGGTGAGAACACAAAATAGAAGACAATTTGAAAGTCTTTAAAAAGTTACACAGTCTTTATTATATGCTCTAGTAATAAGGCACCCAATTATTTTTCCAACTGATTTTGAAAACTTATGTCTACATAAGCCTGCACACATGTGTTTACAGTAGCTTTATTCATAATTGCCAAACACTGTAAACAACCAAAATGTCCTTCAATAGGTGAAAGGATAAACAAACTGTTGTATATCCATACAAGGGGAGAGCTTTTAATCATACAAGGAAATGAGCAGTCAAGCCATGAAAAGACATGGAGGAAACTTAAATGAATATTAATGGGTGAAAGAAGCTTATCTTGAGAGGCAACATACTGTATGATTACAGTTATAGGACTCTTGAAAAGGCAAAAAGAAAAAAGAAACGGCACACAGGTCAATATTTACCAGAGGGTGGGGGAAAAGCAAGAGGGATTAAATAAGTGAAATATGGGGATATTTATGGTAGTGAAGCTATTTTGTGTGATATTGTAATAGTAGATGCATGGCTATAAGAATTTGTCAGGAGACTCTCCTGGTTGTCCAGTGATTAGGACTCTGTGCTTCTAGTCCAGGGAAACCAAGTTCCACCCCTGGTTGGGGAACTAGATCCCACATGCCTCAACTAAGAATCTGTGTGCTGCAACTAAGATTTGGTGCAGACAAATAAGTAAATAATAAGTATCAAAAAATTTGTCAAAATCCATAAAACTTTACAACACAAAGAGTGAACATTAATTTACCCAAGTAAAATATTGTGTGTGTATATATACATATGTATTATGCATATAATTTAGAAATATGGATAGTCCCAGGAAAGAATGCAGATTGTGACTGCAAAATCTAACTGTATTGCAGAGTTATGATACAACCTTATGAAAGAGGTAAGAGAAAAAAGATGCCAGCCTAAGTAACTTTGGGAATGAATAGAATTCTTAAGACTAAAGCCAAAAGGACTACACATAAGTACTATACCCTAGCTGATAAAGTTGTTTCTTATGTGGATTAAGGTTAACAGTACTGATAATGCTCTACAGTGTATCAGAAATGAATGACTAAGTAAATAGATGGTGGATGTCTGGAGCCTGGTCTCTCAGGGTTTGGATAGTCTTCTGAGGTCAATATTCCATGTAGTGACCTTTCCCCACATCCTAACTTTCAGAATGGTCTTACCTTCTTTTTGCAAATTATCTAAACCCTCAGCTTTGTGTTAATAAAGTTAATGAATAACCAATTCATAACTACTGTAAAGGTATAAGAGAGGCTAGAATACATGGTTTCTGACTGCCTTCTCCTTCATCTTTTATTTGAAGCCATAATATATTTTAATACTGGAGAGAGAGAGAAGATCTGTAGGTCCTGTCTTGCGCTGTGCATTCTGGAGTTAGTGGTTTAAGCTGAGCACTTTTTATGCCAAAACATCTCTTGGGGTCCCTGGATTTATAAATAAGATACTTGGATAGTTCACTATGGGGATCTTCCTTGACACTATCCAGAACTGAACATGCTTGTTTTCTTCTGTAGGACTTGCAGTCTTGATGAAGTTTTTGATTTGGAGGTGTGAGCGGGTGGCACCCATTTCACTATGCCCTCAGGCTGAATTGGATTGAGAGAAATAAGTGATCTGTCTAACTGTTGGCAACAGAGAATCTAAGTTACTGTTTCTCAGGAGAAAAGGTCAAGAGGGGTCACTACTCATGAATTCAATAGAAACCCAACCCTCACTTTAGGAAAGTAAGAAAACTCATACACACAAAAAAGGGATAAGTACAACTCTCTAATTTTTATATCCATGTCACTCTCATTTGTTCTAACTCACATTGAGCTATCAAATTTTGTGGCAAGCTATAAACTTGTTGAATCATTAGCCTGCCTGGTTAATGGAGGAAAACTAAATTCCTGTTTCTGCATAATGACACTTATTCACTGTAGACATTTGCATCACTGGGAAATGATAAAACCTCATCCTTCATAATGAAGTTCTGGGCTGACAAAGAGGAAAATATAGTGTTGTGGGACAACTATGAATATAAAACAAGCTTAATAAAGAAATAGTGACAAATTATATTATGCAAAATGTAATGCAATAAAAATGTTACCAACTCATTGGAAATGTCATAAATAATCTAAATAGTTTTTGACTGTCAAGGCCTTGAAAAATATATTCCTTTAAAAATGAGGTGCAGAAGAGATGTCAATTTAATTGTCATCATATTTTCACAAGCTTGGAGATCCTGTGTTTGGCTTATTTGCTAAATTTAGATAGTTCCTCAAGTTGAAATGAAGGGAGGAGCACAATTAACCAGTTTTGCCATTTTATTGTTGACCTATGGAGGAAGCTGTCAGTACTTTTAAGCTACAGGATCACAGAATGGGTGTCAGATCAATATTTGGATAAAGTTGTAATCAGTGTAGACAAGTGCATCTTCACAAAGCAGGCTAAGTCTTAGATTTTGAGCTTGAACACCAAGAAAAGACAATTGTCAAATTTGTAATATTGCTAATAAGTTGTAGTTTCTGAAAAAACCTGTCACTAGCCCTTTTTAAGCAACTTGACTAAGCCTCTGGCTTAGAATTAAAGGACTTACTTGCTAGAAGGTAATTATTTTTCTTCTTCTCATCAAGTATTTGCCACAGAATAATCTACTCTTGTTCCCATTTGATATCTTATAGGTTTCTTAAGTCCGGTTTTTATTGGTAAAGGATGTTCTTTCTCAGCTAGGTTACCATTCTTCAACACATTTTTTTTTCCTTTTTTCCTTTTATCTTCTATGTTTTAAAGACTCTTAACTGATGGTTAAACGAGAAGCTAAGAAGTAGAGACATGACTCCAACATCTATAATGTTTTGAAAAGCATTTTTCTTTTGCTGTGGTTCATCAGAATCAACAACAGTGATGTATCCTGCTACAATATGCCAAGGATGAGGAACCCTGCCCCCACCAAAATAAGAACTAAACTAAGCCTGTCTTTTCATGCTGCTCAAAATGCAGAAAGTAAAGAAGAAAGAATCACCATTCAGTTTATGGTACAATATCTTACTTTTATCAGTTCTCTATCATGGTGTACTCTGTAACTAAAAATATGACTTATATAGGAGCTGTTTCTTTCCAGGATAAAGCGTTGAACACTTTGCATTCCGCAGCAGAAGTTCCACCATTTAACCAATCACTGTGGTTTACTTCCCGCTAAGCCTTCTCTATACCGCCCTCCACACAACTATTGCCAATTCAGTGGACTTGATGTGTAAGAGGCCATCAATTTGCCATTTGGCTCCAGGGAGTACATTGCATTCCCAAGTCAAGTATAATCTTTTAATTTCCTTTGAAACCCCGAGGTGGCTTTGAAATGCATACATATATATGTATGTATAATATATATGATATGTAATATATATATGATATATATAATATATCCCATTTTGAATTCTTTGAAATTTGATACATATTTCCCATAGAACAATTTAAATTCTTTTGTTGTAATTCCCTCACTTGTTTTTAGTGCTTTTAAAAATATTTCCAGAGCTATTGATTATATTCTCATAATTTTCCTGAACCATTTTCATTGACAACTCACTCTTCACATTATTATCTTTGTACAAACTCAGAAATAGCTCTGGATCAACTTATTAAAAATAATTGATGCATCAAATTCACCTATTTCTCCAACATGAAGAATTAATTTTAAAACTTTTGTTTTATAAGACACTGCTAAAAGAATGAAGAGACAGTCACTTACTGGGAGAAAATATTTGTAAAAGGCATTATCTGATAAAGGACTCTTAACCAAAATATGCAAATTACTCTTAAAACTCAATGATAAGAAAACAAAACATTGTACACCAATGGCTAATTCGTGTTGAGGTTTGACAGAAAACAGCAAAATTCTATTAGGCAATTATTCTTCAATGAAAGATAATTAATTTAAAAAAAACCTGGGCAAAATGTCTGAACAGACACCCTACTAAAGAAAAAAAGATGCATGTAGCAAAGAAACACACAAAACGATATTCAACATTATTTTTCACTGAGTTGTAAATTAAGAGAACAAGATACAATTACACATCCACTAGGAGAGTCAAAGTTCAAAGCATAATACCAAGTCTTAATGGGGATATGAAGCCAAAAAAACCTACTTTCATTCATTGTTGGTGGGAATGCAAAATCCTACAGCCACTTTGCAAGACAGTTCGTCAGTCTCTTACAAAACACAGTTTTAGTGTAGGTATTTGTATACCCAACTGTGTTGAAAAATCTATGTTCACCAACAAACCTGCACACAAGGTGCTTAGAGCAGCTATTTATTCATATCTTCCAAAATGTGGAAGGAATGAAAACGTTCTTTAATAGGTGGGTGGGTAAATAAACTGTGGTACATCCATATGGTGAAATATTATTCAGTGCTAACAAGAAATGAACTGTCGAGCCACAAAAAGACAAGGAAGAAACTTAAGCACATATTACTAGGTGAAAGAAGCCAGATGGAAAATGTTACATATCACTTGATTTTAACTACGTGATATTTTGGGAGCAGCAAAACTATGGGGACAGTAAAAAGATCAGTGGTTGCTAGAGGTTATGGGGGAGAAAAAAAGGGGTTCATAGGAGAAGTTCCGGGGACTTTTGAGATGAATAAAATTATTCTGTGTGACACTGTAACAATAGATACCATTATGCATTTCTCAAAACCCATAGAAATGTAGAGTGGGCCCTAATAGAAGCTGTGGATTTCAGTTAATAATAACTTGTCAATATTAATTCATTAATTGTAACAGATATGATATTGTTTAGTTTCCAAGCCATGTTCAACTCTTTTGTGACCCTATGGACATCTTAGGTAAGAATACTGCAGAGAGTTGACATTTCCTTCTCCAGGGGATCTTCCTGACCCAAGGATCGAACATACGTCTCCTGAATTGGCAGAGGCACCATACTACTAAAGTAAGATGTTGATAATAGTGGACAGTGTATGTAGTGGGTGGGGAGAGGGGGTGAGGGGGCCTCTATACTTCCTGCTCAGTCTTTCTGCAAACCTAGAATTGTTTGAAAAAATAAAGTCTATTAAAACAACAACAAAACCCTCAAGTAATTGACACACTGTTTTCTTGATGCTATGATTATTATTTCAGCTATTTATCCAATGTGGTTTATTTCATTTTTATTTATCTAGTACATCTTGTCCTATTTTGAGCTGCAAATTTGTATGTTCAAAAACCATGTATTTTTAGTGTTGCTGAATATTGTTTATGTATCATTCTTCTTGGGTCCAACAATTTTAGTTCCAATTATTTATAGTTTTTCATATGCAGTACACAACTGTGACAATATAACTTAGGTACATAAAATATTTACAAAGAATATGCAATCAGAAAATATGAAACAACTGTAATTGACTTCACCCTTGAGCTTCCTATCAGATTGAGAATTGTCCTTACTGATTGATGCAAAATGGTGTGCAATCACATGCGATTGACTGGAAATCATTTATATTTTGCAATGCCATGCTCATTTATATGAGGACCTGCCATCCCAGTGACAGTAAAGCTGATGGCAATGGTTAGCTTTGCTTCTTGTGGGGGAAGTTTGGCCCTCAAAGGGGTAATGAAAATTATAAGTCCACATACTATAGGATAAGTGGCATAATTGTAGCTTGCTGGATAATAATAGTCAACACTTGAGTACTTAAATCATGACAGATATGGACAGAAAGCTTAGCAGATATAAACCAATTAATCTTCACAATAGTCCTATGAGGTATGTGCTTTTATTATTCCCATTTTACAGATGACAAAACTAAGTCATGAAAGGTTAAGTAACCTGCAGGTTTAAGCCAAATATATGGTTAAGATTGGGGATTCGAATTGTGGACAGACCTGGACAGACACTCTTGGCATTCATACCCCTTTCTATGCTTCTCTTAATAATAGAAAGTGTTGTTGCAAATGATGGAACTTTGATTTAAAAAAAATACACAAGGCTTCCCTGGTAGCTCAGTGGTAAAGGATCAGTTCAGTTCAGTTCAGTCACTCAGTCGTGTCTGACTGTTTGTGACCCCACGGATTGCAGCATGCCAGGCCTCCCATCACCAACTCCCGATCCTACTCAAACTCATGTCCATTGAGTCAGTGACACCATTCAACCATCTCATCCACTGCCGTCCCCTTCTCCTTCCACCTTCAATCTTTCCAGCATCAGGGTCTTTTCAAATGAGTCAGTTCTTCCAATCAGGAGGCCAAAGTATTGGAGTTTCACCTTCAGCATCAGGCTTTCCAATGAAGATTCAGGACTGATTTCCTTTAGGATTGACTGTTTGGATATCCTTGCAGTCCAGGGGACTCTCCAGAGTCCAACAGCCCGGTTCAAAATCATCATTTCTTCAGTGCTCAGCTTTCTTTATAGTCCAACTCTCACATCCATACATGACTACTGGAAAAACCATAGCTTTGACTAGATGGACCTTTGTTGGCAAAGTAATGTCTCTGCTTTTTAATATGTTGTCTAGGCTGATCATAACTTTTCTCCCAAGGAGTAAGTGTCTTTTAATTTCATGACTGCAATCACCATCTGCAGTGATTTTGGAGCCCAGAAAAATAAAGTCAGCCACTGTTTCCACTCTTTCCCCATCTATTTCCCATGAAGTGATGGGACCAATGCCATGTTCTTAGTTTTCTGAATGTTGAGCTTTAAGCCAACTTTTTCACTCTCCTCTTTCACTTTCATCAAGAGGCTCTTTAGTTCTTCTTCATTTTCTGCCATAAGGATGGTGTCATCTGCATATCTGAGGTTATTGATATTTCTCCTGGCAATCTTGATTCCAGCTTGTGTTTCATCCAGCCCAGTTTTTCTCATGCTGTACTATGCATGTAAGTTAAATAAGCAGAGTGACAATATACAGCCTTGACGTACTCCTTTCCCTGTTTGGAACCAGTCTTTAGTTCCATGTCCCATTCTAACTGTTGCTTCCTGACCTGCATACCGATTTCTCAAGAGGCAAGTCAGGTGGTCTGGTATTCCCATCTATTTCAGAATTTTCCAGAGTTTATTGTGATCCACACAATCAAAGGCTTTGGCATAGTCAATAAAGCAGAAACAGTGGTAAAGAATATGACTGCCAATGCAGAAGACATGGGTTCAGTCCATGATCTGGAAAGATCCCACATGCCCTGGAGCAACTAAAGCCATGAGCCACAACTACTGAGCCTGTGCTCTGGAGCCCGGAAGCTGCAACTACTGAGTCTTGTCTTAAAATACTGAAGCCCATGGGCCTAGATCCCATACTTATTAACAAGAGAGGCCATTGCAATAGAAGCCCACACATTCCAAGTAGAGAGTAGCCCCATTTGCCGCAACTAGAAAAAAATCCGTAGTAAAAGTAATTAATTTAAAAAACAGACAATCTAGTTTGTCTTCTAACTTTGGACATCTAATGCTCAAAGCATCCCTGGAAACTTCACTTACTGACCTTGCTTTGGTCTTGTGTCTACAGAGGCAAAGCAGATGGTGATCTTAGTTACTGTTTGACCCACAGAGGTTCTGATCCCCTAGAGCACTTCTCCTGAACTTGTTGGTGATGCCAGGCACTTGCTCTAGACCATCTCTATGTGTCTGTGTGAACAGACCCTGTCCAAGGAAAGTTAACTTTCTCCTTCTCCTTCTCCTTTTCCTATGCTCCTGGAAGAAAAACGAGATCACTAGATACTGAAGAGAAAAGTCTGCAAGATTGTGGGGGTGGGTAAACAAACCCATGGGAATCATGGGTACAAAAACACACACAAAAAACTATTTATTTATTGGTTGGAGCTATGGTTTTTGGTTAATACTTCTAAAAACAGATTCACACTGAATTTTTGTTTGCCAAGCTTATTTTTTGTAAACTGTTAGATAGTCTATGCTTTTTACAGATTGCTAGTTCAATATCAAACAAATGTATATGGCAGAGAGTTTTTGATAAGACTGAAGAGATTGAAATTCTTTTTTATGATAAATTGAGAGAAACTGAAAAACAACTGGGAACAAATGCTGCAACTTTTTTAGTCTGAAGTTCATGGATTTCTAAATTCAATCTTCTCCCCTCTCTTGCAGCATACAAAACCTACATTGAAATGTGAAGGAGGTGGCAGTTTTGAAAAAGGAATAAAGATCCTATGAAACCAATGAACAGCACAGTCTTTGTACAATTATTTTTACTCTCTCCCCTTAAAATGCATAATGAGGTAAATTTATACATATCAACTCCCTGCAGTTTACTTGAATTGAGTTATAAGATTTCTAAATGGCAAGAGAGATGCCAAGTAAAGATACTAATCTACTTTCAGTAAATTTTAAAACTTAAGATCACATTCTCTTAAGAATGAATCTGAAACTAAAAGACAGGATTTTTTCTTTTCTTTTGTGGGTAAAGGGAGAAGAATATTTTGACTATTAAAGAAAAGAGATGTTTAGAATCTTAAATTATAAAGTGAGATTATAACAAGTTGGTGACTAGAGAAGAAATGAAGATTCTTTTTCCAATCTAAGACTCCTTCCCCTTCTACTCCAAAATAGTCCATTCTAGACTTCTCTAGACTAATGTTTATATTAATCATCCTTGATATATCTCATACAAGTGACTGTATCTTTACATATGAAAATTGGCTTGTTGGTCTAGTGGTATGATTATCGCTTTGGGTGCTAGAGGTTCGAATTCAAATCCCAGGGTTTGTTTGGCTTCCCTGGTGACTCAGCCAGTAAAGTGTCTGCCTGCAATGAGGGAGACCTGGGTTCGATCCCTGTGTTGGGAAGATCCCCTGGAGAAGGAAGTGGCAACCCACTCCAGTACTCTTGCCTAGAAAATTCCATGGACAGAGAAGCCTTGTAGGTAGGCTACCGTCCATGGGGTCGCAAAGAGTTGGACACGACTGAGCGATTTCACTTCACTTCAGAAAAAATACTTTATGACTTATCTCAAGAGGAAGTGAAATGTTGCTTAGAGCATGATAACACAAAGAGAAAGGAGAAGATGATTACTGGGTTCCTAAATTGATGTTTTGAACATTAAGGGGAGATTTATTTTACTGTATATTTTGAAACCTACTAGGATTCTAAAAAAAGAATGTGGAGTTTGAACCACATGACTTATTAGTTATAAAACTGAATTCACTATGGGTAGTAAAGTTCAGACAGACTTTGAGGGGTGTAATCCTGAGAACAAATTAACAAGAAAAACAGGAAGATAGAAGCAGCATAAAATAAGTAAATCTGTTCCCAAAATATAATCATAGTGCTTGCTATTGATAGAATTATGCAAGTACACTGAAAATCAGTTTTTTAGAAGCACGTCATAGTTTATAAAATAATTTAATATGCATTTGTTTATATATGTGGGTGAATATGTATATACATATCTATAAATATCTATAAATTCTCAGTGGACTCATGAATGAAATTGAAGAATTAGGTATAAATGTGTGAATATATAGACTACCCTTGGAATGTGCTGAGCACATATGTTAACACTGTATCATATTTATACATCTGTATTCTGATTACTCCAGAATTTTTCCAGCTTAGTATAATCCATTTACTCTTGCATAACTGGGAACAGGAAAACCTGTGACTTGGCCCCATGGCTATGGCCAGTGATTGAAATTTGCCTGGTTGATTGAGCCATAGTCAAAATTTTCTCTTGGCAGCTGCTGGCTGTCTCTCCCTGGGTCATAGAGGTAGTGTGAAATTTTCTGTGCCATCCCTAAGCTACCATGACTGCAGGTCTAAATTCTCTTTAACAATCAACATTTTGGCTCAACAGATGTTAATTCCTGCCTTCCACAAACTGAACTTCCCTGCCTTTCAGTGACATGTTAAAAGGCTCGAATTTGCTATCCTTTATCATTTGACTGCTGAGAGCAACCCAGTTCAAACTGTGGACACCACAGCTCCTGCTGGTGGATTGGCCATCTAAACAGACAATGTCAAGACAAAGCAGAGCTCACCCTCGTGGAGTGGTTGGCTTCTGGTTTCACTGAGAGCATCCTAAGTCACTTCTGTCATGTCTGACTCTTTGCTACCCCATGGACAGGAGCCTGCTGGGCTCTTCATCCATGAGATTCTCCAAGCAAGAATGCAGGAGTGGGTTTCCATTTCCTTCTCCAGAGGATCATCCTGACTCAGGCATCAAACCCTTGTCTCTTGTGTATCCTCCATTGGCAGGCAGGTTCTTTACCACTAGTGTCACCTGGAAAACCCCCCTAGCTCAGCTTTAAGCTCCTCAAGTATTTTTTAGGGACGACAAAGTAGTCAGTTTCATGGCATTCCCAGCAATCATGTCCATAAAGCAGTGAAAAGTTTTAAATACATTAAATGTAACATCACACAATGAAAATATAATAAGATGAAATAGTAGAAGGAAGCACTTGCTTTGTAAGACAAGCCTTGATAAATGAATCAAACCCTCTCTCACTCTCTCTTTTTTTTTTAACCAAACAAAATTATTAACTAACACAGTTTATCTGGGACTCTGTAGAATTACTCTTACCCACTTATAAAACTGAAGGGATCCTGTTACACATTTTTACCTGTTTTGACATGAGTGTAAGGTTATTATACTTATCTATTACTGTAGGCAAGAATCCCTTAGAAGAAATGGAGTAGCCGTCATAGTCACCAGAAGAGTCTGAAATGCAGTACTTGGATACAATCTCAAAAATGACAGAATGATCACAGTTCATTTCCAAGGTAAACCATTTAATACCACAGTAATCCAAGATTTTACCCCAACCAGTAATGCTGAAGAAGCTGAAGTCGAACACTTCTATGAAGATCTACAAGATCTTCTAGATCTAACACCATAAAAAAATGTCCTTTTCATTATAGGGGACTGGAATGAAAAAGTAAGAAGTCAAGAAATACCTGGAGTAACAGGCAAATTTGGCCTTGGTGTACAACATAAAGCAGGGCAAAGGCTAATAGAGTTTTGTCAAGAGAACGCACTGGTCATAGCAAACACCTTCTTCCAACAACACAAGAGAAGACTCTACATATGGACATCACCAGATAGTCAATTCTGAAATCAGATTGATTCTATTTTTTGCAGCCAAAGATGGAGAAGCATTAAACAGTCAGCAAAACAAGACTGGAAGCTGACTGGAAGCTGACTCTGGATAAGATCATGAACTCCTTTTTGCAAAATTCAGACTTAAATTGAAGAAAGTAGGGAAAACCACTAGACCATTCAGGTATGACCTTAATCAATTCCCTTATGATTATACAATAGAAGTGAAAAATAGATTCAAGGCATTAGATTTGATAGAGTGCCTGAAGAACTATGGATGGAGATTCATGAAATTGTACAGGAGGCAGGGATCAAGACCATCTCCAAGAAGAAGAAATGCAAAAAAGCAAAATGATTGTCTGAGGAGGTCTTACAAATAGCTGAGAAAAGAAAAGAAGCTAAAGGCAAAGGAGAAAACGAAAGATATACCCATCTGAATGCAGAGATCCAAAGAATATCAATGAGAGACAAGAAAGCCTTCCTCAGTGATCAGTGAAAAGAAATTGAGGAAAACAATAGAATGGGAAAGACTAGAGATCTCTTCAAGAAAATTAGAGATACCAAGGGAGCATTTCATGCGAAGGTGGGCACAATAAAGGACAGAAATGGTATGAATCTTTCAGGTGGCAAGAATACACAGAAGACCTATACAAAAAAGATCTTCATGACCCAGATAATCACAATGGTGTGATCATTTACCTAGAGCTAGAAATCCTGGAATGAGAAGTCAAGTGGACCTCAGGAATCATCACTACAAACAAAGCTAGTGGAGGTGATGGAATTCCAGTTGAGCTATTTCAAATCCTGAAAGATGATTCTATGAAAGTGCTGCACTCAATATGCTAGCAAATTTGGAAAACTCAGCAATGGCCACAGGACTGGAAAAGGTCAGTTTTCATTCCAGTCCTTAAGAAAGGCAATGCCAAAGAATGCTCAAACTGCTGCACAATTACACTCATCTCAAAGGCTAGAAAAGTAATGCTCAAAATTCTCCAAGCCAGGCTTCAACAGTACATGAACCATGAATTTCCATGTTCAAGCTGGATTTAGAAAAGGCAGATGAACCAGAGATCAAATTGCCAACATTCATTGGATCATCAAAAAAGCAAGAGCATTCCAGAAAAACAGCTATTTCTTCTTTATTGACTATGCCAAAGCCTTTGACTGTCTGGATCTCAACAAACTGAAAAATTCTTCAAGAGATGGGAATACCAGACCACCTGACCTTCCTCTTGAGAAATCTATATGCAGGTCAGTAAGTAAGAGTTAGAACTGGACATGGAACAACAGACTGGTTCCAAATCAGGAAAGAGTATGTCAAGGCTGTCACCCTTCTTATTTCACTTCTATGCAGAGTACATCATGAGAAACACTGCACTGGATGAAGCATACACTGGAATTCAGATTGCCAGGAGAAATATCACCTCAGATATGCAGATGACGCCACCCTTATGGCAGAAAATGAAGAAGAACTAAAGAGCCTCTTGATGAAAGTGAAAGAGGAGAGAGAAAAAGTTGGCTTAAAGCTCAACATTCAGAAAACTAAGATCATGGTAGCCAGTCCTGTCACTTCATGGGAAATAGATGGTAAAACAGTGGAAACAGTGGCAGACTTTATTTTGTTGGGTTCCAAAATCACTGCAGATGGTGACTGCAGCCATGAAATTAAAAGACCCTTGATCCTTGGGAGAATAGTTATGAACAACCTAGAGTACATCATGAGAAACACTGGGCTGGAAGAAGCACTGGAATCAAGACTGCCAGGAGAAATATCAATAACCTCAGATATGCAGATGACATCACTCTTATGGCAGAAAGTGAAGAAGAACTGAAGAGCCTCTTGATGAAAGTGAAAGAGGAGAGTGAAAAAGTGGCTTAAAGCTCAATATTCAGAAAACTAAGATCATGGTATCCAGTCCTGTCATTTCATGGCAAGTAGATGGGGAAAGAGTGGAAACAGTGGCTGACTTTATTTTTTGGGCTCTAAAATCACTGCAGATGGTGATTGCAGTCATGAAATTAATAGATGCTTACTCCTTGGAAGGAAAGTTATGCCCAGCCTAGACAGCATAATAAAAAGCAGTAACAATAAAAGTTGTTACTTTGTCAACAAAAGTCCATGTAGTCAAAGCTTTGGTTTTTCCAGTAGTCATGTATGGATGTGAGAGTTGGACTATAAAGAAAGCTGAGCACCAAAGAATTCATGCTTTTGAACTGTGGTGTTGGAGAAGACTCTTGAGAGTCCCTTGGACTGCAAGGAGATCCAAACAGTCCATCCTAAAGGAGATCAGTCCTGGGTGTTGCTTTGAAGGACTGATGTTAAAGCTGAAACTCCAATACTTTGGCCACCTGATGTGAAGAGCTAACTCATTTGAAAAGACCCTGATGCTGGGAAAGATTGAGGGCAGGAGGAGAAAGGGATTACAGAGAATGAGATGGTTGATGGCATCACTGACTCAATGGATATGAGTTTGGGTAAACTCCAGTGCTGGGGGGGTCCAGCCCCAGCGGGTCCAGGGGTCTTGAGGGTGAGTGGTGTTGGCGAAGTACTGATCTGAGTCAATGTGTTGATGGAGCAGTCTCTCACTTTGTTGTGGTTGGTTTACAGTTTTATACCCAAGAAACATCCCCATTACATCACATATCATTTTATACAATCCTTTGTTTTCTATCTTCCATCAACAACCTTATCATTGAGCTCATTCCCCAATCTATCATCGAAACACTCCCCTTGCAGAAGTCAGATTTCTGCGTAATCAGATTTAACAATAGTATGTTTATTATTTTATTGTCATCAGCATGTTTCATTCAGTCGTGATAAGTACATCAATCTAGGAAGGTTACATTTTTCTCTTATCAGGTGCAGCTGTGTAGAGGCTTGAGGGAAGGGCTAAGCTTCAAACTGTTTTATTCTAGTAACCTCAACCACTATCTGTCTCATTCTGTTCTGACACTCTGGTTCTTATGAGAAAAGAGGACAAAGAGACAGTTTAGCAGCACTGCTTTAGCAATAAAACCCTATTAACCTTATATAACTCCTATAATGAATCCCTATGTCTACACTATCCTAAAGCAATCAATGCCTCCAACTATGCTGGCTACAGTTATGAGCATTCCTAAGTCCCATCCACCCTGGTCTCTTCCAGGAAAGGAGCCTCCTCCCTGGAGTGGTCGGGGGAGTGGGAGGTGGAAAGATGACCCAAGTACGAACCCTTCTGTTGGTGGCCTTTCCATGACCCCCAGAGAACTCTTGGTAAACTCCCCAATAACAAGTAAGAGGTGTAGTAATCTATTTAAATGTCCCTTTTATTCCTCCTTTGTCCCTGGGGAAGAGAATCTACCTTCCCTGATCCTCTGAGGGAAATAAGGTCTGAGGGAATTATCTCAGGACAAATTCTTTCTAACTGGGACTGACCTACTGAGATGAGCAAATATTCCAAGCATAAACAGAACTTCCCAAGAAAAATACCAGGAGGGGCCTTCCCCCGGGATAACCTAAAGGAAAATCTGCCTTGCAGTTTCCTCCTTAGTCTCCTGACCTTGTCATCTGAGAGAGGGGGCATCCTGATGGCTCCCGGCACTCCAGGAGTTGGTGGTGGACAGGGAGGCCTGGCATGTTGCAGTTCAAGGGTTCGCAAGGAGTCAGACATGACTGAGCAACTGAACTGAACTGAACTGAGACATCATATTAAAAAGCAGAGACATTACTTTGTCAACAAAGGTCCATGTAGTCAAAGCTTTGGTTTTTTCCAGTAGTCATGTGTGGATTTGAGAGTTGGACTATAAAGATAGCTGAGCGGTAAAGAACTGATGCTTTTTAACTGTGGTGTTCAAGACTCTTGAGAGTCCATTGGACTGCAAGGAGATCCAACCAGTCAATCCTAAAGGAAATCAGCCCTGAATATTCATTGGAAGGACTGATGCTGAAGCTGAAACTCCAATACTTTGGCCACCTGATGCAAAGAACTGACCCATTTGAAAGTGACAAATGCTGCTGGGAAAGATTGAAGGTGAAAGGAGAAGGGGATAACAGAGGATGAGGTGGTTAGATGGCATCACCAACTCAATGGACATGAGTTTGAGTAAACTCCAGCAGTTGGTGATAGACAGGGAGGCCTGCTGTCCTGCAGTCCATGGGGTTGCAAAGAGTAAGACATGACTGAGTGACTGAACTGACTGACTGTTAGGTTTCTGTACAACTCTTAGGGAAATCCTAAAATATGAATATCCACCCCATATGATGTTGTGTCTTACAAAATGATGCGTTAAGGAAATCAACTCTATGACTGTTCACAGGATTCCCAATCTACCTTGTGTAACAAAAGTTGCCTGAGATCAGGAAAGAAAGCACTAGACATTTTTGCTGTGGTTTCAGAGCCCCTGGCAATTTGGCATACCTAAGTTGATTGTCACCTTTATTTATTTTTTTCTTTCCAAAATATATTCTCACTGAGATCTGGTGTGACATGTACAATATCACTTTAATCTCTATATCACTACTTCTGGCATGAAAACTTCGCTCTTCATGAGAGGTAACTAAACTGTTATTGGAAATGAAATTACATTAGCTCAGAAAACTGAGCCCTGCCAGCCTGCCCTGTTTTATCAACTACAGAGAAAAAAAAAAAAAATCGGATATCAGACATTCTGATTTGGAATAAGATTTTTCTGGTAGAGAAAGAAGACTTCTAGACAGGACAAAGAAAAATGTGCTACTTGTTAATATTCTCTTATATCATAGAATAAGTTCTACTAAAAAATAGAAAACATTTTTGCTTCATGTATTTGAACAAAATGTTCTAAATTATCTGACATGTTGAAATGCAGTTATCTTCTTTACAGCAGAGGTACAAACTGTTGGAATAAGCATCAAAATATGATCAGGGAGATGGGATTATATTCCTCTTTGTATTCTTTTCTTTTTTTAAAAGAAAAGTTGCTTTACAATATTATGTTTGTTTCAGGTATATAGCATAGTGATTCAGTATATTTGTATAGATTATAATTCTTTCAAAATTATCACAAGATAATGGTTATATTTGCCAATGCTAAGCAACATATCCTGTTGCTTCTCTCTTTTATATACATAGTAGATTGTATCTCTTAGTTGCATACCCCTATTTTGCCCCTCCCCACTGGTAACCACTACTTTGCTGTCTATATTTGTGAGTCTGTCTTGCATATACATTCATTTATATTTTATTTTAGGTTCTACATATAACTGATATCATACAATATTTGTCTTTGTCTGACTTATTTCACTAAACATAATATTCTCTAGGTCAATCTATGTTGTTGCAAATAGCAGAATTTCATTATTTTTTTTAAGATTAAATAATATTCTTTGGTGGGCTCCTTGGGTGGTTCAATGGTAAACAATCTGCCTGCAATACAAGAGACCTGAGTTTGATCCCTGGATTGGGAAGATCCCCCAGAGAAGGACATGGCATCCCACACCAGTATTCTTGCCTGATTTTAATTTCTCAGGCTCCAAAATCACTGTGGATGGTGACTGCAGACATAGATTTAAAAGACACTTGTTCCTTGGAAGGAAAGCTAAGCAAACCTAGACAGTGTAACTTTGCCTACAAAGGTCTATATAGTGAAACCTATGGTTTTCCTGGTAGTTATGTACGGATATGAAAGTTGGACCTAAAGAAGGCTGAGTGCTGAAGGATAGATGCTTTCAAATTGTGGTGCTGGAAAAGACTCTTGAGAGTCCCTTGGATGACAAGGAGATGAAACCAGTCAATCCTAAAGGAAATCAATCCTGAATATTCATTGGAAGGACTGATGCTGAGTAAGTTTCAATGCTTTGGCCACCCAATGCATAGAACTGACTCTTTAGAAAAGACTCTCATGCTGGGAATGATTGAGGGCAGGAGAAGACGGGGGCATCAGAGGATAAGATGGTTGGATGGCATCATCATCTCAATGGACATGAGTATGAGCAAATTCCAGGAGATAGTGAAGGACTGGGAAGCCTGGCGTGCTGCAGTTCATGGGGTCACAGAGTCAGACATAACTTAGTAACTGAACAACAACATTCCACTGTACACTCACACCACCCACCGCCCCGCACCTTCTTTGTCTATTCATCCAATGGTGGGCACTTAGGTCACTTCCATATCTTGCTATTGCAGACAGTGCTGCTATGAACACTGAGGTGCATGTATTATTTCAAACTGGTGTTTTCATTTCTTCCAGATATATATACCAAGGAATGGAATTGCTCAATCATATGGTAGTTGTATTTTCTCTTTGTTGCCTTTAGAATGTACAAGGCTGTATTACTGCACTTAATGGAAAATTACATTTGTTTTTGTCTTGGTATTCTAACATATTGTGATATCCTAGAAAGCACCAGTTGTTTTTTGACTTTATTTATTGAGTGGCTGGTGCTACAGTGGGTAACACATTGAGAGGGCTCAGTGTTTCTTGATTAATCCCAAGACCACTAGGATTCACCTAAGACCTCATATTCGGCTATAAAACACACAACTTACAGGTTAATCATTTGAAGTTCTAGCAATTTGTCATGATGTGTAATGAAAGGAATGGAAAATTTCTCTGGATTAAAGACTTTTCATGTCCTGAATAGGAACTTTTCTTCTCCAGTGGCTGCTTCCTTTTGGGAAAAAGGAAAACCCCGCACAGCTTAGCATGTTGCAACTAATGCTGAGTCACCAAGAATTTCTGAGCAGGTGGATTCTGTGAATAGCCTAAATACCACAGTTAGTGATCCAGAAAGGCAGATGCATCTCCGGAAGTCCAAGATGACTGCTTTTTTATCTTGGATTCTCTGTGGCATGAAATGATTTTCTTTAAAACTTCTACTCCCTGCCCCCAAATTTGTCAAAATCAATTGTTTTGAAGTTACAAAAAAAGAAATAGAACATGTTCTCCATATTCCAATAGAAAATCTATGCCACATGACATCACTTATTAATGCATCACATTAACACTTCATAATATATTCATGTTTGCAAGTAGGATGTTTAATCATATGAATTCCTTCCTATGCCAGTTCTGTTTATTGAGAGACTAAAATGAGGACTGCAAACAATGAGCTCATACAGTACTATTAATATCATCATTTTGACTATTTATTATTTATTGAGCTCTAGCTTCTCCACTGAAGATTAAAGCATAATACTATATAGAAACAATAACAGAAAGACTTCTGCTGATATTCTAATTTCTTGCCCAAGGTTGAAGCTCCCCAGAATTTAAGTATATTTTGATATTTTACTGAGGGAAAAACTATGTCAGACGTGGTGGTGATGGTGGAAAGAAACTGAAATTATTGTCTCAGTCTTCCACCATCCACTTTGCCTAGTTCTTAATTTTAATTTTGCTATGAAGATCAAATCCAAATTTTGTAGGACATTATACAATTCAGAGGGACTTCATTAAGAAGAAGAACACTGTATAAGTTAGATCAGATTGTCATCACAAAATATCATTGATTGGGTGGGTTAAACAATGGGTTTTTTTTTTTGGCTTTTCATATAAGCTTCATTTTATTTATTTTATTATTTAATTATAGTTGGTTTGGGGGTTTCCCTGGTGGCTCAGATGGTAAAGAATCTGCCTGCAGTATGAGAGACTAGGGTTTGATCCCTGTATTGGAAAGATAACCTGGAGAAGGGAATGGCTACACACTCCACTATTCTTGCCTGGGAAATCCTATGGACAGAGGAGCCTGGTGAGCTACAAATATTTTTTTCTCAGATGGATTAGTTAACATTTTCTCTACATTCTTTAAGATTTCAAATTCCAAGCGCAAACTCTTTCTTTTCCTTAGAGTCATGGAGTATTCTCATTTTAAAGTCAAGGTAAAATATGGAGAAGAATACAGCTTCTCAACTTTTTTTGGTAATAATTATGTAAATTTTAGAAGAGAAAAGATACAAGCCTCGAATGGTGCACACTGAGCTTGTATTTAGTTAGAGAAGTCAGACAAGATTTATAAACTAAAAAGCCTAAATTAGCTTCATTTAAAAGGTTCTGTGCCAAAAATAAAAATTTAAAGAGGACTGTACCCTGTTTGGTTAGGACTGCATTTGCATAGTTTTCATGGTAAGAAGGAATCTCACAATATTTGCCCAGCCTGGTGTGCACAGATCATCATAAAGGCCTTTTTATTACCACTGGGTCTCCTATATTTGTGGCCAGTAGCAATTGCCTCTGTCTGAATAAGGCCTAACTAGAAGAAAAAAAAAAATCACTGAGGGTTTTGAAAATAAGATTTATGTACAACGAGTGAATTATATCATATTCAAACTACATATTCTCCAATTCATATCTAAAATTCATTAGCAACATCAGTTGAAAGCTGACAAAACAAATGAATAACAGGTATCTGAATAGCTGTGCAAAGTGAATCCAAGTTACCAACTGATGACTTCATAGAGTTGGAACTGTCCTTTCAGATAAACTGAACTTTTCTTGAAAGTTAATAGTGTTTGTGTCTGAACACTGGAGAGAAATATCTAGCCCTTGAAAACTGCAAATGGAAGCAAACACTTCAAGACTATATTTTCATTGGCTCCCCTTTAGGACTGCAATACCTGAGATGTTTATCTTAAAATTTTAAAATTTCTTTGTCATGGTTATGATATACTTTGAGTAACATGGATAACGTCACTGAAGATGTTCACACCATTATTGACTGTATGTCAAATATTGAGCACTTTTCATATTGCATGCAATCCTCATGATGCTGGGTTCAAGAAGATCTGAAAAATGATGCAGTTTACCCATGGATACAAGGTTACCTCAGGTTAAAATAAAATCAGCATATTTTTTTCTTTTTAAGAAGATAACTATTATCTTGCAAATACAATTTTTTTTCATACTTAAGGTCAAATATTCTAATGTACTGGATAAGCAGGGACTAAGAGAAAGTCATTTTTAAAGGCATGACTTAAAAACATCTCCTCCATGTAAACTAGCCTCCCTGATTTCTTTCCTTTCAGAGTACTTTGTAACTCTGTACTTTGTAAAAGGGCTTAGCAAATTATTTTTTGCCTAAATTTAATCCCTAATGTGTTTATTCTTTGAGATGAACCTTGACTCAGTCATTTCCCTAAAGCTGTGAGCACAATGGCTAGGCTGTTGAAATGACTTAAATATTTCTTGCAAATGGAAGACCAGACAAGTTTATAGGTTTGATGACAGCCAGAAAAACCCAAGCGAGTCCTGCGATTTATCATTCTTGTTTCACCTTCTTCATCAACACTGGAATATGGCCAAATATCCAAATTAATGGGAAGTGACAAGGAAAACTTCATATTATATATGTAAATCTGCTGGCTTCTAAAAAATGTGCTATTTTGGATCCAAATCCTATGTTCCATCCTTCCAGCAAGTAAGTAGACAAGATTATCAGTAAATGAAAAATATAGATCTGACATCCTCCTCAAAATTTTTGAGCTATTTTATTAATGTGAAATATGTTTGACTGAAAAATGTCTACAGTATAATTGCACGTTGGCAAGGAGGCCAAAATTTGAAAGGACTTCTTTTAGCCTTCATGCATGGGATAAGTCCCATTTCGTGTTCAATATGCAGCAGATATTGTGGGCTGTTCTATAGCAATTCACATTCACGAGAGTTGCACTGAAGTAAATACTTTTCAGTACTGAAAGTATAGCTGTTAGTTTAAGTCCTTTTCTTTATTTCTTAGAGAAATGGAATTACAAAAACAAACACTACATGAAGGTAAATATAACATCACAAATGTGCCCAGGTCTGAGAGTTACTGGGAATGGTCAGTTCCTCTAAATAAGAGAGCACTACTTTCAAATATTTTAGTTCAATCTAGAATTAGTAGGGATTCTTAGAATATTTAAAGTAATTGTGTCCTCACCCTCATTAACCTTGACCCAAGATTATACTTCAAGAAGGTTAAAGACCTAAGATTTCACCCCAATTGTCTGAATTGTAAGATTACTTGTAAGAAACATTTTTTAATATCAGGTTTTATCCTTTTAATTGGTCTGTAAAGACAATTCATCCTATGAAACATTAAAATTCCAAATGAATTTTTAATGAATAGTTAATACAAATATGTGGAAGTCGGCATGATAGTCATTGCCATAATATAAAAAGCAGATAAAGAATCAACAACTTCTGAATGTCTAGGAAGATAATCTGAGGATCAAAATTGGGCTTAGAATGAAAAAAATTCAAGTAGAAGGCCAATTAAAATATCAGTCTATTAAAGTGCTGAGTATAGTTGCTGTGTTTCTTAAACTTGGGGACCTCTGATTCCCAGTAGAATAAAATAGATAGAAACCAGACCATGAAAACACTTAGGAAACTCATTCTGGACTTTAGCGTAAAAAGAAATGCTCTTAATTGATCTGTTGGCATAATGAATCCAGATATTGGATTCCTATTATAAGAAAAGAGTCCTCTCTAAAATGAAGGAAGTATTACTTCAGCTATTCTGAAAGCCAGAAGAAAATTTGGAACATAGTGAATATTATTTTTGCTTGAAGATCTTTACCAAATCTAAACAGCAATGTGTCTGTCAATATTCTGGAAAGAGTAATTACCAATTGAATTAGTGGACAGAGACTGGGATTCCATTTAGAGTCTCTATGAATTGTATTATTTGGCATTGAAAATATATTGTCACATTTTTCAGTTGACAAAAGCAAGTTGCTATTTTTAACTCTGAGGTGACATCAGTTTGGAATAATCTGACCTGCTGCAATACATTTTACTTTCGTGTAATGAAAGTTATAAAGAGGATTTACTGACTTTTATTATTACAACTCCACCTCTGGTTCTGCCCATTGTATTTCCTAATTATGCTCAGAGGATGGCTTCTTATCAAGGTGGTTTACTCATGAATAATGTTCTTTGTGTGCCTTCTGTAGTGGACAAGTTAGATTGCTTCTGACATCAGCTAGCCGTAAATTAGCTTCTAGTTCCAGAAGACTGAGAGATTTACTTTGTCAACATCCTTGCATTCAGATGAAAATAACTTCCTTTAGGTTTTATTTGCTTTTTACCCCCAGGCACTGAATACTTCCCAGAGTTCCAAACAGGCTCCTAATTGCATTTAAGGAGACAAAGTATACTTTTCAATACTTCAGGTTGTGAGATTTGTTTTGTGTTTTGTTTTAGACTAATTTAAAAGTATACTGATTAGTCACATTTAAAAAAATAAATAGTTGCACTTGACTAGGGAGTTTGAACTTGACCTTAAGGTGCTCAAGGATTTCACAAAAATAAATTCTAAAACATTATGTGAAATGATTTAAGTAAAGGATTCCAAGTAGGTATTAATAGTTGGGAGAAAAACAATATGGTGATTATGAGAGAGAAATAATCTTTTCCTTATGGACACTGTAACTGCAGAGAAATACTTCTGATGAAGTGGGATTCCTGCTAATAGTTTACTTGCTGGAAAAATTTAGGGACATGACTGGTATTTTTAAAAAGCATATATGTTAGGATTGAAATTTCCTACTATGTTGTATGGAAATTGTTAAGTTTTATTTTAAATCAAGCTTCTTAACTTCCTAAAGATTAACTGAAAAAATAGCGTAATATATTTATTTGAAAGTACACTCATGGTGATTGAGGTTATTAGGTGAGACAAACATTTAGAATAGTTGCTGTTAATACTTTATGATTTTTGGTGGACTAATTCTTTGTAATCATTTGGAAGCTTACTAACATAAAATATATTAAATTTATTTTTGTAACTTATGATTAAGAAGATCATAGCAAACATTGCCAATGTGTCTGGACGAATTTCAGCTAAGTTAAGGGAAGGGGAAAAAAAACTAACAACATTAATCATTTTACTTATTTTTAATTAAAAAATCTTATTGGAGTATAATTGCTTTCAGTGTTGTGTTAGTTTCTGCTGTACAACAATGTGAATCAGCTATGTGTATACATACTTCTCCCTCTTGAGCATTCTTCCTACCCCACCCCCCACATCGTTTTCCTCAACACTACTTTGTTCTTGAATTTCTCAGAACTTCTCTGTGGTTGCAAATTCAGCACAAGATTATTTAGTGGATCGCAACTGGTTCAAGGTAGCATGAAGTTACCTAAGTGTTTTCCAAAGGTAGTCTTAAAAGTCATATTGTCTACGTGAAAAAGAAATACTGAATTCAAATACTTTATTGAAGAGAGCATGTTCCTTCAATTTAAAAGATGGCATTCTGCCAAACTGGATGATTCTTTTTCATTAAATGCGATAGTTAAACAATCTGTCTTGGTGGATTTCCACCCTTTTTTTGTATGTGTTCTGTCACCATCAACAGTAGAGTCAATAGTTCACTGCTGGGCAGTGCCAGCCCAGGAGGAGACCCAGGTTCACAAGAGGGGAGGGAACTTAGACCAAGAAGCCTGGACCCTGTGAAAGTGGTGGCAACAGCTGAAAAAGAGGACCCTTTAGTTTGGAAATAAAATTAAAATAACTGTGGAAATTGCAGGGAAGTCTCAATCTGGAAGAGCACCCCCCAAAATTGACACTTTTGAACTGTGGTACTAGAGAACTCTTGAGAGTCCCTTGGCGTGCAAGGAAATCAAACCAGTCAATCCTAAGGGAAATCAACCTTGAATATTCATTGGAAGGACTGCTGCTGAAGCTGAAGCTCCAATACTTTGGCCACATGATGTGAAGAGCCAACTCTTTGGAAAAGACCCTGATACTCGGAAAGATTGAGCAGGAAGAGAAGGAGGTAACAGAGGATGAGACGGTTGGATGACATCACTGACTCAATGGACATGAGTTTGGGTAGACTCCAGAAGATAGTAAAGGACAGGGAAGCCTGGCATGCTGCAGTCCTTGGGGTCGCAAAGAATCTGACACGATTGAGTGACTAAATAACAATGCTGGGATACAGCTTTCAACGTGCAGAGTAGGTTTAAAGAATGCCCAACAAGTGAACCAGGCTGTCCAAAGACTCCAATTGATGGACGCAAGCATAAGGAAAATGCAGATGATGCCTGGCAGCTGAGAAACGAGTTGGCAGGTAAAGAGAAATCACAGTCAATGAGCTGGAAGGATAGGCATGTTTCTTCTCTGGACTTGACTGCTCTTGAGAAAATAACGAGTGAATGGTAGATCTAGAAGATCTGAGTGCAAAGTACTTGAAATAAAGGGTCCAAGAGGATAACAAGTTCAGGGAAGTTCAGCTCAGTGACATGGTAATAATAGCAAATAGTCTTTATTAGTTGGAGAAGGAAATGGCAAACCAGTATTCTTGCCTGGAAAATTCCATGGGCAGAGGAAGCTTGCAGGCTACAGTTCATGGGGTCACAAAGAGTCAGGCATGACTTAGTGACTGAGCATGCACTCTTTATTGATTATCTATTGTGTGTCAGATTTTGAGTTAAGCCATCAACACATGCCATTTACTTGGCAGGACTGCTTTAGAAAGTATTTTTATCCCATTTAGGGATGAACAAATGTTGAGTGTGTTTTTGTTTTTTTGTTGTCATGGACAGAGAGTCTGTCCTGCTTCCTTCCAGTATAGCTCTGACAACTTGCCCCAGGTCCAGATATCATCCTGAGCATTTTTTTCTACTTTTGCTCTCTAAGTTGTAAAGATTGGGATATACAACTTGCCTGATTGCATTAAAAATATTTTAACAGCTATATAGTGAAGTGACAGATTTTAGGTAGGTTTTTGTTAAAATATTTGGTGGTTTTTAAACATATCAGTTTTCTTTTGCTATTTAACTGAACATAGAATTATTTTAGTGTAACTTTAACAATTATGACAGTTCATAAAGCACTAGGGGGTAAAAGATATTGAGTTAAACTAGCCAAGCATGGAGCGTGGAGTCTGCTATAAATATCAGAGATGAATTTGTCATAAATCACTAGATTCAGAACATAAAATACCCTTGTGCATGAAGTATACATAAACTGCTACATTTTTAAGTGACGTGTGTACTATAGCAGTACAGCAGCAAACTAAGCTTAGAAGAACTTGCCAGATTTTCCTTTCAGTTATCAACCATCAAATGTGTCTTTAACCATTGCTTGTAAAGCCATCATGAAAGAAAAACATCCTAAGTACAGACTCAGTTCTATGATGATCATAGGAGAGAAACTATATATGTACATATGTATATGTGTATATATATATATATAATCTCCATTACAGAGTGTCTTCTGGGAGATGATGAATATAGAAGTCTGCATTTATGTTGTACATTGATTATGATATCATCTTTATCCAATAACTTGAGAAATTAACATTGCTATTTTTGAACAAAAGATAGAAAACAACTTGAAATTGCTTAGGTTACAATTAAGAGTGCTATTTCTGTTAGAGCATTGCAAAATAGATCCAGGAAGAAATAAGTGAGTTTATAGAGTATAGTTTGGTTATATGTGGACAAACTCCAGTTAAAAATTTTAGAAACCATTCTCTGTCAGAGAGAAATCAATTTCTATATCCCCAAAAGAGTGTGAGTTTGCAACTGTTGATAAATACTATAAATCTATAAATATACTAACTACCACATACCAAAAGGCATGAATGACTTGTTTAATATTACTTAACTGCAAGAAAGATGTTTTACTGTCCACCAAAAATATCGAGGGTCTTCCCTGGTAGCTCAGGGATAAAGAATCTGCCTGCAGTGCAGGAGATGTGGGTTTGATCCCTGGGTTGGAAGATCTCCTGGGGAAGGAAATGGCAAACCACTCCCCTATTTTTGCCTGAAAAATCCAGTGGACAGAGGAATCTGGAGGCTTACAGTCCATGGGGTCATAAAAGAGTCAGACATGACTTAGCGACTAAATAACAGCAAAAAAATATTGACTGTAATTATTATATTTATCAGAGCCCCAAAGCTGAAAGCCTAATGATTAAACAACATTCTCCAGAAACTAATATGAATCAGACGCTTGTTTTCTAACCATATCAGTGAAATGAAGCTTAAATTTGTGTTAAACGAGATCGGAAAGCTTAACGCATCTAATTCAAGTAAAAAAAAAAAATTTTTTAAATTAAAAGGTGGAGGGAGGCTCTGATTTCACACTGTTGTTACTTTAGGTCTAACTAGTAGGGAGAAAGACTTTCAGTACATTCTAACAGAGAAAAAGGGAGACGAGACATAAACAATGATGGGGAAGTGCAGCAACATGAAGACTCAGAAATCAATATATATTCTGTATGGAGCACCCGTGCATTGTTGCTTACTATGTAAAATGACTACATTGAAAATAAGATATACATCTCTCATATCCTTTTATTTTCCTTAAGATTTGCTTTAATGAGCTGAGGGTATGCATTCTCCTTACATGTAGTTAAACAAATAGAAGGATAAGGAAAAATGCATATGTAGACTATAACATTGTCATTTAAAAATAAAATGAACATAATTTATTTGGTGCCATTATATTTAATCTCTAATTGAGGCTTCCCAGGTGGCACAGTGGTACAGACTCCACCTGCCAGTGCAGGAGACGCAGGTTTGATTCCTGGGTTGGGAAGATCCCCTGGAGGAGGAATGACAACCCTTCCCAGTACTCTTGCCTAGGAAATCCCATGGACAGAGGAGACTGGTGGGCTACAGTTCACAGGGTAGCAAAGAGTCAGACACGACTGAGAGACTAAACAACAATAATATGAAGAAAAGCATTACTAAGGTGAAAAATATTCTGGGACTGTCCCAGTAAACCCTGATAGACTGCCTTAAACCTAAACTTTAAACCTAACAATCAAGACTACACTTTACAAGTGAAATAAAAGAGCCTGAGTGTTATAACCTTAATGCTTTATACATTTGCTCCGTATTTGATGTGTTTTGTTATTTACTTATGTCTCCAAAAATGAAATGTATTTATATAACATGAAAAAAATTAATAAATAACACCGAATTAGTTACTGAAGAAATTACTTGAGTCAGGTGGATAAAGCTGTGAAGTCAGAATTACTCGTGGATTTTGTCCTTAGTTCTGCCATCCTTGAACACTCAGCTGAGATGCTAAAATCTGCAGTAAGCACCTGGTCATCAGGTAGCAGCCAACTAGTTAACAGGAGTCTTGGAGAAAGTTCTCAGTTCCAATGGGACTTTCCAATCTTCAAACAGTGACAGAAATTTCGCTACTGTCATACAGCAGAAAGCCAAGTACTATTAAACACAGATTAAGATTTTTTAAAAAAAAAATTGGAGAACTTCAAATATCAGTGTTTTAGAGACAAAATTGCCTCCTCAAATTGCTTTGGGTGACACCTCAACTGCTCATTTCTATGCTGTCTCATGAACTTTACCTCATCAGGAAATTCCGTCTGTTGATGGTCTGTTGTAAAAGTAGCCATGTTTATTATTCACTCAGGTAAAACAGGGTAAACGTATCTATTTAATAGTAATTAAGTGGCTTCTTATGAAGGAATTTTAAATGCATTTCCAATAGAGATAACTTAGAGCATAGTCATAGAGTGATGAAAATGCTAGAAATAAGGAAGAAGCTTTACTTATTTTCTGTTTTTGATGCACATGTCAAATTATTTTCCCCTCTCTCAGTTAAAAATACAGCAATGATTAAGGAGAATGATAGAATATTCATTAGCAAAAATACTTTAGAAAATATTAAAAGTTAATTGCTAATTTTTATAAATTTTAATTACAATACTTTTACTTTTGACTAGCTTAAGCATGCAAATAAAAATATTGAATAATTTGAAATGGTATTTAAACATATTCTGAAAATATTCTGATATATTTTTAAAATGTTTACATTTGTATGCCTGTGTTCAATTTTTAAGATAACAGTTTGAGATGGTATTCTGGGATCAGCATACATAAGCACTAATGTTATCTGTATCAGAAACTTAAATTGTTTTTCCTCAGAGAATTCTTCAAAGAAACTTTAATATATGTATCTTTACTTTTTTCACATTTTATTTCAGAAAACTTCACTGGGTATTATACTTTCTCAGAGACTTTCAACACTTTATTTTTCTCAAGTGATTCTATAACTTTAGAAAAGACACAATCCAATCTCTTAGAAAATGGCCTTTGTTATAAAAAATGTCCTCATTTCCTTCTCTAGAAAAGATACACTAAAAATAAACCTAGCTTTTTTGCTGCTTTCCCGTCTTCTTCACCATCTCTCTTCCTTCCTCCTGGTGATTGGTAGCCATTCAGTCATGTTTCTTTCACTGTCTTTGAAAATTGGTTCCATTATTTACAGTACTATCTCTGGAGCTGACATTTTTTTCCATTTTCAATATTAAATATTTTGTTTCAATTTTTGAAATTGCAAGCCCAGCCATTTTTTCCCTATATTTGTCAGTCAAAGGATTGAAAATAATTTAACCAAAATAAATTGAAAGCTTTACATACTTATAATAATTTGTATTGGTTACTACTGAATGTGGCAAATAGTCCATTTGTTTCACTCAGCACCCATTACAACTCCATTCTCCTTTCCTTTCTTCTATGGTAAAGCTGGAAAATTAAATTCTAAAACCCCGGCCTCCTTCAAGGGACTGGGATACAACGTGAGTAAAGAGATGGCATAGGTGAGAGGTGACTGATAAGCTGGCCACTGGAAGACAATGTGGTAAGTGCTCTGACGAGGAAGCGTATGTACAAAGGGCTCTAGGCACACATAGGAATATTTACCATTTCTTAACTCATTTCACGTCTACACTCTCTGGGGATAAAGTTGATATAGGGATGTTCCTGGCAGTCCAAAGGTTAAGACTCCATGCCTCTACTTCAGGGGACATGGGTTTGATCCCTGGTTGGGCATCACCGACTCCATGGACATGAGTTTGAGCAAGCTATGGGAGTTGGTGATGGATAGGGAAACCTGGCATGCTGCAGTCCTTGGGGTCACACAACTGAGTTACTGAACTGAATTGAACTGAACCGGGAATCTAAGATCCCAAATGCTCTTCTGCATGGCCAAAAAAAATTTTTTTAAGTTGATAGCCGTGTGCCGACTGCAAAGCTTGTCCTGACAGCCTGGTGCTTTGCTGAGGAAATTTCCCCCATTGCTTACTTTAGTTCTGTGATTTTGAAGGGATCATTTTAAAATGGCACCAGAATGTGTTCCAAAATAAGAAACCAAAATCATTGTTCTTCTACTATGTTCTGCACTTTATTTCCCCTTTTTAAACTTTCTGTTTACAGATCCTTGGAGTCATTTTGAGTTCAATTCTTTCCTCATATCCAGGCTGTCACCCAGTCCTGTCAGTTCTTCCCTGGTACTGTACTCTATTTTTTTTTCCCCCTAAATTCTTTCCTATCCTTGCATTAGTCAAGGATTTTATCTTAATATTAATAATGCTGTCAGTTGCTCACTAGTGTCCAACTCTTTGTGACTCCATGGTCTGCAGCCTACCAGGCTCTTCTATCCATGGAATTCTTCAGCTAAAAATACTGGAATGGATAATCATTCCTTCTCCAGGGGATCTTCCTAACCCAGGGATTGAACCTAGATCTCCTGCATTGCAGGCAGATTCTTTATGGGGAACCACAAGGGAAGCCCAAAGATCTTATCATCTCCTTCACAAGTTTTACAAAATTTCCTGTCTTATCTTTTGGACTCCATTTTGTCCTTCCAACTCTAACTCTATCAAAGTCTGTGATTACTTTTGCTAGTGATCGTTTCAAAACTCTGAAATATTGTGTGTTGCATGCAGAAGGCTGGGTGGGTGACCTTTGTGTATCACTCCCTCCTTGTTTGCCCTAGAACTCTGCAAATGCCTCCCACTACAGTCTTGGCCGTGTAACTGGCTTTAGCAATGAAATATGGCAGAATGAGGATGCCAGCCAGTTCTGCATCAAAGCCTGAGACATCACATGTCTTCCCTTGCTAGCCTGTGAGCCTGTGGTCCATCAAGAGGAAAGCATGACCCTGGTAACCACTATGTCCCCAGAACTGATAGGAAGGGGCACACCTGAGCCTGTGCTGGAAGGCTGAAGTCTGGTGTGACCCAACCTCACTGGTGATGTTAATTTTGATCACCTGGCCAATATGTTGTACAATTTTGACACTGTATTGTTGCCAATCAATAATCTGTGGGGAAGATTCCTTACCACCATGTAAATATACTCCTTGTATAAGTTTTACCTAGGTTGACTATCCGTTGATGATTCTTGCTTGATCCAATCTTTACTATGATGGATGCAAAATTATTACCATTCCCTCCATATTTATCATTTGACTTTTCCTCCTATCATCTACTAGTCTGCTTATCTGTCATCTCCCTATCCATCTGTCTGTCTGTCTATCTATATATATAATGAGGCTCCAGTGGTAAAGAATCTGCCTGACAATGCAGGAGATGCAGGAGACATGGGTTCAATCCCTGGGTCTGGAAGATCTCCTGGAGTAGGAAAAGGCAACCTGCTCCACTCTTCTTGCTTGGAAAACCCCATGAACAGAGGAACCTGGTGGGCTACAGTCCATGGAGTCACAAAGTCGGACATGACTGAGCACACACCTGTCCATACATTCATTAATCATCATCTATCCATCAATAATCTATTCATTATTGGTATGAAATGATACTCTTTCTTTCAATGGTTTAAATTCTTTAGTGTTCTTAATTATTTTGGTTCTCAAGTTGTTCCGAATTTAGTCAGTGGAAGCCCTTTCCATCTGGGTCCTATGTCTTTCACAAATGTACCTATCAGTTTTTAAGGACTTCTTTAATTTGTGACATCAAAAGATGCTCTGTGCCCTGGTGCTGGGATCACCCATTGATCTGTAGAGTGCTAGTTCCTTTTAGCGGGGGTGATACTAGAGATTATGTTCTAGGTGCTTAGTGTAGCACTATGCTTTTTATTTTTAAAACATCAATAATACTTTTGGTGATAATAATATTAAATTATGGTTAATGATATTTATATTGAATAACTTACATATCAATGAGATTATCTGAAGATATTCTGTACACACATTTTTAATATGAGATTGGACATATTCATATGTCTTTCATAAGGTCAAAATAAAAATGTGTTTAAAAAAACTATGTCTCCTGTGAATCTACTTTGTGCAAATCATAAGGTATCTAACCACAAGCTACCTTGGCGATAATGTCTCACAAACGGGTCTTTTGTGGTCAGGCTCTGCTGTCTGCTATGGGACTTTTTTCAAAGTGAACCCTTTGCTTGGCTTGGCTGATGTGGACACTAAGGTCTGAACTAGAGAAAAAGGGCTAAATTTTTAAGCTTATCCTTACTTAAGAGGAATGAGTCATCTTGGATCTGAATTACATAGGACCACAGAAAATATACAGTCTTGCTTTCTCTTGGCTGCATTGAAACAGTCATCTTAGGAATATTTTTTTCCCTTATATCTTGGCAAAGTCACCAGGCACTAGAGAGCTGGCTGGAATAAACTCTTGTGGTAGACATTCTGAAACAGGTTCCAATCCAGGTACAGTCTTCCTTTCTCCAGCAACTGGGGAAATGAGACAGGACTGGAAGAGGTTTTCTACAACCAGGTCTGAATACCATCACACATAAAATATAGATCGCAGTGTGCAAATTCTCTCTTTTGATTATCAAGTTCTTTCTTTCTTTACATTTTCAAGCTGCTTTTCTCAGTGGTGTTATAAAATTGTCTGAAGTACAGGAAAAATCTTGGTTTTATTGCTATTTTCAGTGAATTATTTCCCTAAGCTTTCAAAGAAACTTTCCTTTTTCTTTCTAAGTTAGAATAGTTGTGTTCTCATTTTCTTTAAGATTTTCAAAACAATGATCAAATGAAAATATTGAAAGTTTGATGAAAATCACTTGTATCATACAATCTGGAAGTAAAAAAGCTTCTATTAATATTACTCTAATAAACATCTTTCTGTGGCTTTAGTTTTAGTAACATTCTGACATATCATGGCTTAATTTTTTGTATCATTAACAATTATTTTGACAGCTTTCATTCAGAGCATCCAAGTAGCTAAATTTTTAAAAAATAATTTTTTCAACACTTGAATGTGCATAATATAATTTCTCATTTAAAGTTTGTTAGTATTGTAAAATGATTACAATATAGGAAAGACTAAATCTAGACAATACTAAAATATTACAATAATATAATAATGAAAGTCAAAGTGTTAGTTGCTCAGACATGGCCGACACACTGCGACTCTATGGACTGTAACCCACCAGGTTCCTCTGTCCATGGAATTCTCCAGGCAAGAATACTGGAGTGGGTTACCATTCCCTTCTCCAGGGGATCTTTCTGACTTGGGGATCAAACCTGAGTCTTCTGCATTGCACGTAGATTCTTTACCATCTGAGCAACCAGGAAAGCCCAACATAATAATAATGCAATGTATAGGATAATAATGCGAGTGGAAGAAAACTTATAGCTTTCTTTAGATTTTCTGAAGCTTTTATTTTACATTTTCTGATGCATGCACGCTAAGTTGCTTCAGTCGTATCTGTCTCTTTGCAACCCTGTGGACTACAGCCCACTAGGCTATGTCCATGGGATTCTCCAGGCAAGAATACTGGGGTGGGTTGCCATTCTCTTTTCCAAAGGATCTTCTCTTATTAGATTTGTTGTATCCTTCTAGTTGTTTGAAATGTTTGTATGCCCACATTTGTTCATTGGCTGTATTAGCTAATACACCTTATACACAGTTAACAAGTTCTTCATACTTCAAATGCGTGTGTGTGTGCTCAGTCACTTCAGTCATGTCTGACTCTTTGAAATCCTATGGACTGAAGCCCACCAGGCTCCTCTGTACATGGGATTCTCCAGGCAAGAATATTGGATTAGGTTGCCATGCCAATCTCCAGGGGATCTTCCCAACCGAGGGATCAAACCCATGTCTCCTGCATCTCCTGCATTGCAGGTGGATTCTTTACCCATTGTGCCATAGTTTTGCTTGGTTTCCATGACACACTTTCCCGTTCTCTTTAGTGCTCTGACTTCTCTTCCTAGTCATCTTGTAAGTTGACTATTCTCTGACCATTCCCATCACTCCTCAAGGTCTCATGGTAAACCTTCTTCCATTCTCAGCCCACATATACTCTCTACATAATTCTATTAGGCCCTTAACAAGGGTTCTTAATCTAGAATCAAAAGGGACGTTCAGAGTGTTTAAAAACATTGCTGTGCGTAAGTTCATTTTCACCATAGCATTCACCAGCTTCTTGAAGGCAAGGATGACAAAATTAGTGATAATAATAATAAACAATGATTGATCTATATATACTATTGATTCCCATATTGTTATCCTCATTGTAGTCTTGCTCCTGTTTACTGCACTGAAATCTTTCTGTACCCTCCAAATCCTCCTGGGTTCTTGTTCAGTGAATATTATTACCATCTGCACAGGGTCCCATGCTGGTAACATCAAAATTTTATATGAGTCTTTCCCTTTTCCTTTAACCCATGCAACACATGCAATAGATCCCAGAGCTCTATCCATACTACCATACCAACATTTCAAGGGTCCCTCCACTCCTCCATCAGTAGAAAAGCTACCAATATTTCTAGCTTCTGTAACAGTTTTCTAAGTGGGCTCCCTGCCTCCAGACACAGCCCCTTCAATCTCTTCTCCATCCCAAGGAGTCTCTTAAAAAAATTAAACTGATTATATTATAGTTTAGCATTAAAACTAGTGTTTGTGTCCATGATTCAAGGAATAAACACAGACTGTACCTTTGCATACAGGATTTTATGCCTGTTCTCTGCAGGCATCAGGTAAGAATCCCTCATTCTCAGTCTGTGTGCTAGTCACACTACATTCCTAGATATTCTAAGATCTGATCCTACCTCCATACTTTGACAGGTACTGTTCTTTCTCTCTGCAAAACTTGTTTTTTCTCCACCATTCCTCTTACTTGTCTTCATGTCTCTAATTAGACCTTAGTTTCACTAAGTGCGATCATATGCCTAATGGACAGAGATTAGTTGGACACATCTCCTAAATAACGCCACAGTTCTCTATAATTCCTCTGGCACAGCACTGTGCAGACACTTTACCATCAATGTACCACTTTACATTTGCATAATCTTCCACCATATCTCTCACTCCAACCACCCCCAAATATATAGCCAAGTAAAATCAGTCCTTGCTGTGCAAATGCAGCTTCAAGACAAGCCATGTAGGCATACCTTCAACAAGATTGCCAGTACTAAACTCATCTTATGGGGAAATTCTGGAGCTTCCACCTGACATTTCCTCTAATTTATTTAAATGTATTTACCTGTTGTTGCTTCGGTATGGCTGCAAATGTTCCAATGGCAGAGATAGACTCCCCCAACTCCCACCCTGTGCCTTCTGTTTTATCCCTAATACAAACCTGCTACAGTGAATAGTACATATTATATGATTCAGAAGTTTTCCAAATATTAATATATCCATGACCTACAATTTCAAACAAAGATAGGCTGCAGGTAAAAGTTTATAGTGAGTAAATAGAGTGCTCCTTCTAGTTAAAATACATTCACCAATGCCCCTTGAATCATGCAATTTAACAAGCTACAAATCCTAATTGTAAAGCTTGTTTTACATTGTGACCACACATTCATTCACAGAAATTTTGTCAAATGCCTTCATGAAACCCACATGCACTCTGTCTACAACTGATATTACTACTAAACTTTTAGAAAACAAATAGAATGTGAAAAGCTCATACTCTAGAGCAGCATCTATCCCTGAATAGCTCATAGAGTAGGGAAACGTGTGTGTAACTGAACACCTCACAATGTCATAGGGGCCATAAGAGAGATCCAAAGAAAGTGATCTGCAGGAACAAGGAAAAGCAACTGGCCAACTCTGCCATTGGTCCATCATTTTATTCCTTGGATGTACTTTGGAAGGAAAGCTATGATAAACCTAGACAGAGTATTATAAAGCAGAGACATCACTTTGCGAACAAAGATCCATATAATCAAAGCTATGGTTTTTCCAGGAATCACATATGGGTATGAGAATTGGACCTTAGACCTGCCATATGACCCAGCAATCCCACTGCTGGGCATATACACCGAGGAAACCAGAATTGAAAGAACCACGTGTACCCCAATGTTCATCGCCGCATTGTTTACAATAGCCAGGACATGGAAGCAACCTAGATGCCCATCAACTGATGAATGGATAAGAAAGCTGTGGTACATATACACAATGGAATATTACTCAGCATTAAAAAAAAATTCATTTGAATCAGTTCTACCCAGGTGGACGGAACTGGAGCCCATTATCCAGAGTGAAGTAAGCCAGAAGGGAAAACAACAATACAGTATACTAACGCATATATATGGAATTTAGAAAGACGGTAACAAGAACCCAACATGCGAGACAGCAAAAGGAACGCAGATGTATAGAACAGACTCGTGGACTCTGTGGATGAGGGCAAGGGTGGGATGATATGGGAGAATGGCATTGAAACATGTTAATTACCATATGTGAAATCAATCGCCAGCCCAGGATTGATGCTCGGGGCTGGTGCACCGAGATTTCCCGGGGGGAGGGAGGAGGGAGGGAGGAGGGAGGGGGGTTCTGGAGGGGGAGCATATGTAAACCCATGGCTCTATCATGTCATTGTATGGTAAAACTAATAAAAAAAAAAGTGAAAGTGAAATAAAAAAAAATATTGCTTCGTTCTTGTAACAGGAATTCTTATTGACCTCTTTATTGTCTAGGAGAATATTGGATGTATTGACATTCCTGAAAACTATATTTGTAATATGGAATTGATTTCATACATATTAAATGATTTATTAAATACCTATTAAAGTATAAATATTAATAATTTCAAAAAAAAAAAAAGGCTGAGCGCTGATGAATTGATGCTTTTGAATTGCAGTGCTGGAGAAGACCCTTGAGAGTCCCTTGGACTGCAAGGAGATCAAACCAGTTAATCTTAAAGGAAATCAGTCCTGAATATTCATTGGAAGGACTGATGCTGAAGCTGAAACTCCAATACTTTGTCTATTTGATGCAAAGAGCTGACTCATTGGAAAAGAGCTTGATGCTGGGAAAAATTGAAGGTAAAAAGGGAAAGAGGTGGCAGAGGATGAGATGGTTGGATAGCATTGCCCATTCCGTGGACATGAATTTGAACAAATTCCAGGAGATAGTGGAGGATAGAGGAGTCTGGCGTGCCACAGTCCATAGGGTTGCAAAAATCAGACATGACTGAGCATCTGAACAGCAGCAACATACCAATCTGGTTTCCAGTGATTACTAATTTCCTTTCCACTGGCTCACATCTCAAATAATTAACCAGTTGCTTTGGAGCTTTGCCCTAATTCTATGAGAATACAAATTCGAGGAAGAAAAAGCATGGAGACAAAAGATGATCAGCATATGAATTTGTTGACCATATCTTCTAAAACTTTTTGAAAGCAGGGTAACATTTCTTCTTCTCTACTGTTTCCTTAATGACTACTGATGGTAGCTGAGGGCTCTCTGGGACAAGTTCTTGCAGTACCTTTGAACAATTCATCTGGGTCCAGAAAATTGGATTCATTTGAAAACCCTCTTACAATCTCTTCACTAATCTTTCAGTTTCAATTCCCCATCCTTGATATATTTTCCACTCTTTCCAGCCTGAAGATTATTCTCTTTGACAGGAAAGACAGAAATAAAATAGGAGGCTCCTGTTTCCTTTCTCTCTTTCTTGTTTTGTTAACTTTATACCATCTGTCCATAATCAATAGGATTACTTCTTCATACTTTCCTTGATCAGGACAGAACTATCTAACATGCTATTTTTGGCTTCTTCTGAACATTAGTCTTTATAACAAGATGCTAGACTAGATACTGAATGTTCATATATTAACATTTCCTTAGTTGTCTCTTTTTTCTAGATTAAAAAATGTTTCAAATAATCTAACATTAACTCTATATTCATTTATAGATACTAGAAACTCCTTTAGTGTTCATATTGTATCCTCTTTCAGAGATGTCTAGCTGAGGTGCTGTAAGGTTAATTTTCCTCTAGGCACCATGACATTAAATGGGCAGGGGAAACCTTTTCTTTCTAGTTCCAAGGACACTCCTCTTTCCAGAAGTCTCTTTCTCATCTTTTCATTAACAACAGATTTATTTTTCCCAGAGAAAGTACTGTAACCCCTTTAAGTGTCTTTCAAGAGATTTTCCACACAAATAAAGCAAATACATATGTATAAATTTGCAAATACTCATGATAAACAAATACTAGTGTATTTGTCTGCTGAGGCTGCCATAACACAATGTTACAGACTGGGTGGAAGGTAGACGTCTAAGACAAAAATGTTGGAAGATTTGATTTCTTCTACGGTTGCTTGCCTTGGCTTGCGGATAGTTGCATTTCTCACTATGTCCTCACCTGATCACCACTCAGTGTGTATATTGTCTGTGTTCTTATTTCTTCTTTCAAGGAACTAGTCATAGTTCATGAGGAACGCCACCCATACAACTTCAATTTACTTTCATTAACTCTTTAAAGACCCTATCTCTGACTACAGTCACATTCTGAGGCACTGGGTTTAGAATTTTAAAATATGAATTTGGGAACTCAAAAGTCACCTCACAACAAATATTTTGCCAAAAACGCAGTTCTCATATTTTCTCTTAAAAATATATCTTAGACATCTCTGATCTCTTAAGCTACGTATGTTGTTGGCGTTTAGTCACTCAAATGTGTCTGACTTTTTGCAACCCTGTAGACTGTAGCCCACCAGGCTCTTCTGTGTATGGGATTTCCCAGGCAAGAATATTGGAGTGGGTTTCCATTTCCTTCTCCAGGGAATCTTCCTGACTGACGTATCGAACTCGACTTTTCCTATATTGGCAGGTGGACTCTTTACTATTGAGCCACCTGGAAAGCCCAAGAATTATATATATATATATATATATATATATATATATAGTTCTAACTTTTTAAAACAAACTTTTTTAATATAAATGTGTCATAATAATCATTACCATTCTTTAATGACAAAAGCATTTTCAAATATAAAAAGGCATTTCAGTGAATAATATTGAATATAGGTCATTTTACATATAAGGAAATATGTGTAGGAGATATTCCCAATAGTGGAATACAAATAGGGCAAAAAGTAACAGTGATTTAAAAATATTCTTTGTAACTAGTATTGAATTGCCTTCCATATAGTTGTACTAATTTATGTTTTCAGCAAAAAAGTATGAAACTGCCCCTGGGTTACCAAATTGTTTAATGGTTGCCAATACATGTAAGTGAAAACTACATTTTTTTCTAATTTTTTATATTTCCTTCATTATAAGGGAGATCAGTTGTCTTATCATGTTTAGGAGTCATATATTTGTATATCATTTTCTGTGATCTGATTTTTCATACACTTTGCAAAATTTGTACAGTTTTTAATTTTAATTTTCTCTTTAATTGGAAGAAATATTTTGTACATTAGGGAAGTTAACATTTAATACATTAAAGAAATTAACTTTGTCATGTGGGGCTGCAAATTTTTCTCATTTGTCTGTTGTCTTTTGATTTTTTATTTTTGTTTATTCAAGCAGAACTATTATAATGTTGAAGTATTATATAGTTGAATTTATCAATATATTTTTATGGAGCTTCTGGAATTTTATGCCACTTAAAGGCCTTCACAATTCTGAGATTATAAAAGAACTCCATATGCTTACATTTTTCTACTAATGCTTTATGTTTAATTTTTCATCTATAATTCTTGAATCTATGTGGAATTTATTGTATGTGAGGTGGAAATATAAACTTGTTTATTTTTACCAAGTGGTTAACATTATCCCAATGACTAGTTTATTTAGAATCCATATTTCCTTACTTAACTTGAAATGTTCTCTTTATCAAATGAAAAAAAAGCTGTATATATTTAGAGGATTTTTTATTCTGTTCAATCTAGTTATAAGCATATACTACTCTGTTTTTATATAGTTAGCTTTATAATGTGATTTAATAATTTTCAGACAGCAGAGACATTACTTTGCCAACAAAGGTCCATGTAGTCAAAGCTTTGGTTTTTCTAGTAGTCATGTATGGATGTAAGAGTTGGACTATAAAGAAAGCTGAGCGTTGAAGAACAGATGCTTTTGAACTGTGGTATTGGAGAAGATTCTTGAGAGTCCCTTGGACTACTATCCAACCAGTCCATCCTCAAGATCAGTCCTGAATATTCATTGGAAGGACTGATGCTGAAGCTGAAACTTCAATACTTTGACCACCTGATGTGAAGAACTGACTCATCTGAATAGACTCTGATGCTGGGAAAGATTGAAGACAGGAGAAGAAGGGGATGACAGAGGATGAGATGGTTGGATGGCATCACTGACTCAATAGACCTGAGTTTGAGTTAACTCCAAGAGTTGGTGATGGACAGGGAGGCCTGGCATGCTGCAGTCCATCAGGTTGCAAAGAGCCAGACGTGACTGAGCGACTGATCTGACTAACTGATAGACCTCATTATGCTGTTGTTTTTTCCTTTTCGGGAATGTAAGCGAACTTCCCATTTGTTTAAATGGGTATATTTTTGTGTCTTTCAGCAAAGTTTTCTTCTTATAGATGGTGTCTATTACTCCTTAAATTTACCTTCAGTACTTCAACTGTTTCTTCAATTTATTTATTTATTTGGCTGCATCAAGTCTTAGTTGAGGCATGTGGGATCTTCACTGTGCCATGTGGGGTTATTCACTGTGGTGCAAAGACTCTCCAGCTGTGGTGCACAGGCTTAGTTGCCCTGTAGCATGTGGGATCTTAGTTTCCTGATCAGGAATTGATCCTGCATCCCCTGCATTGCAAGACGGATCCTTAACCACTGGTCCACCAAGGAAGTTTCATGCATTTCAGCAATTTTTTTTTCTTTTGCTACTATCAAAGATTTTTCCTCCTACAACTAGTTTTTACTTGCATTAACTAGACTCTGGAGCAGCATTCCATATATTTTATTATGGTTCTTAGAGCACTATGATATTTTCTGTAATATGTGCATGTTTACAGATATTCTCCCATATAGAGAGATTCCTCCCTTATTTTTCTTGCTATAGCACTTAGCATAATACTGTATCAATACGGACATTTATAAACAATGTTTAAAAATTTTTTCTACCTAGTTATGTTCCAAAATAAACTGAGATCTTATTTTTAAAATAATTGTTCTATTTTTAAAATACCTGTTTTCTTTTATGTAAAGCATCTATGTTTAAATCTCTTGATCTTCCTGTTATTTAAAAGTAAAACATTTCATTGATGTATTACCATTGTTGGTTTACTTCAGAGAAAATCATAAATAAATATGAAAATTAAAGTGTGTAATATTAAAACTTACTTAGGAAAATAGAGTTGTTTAATATATTTGGCCAAAACAACACCACAACAAGAAATTGATGAATTTTTCTGTGGGTGTAAATGATCACAAACAAGCTCATTTTATTTCATGTTTACATCAAAATACAAATAATTGTATTAGTACATGCTCCTAATCCATTCTTGGCTTGAGAATTGTAAGCTCATAGAAAGAGAATTTGTTCCCAGAGCCTTTTCAGTTATAACAATCTCTGTGTGGACATGTGGGTACAGTTTTTTGTTCTGGGACTTGTAATAGTGATTATGATGTATTATAAGAATAAGCATTGTTGAATAAATGAGCACTTTCCCCCTGAGGATATCATAAAATATATGAAGCTAAATAATCTTAGTAGAAAGTTTGGTTTCAAACTAACCAAATAACTTAATCACAATAATAGCTCTAACATCTCATTAGATAGTGTCTCTATGTGACTCATTTTTATATCATCTTTTTACATAGATCATCAGTGTGATGTAATTCACATGTTTTTTTACTGATTTCTTATATTAGATAGACTTTTCTGACCAACTTGATTATAGACTCACTGATAGTAATGTTTATTTAGGCTATGTCTTTTTTTTCTCCTTTCTACAATATTCTCCATCCATCAGTTCCTAGAGCTTAGAGTAGTTCTGAGCCCCCAGTTACAAAAAAATTAATATTTGTTGGAAAACTTTAGTTTTGAGGTAATCAATTAATTAAAAGAGATAATCACCTGTGGTGCTTCAGTGGGTTTTTCTTTTGGGGGGGCAGAAATGAATAGCATAAAAATATTGAGTCTTTAGACCATTTGTGCTGTTCTCAGTCACTCAGTCATGTCTGACTCTTTGTGACCCCATGGACTGACTGTAGCTCTCCAGGCTCCTCCGTCCATGGGGATTCCCCAGGCAAGAATACTGGAGTGGGTTGCCATGCCCTCCTCCAGGGTATCTTCCCAGCCCAGGGATGGAACTCAGGTCTCCTGCATTGCAGGCAGATTCTTCACCATCTGAATCACCAGGGATGCCCTTAGACCATTTGCGTCCCCATGGACTGTATAGCCCTACCAGGCTTCCCCGTCCACGGGATTTTTCCAGGCAAGAATACTGGAGTGGGTTGCCATTTCCTTCTCCAGGAGATCTTCCCGACCCAGGGATTGAACACGGGTTTCCCGTATCGTAGGTAGATGCTTTATTATTTCCACGTTTATTAAAAGTCTGGCATATACACCTAGTGGAAGTGAAAGTTGCTCAGTCATGTCTGACTCTTTGCAACTTCATGGACTACATAGTCCATGGAATTCTCTAGGCCATCCCCTTTTCCAGGGTATCTTCCAACCCAGGGATGGAACCTAGGTCTCCCACATTGCAGGTGGACTCTTTACCAGCTGAACCACAAGGAAAGCCCAAGAATACACCTAGAATGTTAATAATTACAGGGAAATAAGCTCTAAGACTCTCAATGAAAAGTGTGTCCACACTTACTGATGTATTATTTACTGCAACTGTACAATAAATTAGTATTTTTCTTAAATTTTTTAATTGAAGGATACTTGCTTTACAGAATTTTGTGGTTTTCTGTCAAAAATTTACATAATTTTTGTGGTTTTACATCAACAAGAATCAGCCATAGGTACTGGCTGATAAATAACTAGTATTATCAGTATTTCTCTGATAATATCATTATCAGTTTATCAATTTATCATTACTCATCTGGTAAATAAATTAATATTTCTACCTTAGAACAATAATCTGGCCTCTGGCTCTAGAAGTGTCACTTGTTTTAGACCAATGAGCCCACCAAAATACACCTAAATAAAAGCTGGGTAAGCATAGATAAGCAAATAGCTGTTTAATGAATAAGGAAAGAATAATTGCATACAACGAGGTTTTAAAGAACTAAGATTTCAGAGAAAGGAGAAATGCTTTGAAGCTATGAATTCTCTGCTTCCCACCAACCCCTCCTTTTGGTAGTTTCTAATTCCTAAACTGCATCAAGTGAAAAGTGGTAAGGACAAGCAGAAAGCTTCAGGTTAGAAATTTCAGCAAAGTTTTCAACAGTCTCAGCAGTCAGAAGAAGAGAAAAGAGAAATGCATATATAGGGCTCACTAATTAGGAAAAGACCCTAGGATTCCTGTCAAACTGTGCGAAACTCTACACAGAATTAGAAATAAAAGCAGAGGGTACACAGCAGCTCTCACATAGACTGAAAACATTGATGAAATTAAAGAGGCCATTGTTCACTCCAACTCCTTGTCAGTAGCAAAGCAAAGCCTCTCTGGAGGAAGATAGTGTAATCCAGAGTGTCACAAAATGTCAGGACCAAGCAACTGAAAATGAAGAGAGAAAATGAACAACAGAAACAGATTACCACATGATCCAAGTATTGGAGATAGTAGAAACAGACTCGAACGTAATAGTTTTGTGAACTACATTTCTCTGATACAGTTCTGCACCTGGTTATTTGAATTTTACCAGGAAATTAGAATTAGTAATAAAAAAATCAAATGTACATTGTGGTACTAAAAAATACACTAATTGAAGTTTAAAATGTAATAAATTGCTGAAATGATAGAATAGGCACAGGATTTAGAAACTGGAATATAGCTAAGTATAAAATATCCAGATATAAGCACATAGAAAGAAAGAAGAAAGAGAATGGAAATCACATGAGATGCAGAGGCAAACTACAAGGCACATATAATTGAAGTTTCACATTGAGAGGAGAAAGAATGGAATAAAAGCAGTACTTGCAGGAAAACATGCTGAAAACACTCCAAAATTGAAGAAAGATACCAAACTACAGATTCAAGAAGTAATATAAAACTCAAGCAGAATAAAGAAAAAACATACCTAAGCATTTATAAAATGCTGAAAACCAAAAACAGAGCTTATAAACATCCAGATGAAAAGGAACAAAAATAAGATTGTTAGTTAACATTTCAAAAGTTGAAAGCCAAAGGAAAATAAAATGTCATCTTGAAAGTGAGGAACAAAAATAATTGCCAATCTATGCTCTGCCAAGATGGTCTTTAAAAAAAAAGATGAAGTAAACATACTTTCATACAAACAAATACTGAAAGAACTCTTTTGCTATTTAAATAATATTAAAATATATGAAAGGCTCTTTCATAATGAAAATGATCCCTGATGAAATAATATAAATTCAAGAAAGAATAGATAAACAACAAGGACCTACTGTATAGCACAGGAAACTATTCAATATCTTGTAATAACAAGTCTGAAACAGTATATGTATGTATGTGTATATATATATATACAACTCAATCACTTTGCTGTATACCTGAAACATTGTAAATCAACTATATTTCAATTAAAATGTAAAAAAATCAAATTTAAGTAAAAAGAAGTGCAAGAGGGAATACAATGCATTACAGATCAACTCTGAGTCTAAAATCTCATGAAAATAGTTGTTCAGTTGTGTCCTGCTCTTTGTGACCCCACGGACTGTAGCCTGCCAGCCTCCTCTGTCCATGGAATTCTCCAGACAAGAATACTGGGAGTAAGTTGCAATTTCCTTCTCCAGGGAATCTTCCGGACCCAGGGATCAAACCTGGGTCTCCCATACTGCAGGCAGATTCTGTACCATCTGAGCCACCAGGGAAGTCTCATGTAAATATCATCAGCTCAAAAAATCCCAAATCTCATCAGTACATCTTTTATATAAAACATGGTGACACTCTGAGATATGATTCATCCTGAGGAAATACTCCTCTCCATTTACGGAAATTGGAAATTTTCTACTTCCGGAATAAAATTGTAGGAGAAGCACAGACATTCTCATTCTGAAAGGGAGAAATTGGAAGGAATAAAGGAATCACTAGTTCCAAGCAAGTTGGAAACCCATCCAGAAAGATTCCCCTCACTTTCAAAACCTGAAAATAATTCTCTGTGGCTCCATGCTTCACCCTCTGGGCCCACAGTGGCTCTGCTGGGCTTTATCCTCAGAGTTATCTTCTCTTTTCCTGAAGGATAGTATACATTTGCATGTGAGTAGGTCTATCAGCCCATTTACCACCTGAGAAAATTCAGATATCTGACAGTGTTCTCCTTCGGTCGCTTTTGTCTCTTTTAGCCAAAGTTGAAAGTGTTTCTCCTGTTACAACATTCTCAAACATTTTACCCATCTCCCCTTTCTGCCATGAGCTCTAGGACACTGGTCAAAGTACTTCATAAATCTTTTCTGGAAAAACTCCATTTATCTATTCCTGGATTCTGCCGAGATGGATCCATGTGTCACCCAGCTAGTCACTTCATCCAAAGACAATCCAGGCATGCCCTTGAACTTCTTTCTAGGGCACACTTTCTCAACCATGAATTACTTACTTTTAACATCCTTTGCAGTCTGAATATACCAAGAACCTCCCAAATCATCAAGTGCTGGTTCCATTTTGCTCGGCAATCAGTCACTTTTTCTCTGACGTTTTGCCATAAGCTACAAGAAGAAATAAGGCCACACCCTCAACACTATGCTTAGAAATCTCTCCAGCTAAATATCCAATTTTATCACTGATAAGTTCTGCTTTCCACACAATGGTACAACATAATTTAGCCCAATTTTCCTACTGCTATGTAACAACAGATTTCCTTCCCTTTAGCTTACAGAAATATGCTCCTAGTTTCCTTCTGAACTCTCTCATCAGAAATCCCTTTAATACTCATGCATAGTTCTACCAACATTATCTTCAAGGTAATCTAGGTTTTTTCTATCATGCTTCTTAAATTTCTTCTGTGCAATGCCCTTTACCTAATTTTACAGACGCTTCCACATTTTTAGGTGTTTGTTATAGCATGACTCCATTTCTCGATATAAACGTAAGAGCTGGCTTTCCAGGGCTACTGTAACAAATTACTATGAAAGCGGCTTAAAGAGAAATTTAATCTTTCACAGTCTGGCAAGTAGATGTTCTCAATCAATGTGCCAACCTGGCTGTGCTTCCTGAGAATACCCCAGATGAGAACCCTACTCTGTTTCTTCCAGCTTCTTTTAGTCTTCAGCTATTCCTTGGCCTTGTGGTTGAATCATCCCAGCCTGCACATCGTATTTGCATGCCTTTCTCCTCCTCATCCTGTGTCTTCTCTTCTGTTTCTTAAAGGACTTTACATTGAATTTAGGGTCCACGCTATTCAAGAATGATTTCCTCATCTCAACATCTTTATATTAATCATATCTGCAATGAGCCTTCTTTTTTTCTCTTAAATAAAGTCACACACACTAATTCCTGGGATAAGGACATGGACACATCTCTTTTTTGGGGGGGAATGGGGTACCAGTCAACTCAGCACAGCCTCTAACACATTTAAGTCCCTAGATTGTGACTTGATCATTAAGATATTTTATGGCTTTTCTCCCTTCCCCACTTTATCACTTTCTTTCTGGGATCATTTTCCAAATAAACTCTCTGAACTCTCACTTTTGTCCCAGGATGTGTCTTGAGGGATCTCCGAACCAAGGAATACAGGTGAAATAAATTATGTGAAAACATAACATAATTTATCTGATAGCATAACAAGTGTGAGAAGGTAAATGAATTTAAAATATTCAAAAATCTTTTACTTTTGATCTTCCTGGGTCAGGAAGATCCCCTGAGAAGGAAATAGCATCTCATTCCAATATTCTTGCCTGGAAAACCCCATGGACAGAGGAGCCCTGTGGGCTACAGTCCATAGGGTTGAAAAAAGTCAGACATGGCTGAAGGACTAACACTCTCACTTTTTAATAAGTTAAGAATAAGTGTTCTGATCTCTATAGTAAAAAATAAAAGAATGTAAAACATACAATTAATGCAGGAGGAAACTGAACAAAAAGTTCCTGATATTCTTTTTCTAAAAAGAGGGCACAAAAGAGGGGGAAAGAGAACTGAGAAGTGATAGAAAACTAGAAATAAAGTAGAATGATACAGATTTCAGTGCAAATTCCTCAGCAAACATGTCAAATGTAAATATAATTAATACTCTAATTAAAAGATAGATACTTTCATAGTGGTTACTAAAAATATATATACTGTTACTATTAATAGAGACATACCTTAGAGACAAAAAAACAAAAGTTGAAAGTACAGAATGGGAAAAGACATAGTAGGCTAACATTGTAAGTAAATGAATATAGTTACACTAAGCATATAAAATAGATGGCTAGGCTAGAATCATTGGTAGAGATGAAACAATGATAAAGTATGGAGAACAGTTCTAAGTTCACAGACAACTAATAAAAGTGCTAATAAAAGTTTATTCAATTTCTATTTTACCAAACAAGGATATTAGGGAAAAAAATAGATTATCATTTTCTATCACCAACCATTTTATGAAAGAGAGATTTTACAACACTTATAGGATGAAAATATTCTGAGAATAAAGAACATCCTTTAAAAAAATAAATTTATGAAAAACTCACTACACTGCTTATATTACTTTTATTTGCACATTAGAAAAGCAAACTTTGTTACAAACCCATTAGTATTTTGTAAATTGTCCTCTACCAATACTCCTTTTTCATCAAAAACTATTAGCTTATCAGACTATTCATGTTTTATAATAATTTAAGCAATCTCATTTTAACTAAATAGTAGGCATACAATGCAATACTGCATCTGTTTTTTCCAGTTTCTTACATAATTTTGATTTCTAAAGTGAAATATTATTAACTTCCCTCCCAAAATATTTGAATTATTTTAGCTTGTTTCATGAGTAGAATTCAAGAAAAGCAATTATACTAATTCTCCGTTTTCAGCTGGAAAATCTACCTCATCACAGTTGAGTCTAACCATTATTTCCCTATAGTTTTTCCCTTCTTCCCAACACCAAAATTCCAGTGCCTTCCAAGGGTACCAGGGTTTGATATATGTCTTTAATAATTTTACTTCCTTATTTTATATATATATATATATATATATATATAATTTAAAAGTATATATATATAATTTAAAAGTATTTTTATAGATATGATGTCACACATAATCACTCAATTGAAATTAATTGAACTTGGTCCTTTCTCTGAGGTACTTCTAAATGGACAGAAAATTGATCTTTGCATGTTTGATTGTTTTTCCCTTTATAAGGGAGCAGTTATCGTAAGCATTTCTTGTGATATGTCTAAACTTTTGTTTTCCACCAGCAAAACATACCCAAAACAAAACATGGTTTATTCGAATCAGAAGCCAGAGTCTTATCTGAAGAGGGAGGAAGTTTCCAGAGATGAAATCTTTCTAAAAAGTATAACCTGCACATCAAACTGTATTGTTTAAGTGAGTGTACTGTCATCCATCTTAATCACAAAACAAAACAAATGTTTTTGTGATTACTCTAGTTACTTGTCATTCAACTGTCTAGCTTTAAAAGACTTGCCTGAAAAATCAAATGTTTTATTCTGTGATTTGTGATGTGGCTTAAAGTCCCAATAGTCTCAGAAATGGTGTTTACACAGTCCAAATTAAAATGTAAGCACTGGAGAACTAGATTAAATTATGTATCGCCTGTGTCTCTTCTTCAAAGTTCCAAACTCACTTTGCCTTTGAAGATGAGTATTAAATTGCCCCAGGTGATGCTGAGTTTTTCTTATCTGTTATAAATTGATATCAGTATCTAGTAAGTTTTTTTTTTTAATCACACTTACCAAATTCATTTTCTGAGAAGTGCCAGAGCCTTGTTCTGAAGAGATAGGAAGATTTCTTTCTTTTTTTGTTAAGTAAGGCTTCTACTTCAGAGTGAGAAAGGTGAGTAAATGATACTTCCTGGTCACCCCAATATACCTAGGCAAAAGCAATAGGATGCTTGCCTACTTTTATTAAATTCTTTAAATATCCATAAGAGGCAGGTATTGTCTCAGATTTTATAGATGAAAGATCTGTCTTAGCCCCCTGTCGTGATTGTTATCCATCATTTGTGTCCACATTCCCTGCATTCTCCAAGTGGCGTCCCCAGCAAATGCTTCCTCTTTGTCCTAATAGGCTTAGGTGGAGTCAAATATTGTAAAACCCAAGAGCAAAGGCATGGCTGGCTCTTACTCCCTCAGAACACTCAGGGTCTAAGAAGAATAACATTAACTTTGGCAGTGAGCTCAGAATCCAGTCAAGATTCAGTGAGTGATGGGGAGGGGGCAAGCTACCATGATCCTCCCTCTTCCTGTCTTTTTTTATATTCTGTTATTTATCATTCCAAAGATATAATGAAATACATGTATTACCTTACAGAAGTGGGATCTCTGCTTTTAAACTTTTTCAACACAATACAATGTGAATATTATCCATAATCAAAATTATGCCTCCATAACATCATTTTAAATGGTGATACAGTATTTCATTATTTACTATAGCTCTTCCTAGATTCTTAAATGGCTCCCAAATTGTCACTTTATTCAACAAACACATTGCAATAAACATACTTGATGAATACATGTTAGCTGACATCTTTATGTACTTACTTAATAAAATCATTTTATTTTGTATTGGTGTATAGTTGATTAACAATATTGTGATGGTTTCAGGTACACAGCAAAAGGACTCAGCCATACCTACTCAGGTATCCATTCTCCCTCAGATTGCTATCCCATCCTCTGCGCATAACATTAAGCAGAGTTCCCTGTGCTGTGCAGTAGGTCACCATGATCCTCTCTTGCTTGTGTGTCAGTTGGCTTGTTTCTTGTTTATTCTTTCATGTCTGGACAGCTGCTTCCTGGGCCAACAGTCCTTACTTTACATAGGTACTCCTCCAGGCCAAATAACTCCTCTGAATTCTATGAAAGAATGCAAAAGTGTTAGTCCGTCAGTCATACCCACCTCTTTGTGATCCACGGACTGTAGCCCTCCAGGCTCTTCTGTCCATGGGATTCTCACTGGGGGCAGATTCTTTACAATCTGAGCCGCTAGGGAGGCTTCCCTAGAGGAACCTAGTGGGCTACAGTCCATGGGGTCACAGAGAGTTGGACACAATGGAATAGCTAAGATGAATTCTAAAACAGGGTATGCCATGATTATGTCAAACAAAGATTCATTTAACAAATGTAGCTTCAAAAATCTATCACTTCTTAATGTATTTCTTTGGTGGCAGTCACTAAGATCTTTACATCGCATTAATGTTTCACTTTTTAAAAGATACCGATTGTCTTCTAGTCTTCCCAGGTGGCGCTAGTGGTAAAGAACTCACCTGCCAATGTAGGAGATGCCCGAGTCTTGGGTTTGATCTCTGGGTTGGGAAGATCCCCTGCAGAGGGGAATGGCAACCCATTCCAGTATTCTTGCCTGGGAAATCCCAGGGACAGAGGAGCCTAGTGGGCTACAGTCCATGGGGTTGCAAAAGTTGGACAGGACTGAACAACTAAACAACAACAACAATTCTATTTCTTATATCCATGTTTCTTATGTGTTTCTTTGTCCTTAGGATTGTACTATGCACATGGCCCTGGCCACACTTGGGTCAGAGACTTGACCTCTATCCTGCCTGTGGTTTTATATTGTGGTCAACATGGTGGTTCTAAGCCAGAGCTGGGCTCCTTTAAAAATCAGTGTTTGGGTACTGCCCTGATCAGGAAAGAGTCAACTTGGCTTTTTACTCAGTGAAAGGTTATAGGAGAAGGTCTGCTTGTTCTGAGGGTGGTTACTGTGACAGAACAGCCATAAAGAAGGAAGGAAAATCTTGTTTCTTGCACAGAAAGCCTGTTTCAGGAGCCTGGTTCAGAGAGTGCTGTCAGCCCCAACGGTGTATCTCCTCTTCTGGGGCCACAGCTCTGAAAGGGACAGGACAGCCTCCCTACCCTGGACTAGACCAGGTTACTTCTAACTGAAGGGTAATTTCTGGCTCTCCCTTAGGTGATGGTAAAGAGAGGGTTTGATGATACTGAGGAAGATAGAATTACAGAACTGGAATTTTCTGGTAATTCAACCATTCAGTGACTCTGTTTTTGACTTAACCACAAATAAATTTGGGAGGGCTTGTTAGAAGCTCTCTTTTTTCTTCTTAACAACAACAAAAATCAAGAAACTCTGATGTTTGAAAATATTGCTATGCTGTAGGACTGATTGCTCTCTCTCCCTCTTCTTTTTTTTTTCACTGTCTTTCTTACTTTTGGAGGGAGGGGATTCCTTTTGATGTTACTCTCTTTCCTTGGCCAGTATAAGTACATGAAGACATTGTGAGGTAACTGCTGCTGTGGCTGCGAAGTCGCTTCAGCCGTGTCCGCCTCTGTGCTACCCCAGAGATGGCAGCCCACCAGACTCCTCTGTTCCTGGGATTCTCCAGGCAAGAGTACTGGAGTGGGCTGCTGTTTCATTTCCCCGAAGATTGTAGGTTTCAGGCTAATGTTACTGAATATCATAGACTTTCCATTTAAAGAAATAGATGAATCCAAGGATCAGGTTTCTGTAAATACTTGAAAACTATATACAATATATAATATATATAAATATATATTTAAACTCCTCTGAAACATTTTGTATCTAATCTTCCTTTCCTTCCTCCCTATACTATCCCACTTTTTTCTTTTTCTCTTATTTTCTCCCCACACCCTGGTTCTCTCAGGAGCTGGGACACGCTGTTCTATTGAGCTGTTTTTTTTTTTTTTTCCATTATTCATTTGGTTTCTGTATTTTTCCATGTACAAGGTACTTTCACTTTTTTTAAAAAAATGAGAAAAAAACAATGTTGTCAGTATCAATAAATCTGCATCCAGAGAGAGTCACTTCCTATCAAGGTTTCAAAAGTGCTTCATGGCTTTCCGATCTCCTGTCTGTGCTAATCAACTCTGATGCTTCACATACACAGGACACAGGATGCCAGCTTCTCCACCAGCTCGGTGCCCTGACGTTCCATTTTAGGAATGAGAACCTGGATTATTTATTTATAACTGCATAAAGTCCTGTTGTTAAGCTGCTCTCTGTGAAAAGCAGAGAGTGGTTTGAGCCAGATGGGGAGAGCCTGGGCAGGATGGTGGCTGGATTGTGTGGGAAGAAGGGAGCAATTTTATTTCCCCCAATAAATGAAATAGCCTAATTTGACCCTCCACCGGTAACATGATAACCGATTAATACATTCACAGGGAAAGATTATGCCATCTGGTTTTAGAAAATGGAAACTAGGAGTCAATTGCACTTAAATACTCTTTGGGGCATTTGTTTTTTCTTCCTGTATAGCCAAAACCAAGTGCTTGTGTAGCAAATGAAACTTATAAAGAAAGACTGTGAAACCAGATTGGTTCATATTTGTAATGTTTCTTTAACTCATACACGACAGGTGCTGTACGCATTAATTGCCTGACATAATAGTTGTGAGAAATAACTTTTAAAAGTAGTGATTATCCCAATCTCTTTAGATTTTCTTTCTCCCAGGTCAAACCTTAGTAACATTTTATTTTTTCATTCTTGAAAGCTGATTTAGGTGGTATAACTTCATTCACCTATACAAGAAGGCCATTCATTCACACAACAGATGACACAGGTAGTTTTTTCCTCAAGACTTTTAAAGAACAGTTTTAGCCCAAATCACATAAGTTATTGCTATCTAATAATATGCAATTTACCAAAATTCCAGCTTTTAGAACACATTAAAGTCCAAGAGAAAGCTACTCATATTTAGAAACTAGTGTATACAGATATGACAATAATCTTAAGGCTTCATAGTGGTTATTGACTTGGAATTCAACTTCAGTATTCACCCTGCAAGTGGTTTGGAATGTTCAAAAGTGAAACAAGAATTGTACTTGTATAAAATAGGAACTGGAATAAAACTGCTCCTTGAGCATGAACCAACTGTGTATCTCTCCAACACCCAAATATTTGGGAGAAGAAAGTGAGCCTAATATTCTGGAGTCAGTGGACATACTTAACTATGATTAAGTATGATTTTTTTTAATTCTTACAAATGTGGACCCTGATGAAGACTGGCTTCTATTGAGCCCCACTGATTTAATTTGGGCATACTGTAATTTCGTGGGCTGGAGTAGAAACAGCAATTCGTGAGGCCATCATAAGCTCATTAGAGACACACTGAGAACACTTAGTGGCGTACAACCCACAGCTTTTTGCATGCATTTTATAGCGATTCCCCTCTTGCCATGCCTGCTGCCTCCTACTCTATGCTGTTGATAGTAGGGTCGTTTCCAAACACCCCAGAAAATGAGAGGTATTTTTATAACAAGATTGAAGCCATCAAGAAACACTGAAAGCCAACATTTCAGGGGTGTGTGGCACACTGATGGGATAAAAAAAACTTCTCATGTATTGTTAATCATGGCAAGATTGGTTAGCTGTGAAGTACTGTAGAGTGCAACTAATCAAAAGCTCAAACATCCCACACAATGGAACAGAAATAATTACTCTCCCTGAGCTTCTATTGTTTCCCACCTTGGCCTCCCCCAGACTAATAAAAGGTTTAATTTTAAATTATGTGAAGGAAATGTCAGTCTCACAAAGAAATACAAAATGCAGCTGCTTGGCTCACCATCAGGTAGAGCACAGAATGGATTAGACCTTAATAGGCTTAAGCGAAATGAAGCCTAAACAAATCTGGACCAGCAGCAACCCCCACCCTACCCACCATGCATATTTTCCTCTTTACCCCTAATTGATAGGGCCACATACACACAAAAAGCCTGGGTTCCAACACCCTCGCCCTTCAGATGAGAAGGTTCTGATAAGGTATGTATTCTGTGCTTATGGTACCAGCTATGAACAGTGGGTGATTCGGTTCAAACAGAGACGTTTATTCTGAAGCTTCACAGGAAGAATGGGGGAGGGGAGGGCACAGGAGACAAAGATCACTTAAAGGCTTCCTGCATTCAAATGTGTGGGCTTTTTTTCACTTTTACTATCTTCAAACAAACTAAGATAAATTTTCAATCCAAAACTTGTTTTTGAAGTTTCAGTTTACTAAGAAGAAAGTACTACTACATGAATATATGGAGGACAAGTTTATTGAAATCTTCTAAATTGTGGATTTTGCAATATAATTGGACTAAAATTTCAGATAACAACAGCAGAAATAAAAATATGTATTAGAAAAGTAAGCACAATTAATATTTATTGTTCTAAACTTATGGTTACCAGGGGATAAGGAGGAGGAGGGATGAATTGGGAGAATGGGATTGATATGTGCACACTACTAGTAGCTAATAGGAACTGACTGTATAGCACAGAGAGCTACTCTGCAATGGTCTATATGGGAAAAGAATCTAAAAAACGAGTGGCTATATGTGTAGTGTCTGTATAACTGACTCACTTTGCTATACACCTGAAACCAACACAATATTGTTAATCACTATACTCCAATAAAACCTTTTTTAGAAGTTCATTGTTCTAAATAACCAGAATGCCATGGGAATTTTGGAAGATTTGATTATCATTATTTATTCTATTACTCATCCATGAAAATGTATTATTTACTCACTACTTTCTTGTATTAAGTTTTATGGTGGCACCAAATGCAGTAAATAACATATCTGAAAGAATGAGGATCTATTTTTCTTTTTTTTTGCTCATGTACACAGTACTATAAAACATTCAGGGTTCATTTCCTTCAGGATTGACTGGTTTGATTTCCTTGCTGTCCAAGGGACTCTCAAGAGTCTTCTCCAGCACCACAGTTCAAAAACATCAATTTTTTGATGCTTAGCCTTCTTTTTGGTCCAACTCTCACATCCATACATGATTATTGGAAAAACCCATAGCTTGACTATATGGACATTTGTTGGCAAAGTGATATCTCTACATTTTAATGCACTGTCTAGGTTTGTCATAGCTATTCTTAAAAGGAGAAAGCGACAGAGGATGAGATGGTTGGATGGCATCACCAACTCAGTGGACATGAGTTTGAGCAAGTTCCAGGAGATGGTGAAGGACAGGGAAGGCTGGTGTGCTGCAGTTCATGGAGTTGCAAAGAGTTGGACACAACTTAGTGACTGAACTACAAGTACTACAAAATAGATGGAGAGCAATTGTATGCTGTACCAAGCAAAGAGCCTGGACTGGACATGTCACTTACCCACTCCAGGACACTCAAATGAAGGTGGTAACAACTCCTTGGCTGGTTGTGAGAAAAAGATAAGATAAATAGGTATGTGAAGGACCTACCACAATCCTTGGTACATAATAAGTGCTTGCTGCTGTTGCTAAGTCACTTCAGTTGTATCCGACTCTTTGTGACTCATGGACTGCAGCATGCCAGGCATTCCTGTCCTTTACCTCTCCTGGAATTTGCTCAAACTCAGGTCCATTGAGTTGGTGATGCCACCCAACCATTTCATCCTCTGTCTCCCCTTTCTCCTTGTGCCCTCAATCTTTCCCAGCGTCAGGGGAAATGATAAGGAAAACGTTACACTTTTCTCACAGTGTAACTCTGATCATCAAAGTATGCGCTAGAATACCGTATGGCTTCAAACATTTTTATCTTATATTTTCCTTCTCTTTCAGTCTTTCAGCACATAGTCACAGAATTATTTTTTCTAAATCACTATTCTGTTAATGAAACTTTCCTACTCAAAATCACTTGTCTATAGCTAGAGTTTTCAAGTATTTTAAATAGAAAAATCCCTCAAAAATTCACAGTAAGTAGAAAAAACACTATTTTAGTATTATAAACTATACATTCAACTTTGTAATATGAACTTATTATGAAGCAAGTACATAAGAACATGGGACTATTTTAAAGAATGTTAAAAATTTCAATATTTCATGCATATATTTAAATTGACAGCAAGGAATGATAAAGTCTGGTATTAGTCTTAGCCCAGAAAGAAATTATTTTGAACTTTTGGTTGTACAGAATAGAAAACTACTGTTCACAAATACAAGCAGTCAAATGTTAATAGGTCTTTTTATGTAACAGTTGATAGTCTTGTGGTTTAAGCAATTTAATCTGGAAACTTGAAAGGAATAGTGGTAAATTTTGTTTATTTTTCAACTACTCATGTTTCTTCTGAATTTTGGCACAAGTCAGCAACTGAATCGCTCAGATGACGTAAAATTTTATTTTGAGCAGACCAAAGCTTTTATAAGCATATTTTTGCAAGCATATTATCAAAAAGAGTCGGACACGACTGAGAATTACATAGCACACATTTTGACTTAAGTTCCACAGAACCTTGCCCATGCCTGTTTCATAAATATATATATATATATATATATATATATATATATACATACATACTATTGTCATCTTTTGAGATTTTTCATTTGGGTGGAATATTTTTGTCTCTTTCTGCCCTCCCCAGCCACCTTCCAAAAAAATGAAAAGAACAATTGTCCATTGTGATGAGTAGTGTGCTTCTGGAATCTGAAATATCTGAGGGGGGATTTACTTCTTCCTTATCTATTTATTAATGCTTGGCAAGGCACAAAATTCCAAGGACAATTTCCTCAGGCTTTGTCTTCTGGTTTACTCTGTTGAAGATGAGAAATCTGAAGGCGGTCTATTTTCCTTTGTTAGTCCTTTGCTCATCTCTCAAGAAATGTACATGGTTTTTTCTTTGTCTTTGGAGGACAGCACTCTGCTGGTTTATGCTTTAGCCTGCATCTGTCTTTTTGCAGTCATTTCTACTGATGCTTGGTGAGTCTCTTCTGTTCCTATTTGGCCACTGAGAGCACTTTTAAGTTGGCCCCTGTGTTCCCTGGACATACCCCATTCTTTGAGCTCCCCCACTTTTTGTTTTGGGCACATTCTTACCTCTGATGTGTCAAGATGCTCTAGGCTCATCTCATCTCGTATATTTGAGGCCTCAGCCCTGGAATCAATCATTCCTCCAAATAGCTCTGGTTCCTTTAATTGAAGGATAGTATTAGAAACCAAGTTCTGGGCATTAGGTATGCCTGTTACTGTAGGAGTCTGATTGCTTCAAGGCCCTCGGTGAACAGAGCTGTGAAATGTATACTCACCTTACATATAAAAGCATTAAAATGTTAGTCACTCAGTCATGTTCGACTCTTTGTGACTCCAGGGACTGTAGCCTGCCAGGCTCCTCTGTCCATGGAATTCTCCAGGCAAGAATACTGGAGTGGAGAGTCATATCCTTGCCAGGGAATCTTCCCAACCCAGGGATCTACCCTGGTCTTCCCCACTGAAGGCAGATTCTCTTTACTGTCTAAGGCATGAGGGAAGCCCCATATGTATAGAGGTCTCTCATTATTTCTGTACCCTTCTATCTGCATCTGTGTGCGTTTATACTGATGCCACTGAGTCTAATGCAATATCACAAGGTTTGTTCTGACACCTTTCCTAGACTTTTCTGTAAATACCTTTGCAACAGTGAGAAATCTGACTCCTACTATCAACCACACATTTATTTATTTGTTTAGTTTCAGTATAGTTATGCAGCAGTTTCATAATTTTTTACCCGTATCCCTGAAAGTGGGAATGGCAACCCACTCCAGTATTCTTGCCTGGAGAATTCCAAGGACAGAGGAGACTGGTAGGGTACAGTCCATAGGGTCACAAGGAGTTGCACATGACTGAAGTGACTTAGAATGTATCCCTAAAAATCATTTTTTCAATTGTTATCATTGTAATTTTTTTTAAAGAAGATTGTTTTAAAAAATCCCTTTAGAACAGTTTTATTGTTAGGATATTTCAGTATTTAAACTTACAGTTAATAATGTGCTTTATCTACTGGAAGAGTATTTTGGTTTTAGAAAATCAAGGATGATTAGCTTTTGTTTCCTTTGAGATGTTAACATCAACACTAATTCAAGTCAACCAATAACAGTGACAAAGGCCTATAAATTAGTGTAATTATCACAAATAACAGAATGATCTGCAATTTAAAGACCATGCTTTAACAAAATGGACAGCTTATATGGCATTGACCAATGCAATTTTGAAAGATAAGTTTCTTAATTATTATTACCTATTAAAATTTGAACAACCACTTGAGAACATTTAGGAAACAACAGTTTTTTTCATCCTGTTTTCCCATCTCATCATCTGTGATATGGATGGATTGGGCAGGGAGTGAGACTGGAGATGACTTAGAAGGGTGCTGGGTCTATTATACTGAATAGACTGAATGTTTGTGTTCTTCCTCCCAAATTTATATGTTGAAACCCTAATCCCCAGTGTAATGGTATTAGGAGGTGGGACCTTTGGGAGGATAATTGAAAGCAACTCTTTTATTCATTTCTGTTCCTCTCTAACCTTAAAATAACCTAATTACAGGAATGAGATCAATAGGCAATTTAACCTAACTCTCCTGAATGCACACCATACCTTGACTGATCTCTTCATTCTCTTCCTAGATTAAAACATGTAAAGGATGCAGAATTAAGCAGTTAAAGAATGACTAGCTCTCTACACTCAACAGACCCTTTAACAATCCTGCAGGCAGATCATGTAAGCAAAATGACATCTGAAAAGAGTCAGCCAGTTTACACGCAGAGGACAAGGATGCAGAGTCCAACCTCTTGTCTTGATTGTTCACTGAGATTATTTCCTTCCAACTGTCAGGACTGAGTAGAATCTTCAGAGTTGGTCTTGGGACATCAGTCCAACTTCTTCCCAGACTGAAGACTTTTCTTAAGTATCTTTCCTTTCTAATGACACTTGCCTCTCTATTACTGGCTTTTGAGTTTGGTTGCATAATAAGGTTTAGGTTGGGTTATTAAGGCAGGACCTTCATATAGGATTAGTGCCCTTATAAGACGAGTGAGGGATCTCTCTCCCTCCACAAGCATGCACTATGGAAATGCCACGTGAGCATTCAGCTACAAGGTGTCCAACTGCAATCTAGGAAGTGAATCCACTGGTACAATTTTCCAGCACCTGGAATTATGAGAAATAAATATCTGTTGTCACATACCGCTTGGTATTTTGTTATAGCAGCTTGAGCAGGCTGAGACTGTCATTCATGATTTCTAGATAATTTGTTAATTTATAAATTTTGGAAGTTAACTGCTGTCATATTATTCAGTTGCAACTACATATGTAAAATATACTTACTTTATACTAAAATATCACTACATAATTTTGTCTTTGGAAATTGAGGTATCTAAACAATGAAAATAGCGTTAAACATCAATAGATGTGAGAAATTCCAAGTATAGGCTCATAATTATGGTTTCTTCTAGAGTTCTATATCAAGCATCCCATAAAACATAAGACTGCTTGAAAATATCATATAAAATAAGAACAATGGATGCTTTGTCTTGACTGAATTAGCAGATTGCATTTTCTGGTAGCTGACTCATATGACATTTTTGCAATGTAAGCAGCAGAAAGTTTAATAAACTCCTTCCGGATAAAGTAGCTTTTCCAACACATGTGACACACTCAAGTATTAGAATGTCAGCAAATTTAAACCTAAATCATGTTTTTAAAGATAACATTAAGTTGTTCAGTACTTGAAGACAGAGTGTAAGGGTTTATTTTCATTCACACTCTTATACTATATTGAGAATTTTATTATTACTTAGCAAGAATCATAGAAACTCTTTTGGAAAATTCACTGGGTAAAGCATGGTGGAGTTGAAGATATTTAATTACAACTAAAAATAATCCTCAAGAACAAATAAATAAGATCACAATAATTTTGTTTGTGAATGATTTTGTGTAAAAGTGGAATAAACTGATTTTATTTTGTATTTTCACCATGGCCAACACCAGTTAAACTATCAGGTGACAGCAAAGTTGATTTTAAATTTGAGCATGAAGTTGAGCAAACTCTGGGAGATGGTGAAGGACAGGGAAGCCTGAACATGCTGTAGTCCATAGGGTTGCAAAGGGTCAGACATGGCTTATCAACTGAACAACAACAACAAAAAACAAATAGTTTAGATATCTTGATTTCCCAAACATCTTGCTGCTTTCAACATCCAAAAAATGAAGGTCTGGTGTCTCCAGCCCTTCACCAAGGAAGAGGGCTGGCTAACCTGCTTGGTCAGAGTTTGATTGTTTGTCACTTACATCTCTTTTGCATTAATGAATTCCAGGTTTCCATCCATGAAGCTGAGATGGTTCTGCTAGCTTCTGTAAATTTGACCTTACAAATGTCAGGTTATGGCTTATTTATAACTGTATGACATGTAGAGAGAGGAATGTACACTCTGATGTGCTGTTTGTCTATTTCGGTCTTTGCTGATTCCATTTCCCTATGAGATTGTTATGGAAAAAATGTGATCTTTATGCCACATTGTTTAGAAAGATACTATTTGACCTTATCATATTGCAAATTTTTAGAAAACATTTTCAATGTCTTCATGTCCAGGGAGAAAATAATATATTATATAAATATAAAATAATATAGTAACTGTATAATTTTAGTTACATAGATACAAAACTATATGCTAGTTACTAGTGTATGTTTTAGTGTAGTCAATAGATAAGTCTAGTAACCATGGTTTCAGATGTGTAAGATAAACAACTTAACAAGAGATTTTTGTTGTCCAAAGCTAGGGTACATATGATGCCTTTATGCCATTTATGAATGGCAAAAAGGCACCCCCTCTGGGAAGATGAATTACAAGAAGGCAGCCCCTCTTTCTGGCCAATGTTGTTTGCCAAGTCAAATTGGGCTGAATAACAGTCCCTCTTCACTCTGATACGGGGACATGTGTGTGGGGAATAAAATGCCAACCACATACAGAGGTCCTGTGCCCTTTACCAGAGGAAATGTGACATTGTTTGTGACTAGCATGGCCTAGCTTTGAGTTAATTTTCAACATGATTTGCATCTGTTAATTAGATAATTGGTGACCTTATTTTGATTTATTATGAAGAAGACACAGAAATGATAAGGTAAAGATACGTTAAAAACCATTTATTGGGAATTTTCAACATACCTGGCCCTGAGCTAAGCATCTGGCTCTGAAATTGAAAAGAGTGAATCAGAGCATTGATTTTCTAATTATAAAAAAATTACAGAGAATTCCTCTTATCTTAAATAGTAACTATGAAGATTAAGTAATAAAGGCAAAAGATGTAAATCATAAAGTGTTTTAAAAGCACATGAGAATACTATATTTTTAATAGTTTAGGAATTATTACTTTTAATATGTACGAACAGTAGTAGCAATACCCACAAAATAATAAATTACGCCTACCAAGAAAAGAAGAGATGGTTCAAGGTCATGTTTGTGTTGAAACGTGGTATAATGTAAGCCTAATAGTTTTATTCACTTTCAAACACCAAGATTCTTTAGATCAGATTAGGAACTCTATTTTTATGTGATTTTTTAAAAATCCAAAATTATCAGCTTTTTATGGGATTCTGTAAAATCCCAAATTATCAACTTTCCATATCGACCTAAGTTCATTATGTTTCCATTTACCTTCAAAACTCATCTAAGCCCTTTTCATCAAAACAATAATTTCTGAACACTTTGTATTTTCAGGTTAAAAGACATATGGGTATTTTAAAAATGAATTGTAACAAAATGATGATCAGTCTCTATGGATAATAGTATTGAGAGGTCACTTTTCACTTTTCCCCTCTATCTGCAGCTTATAGAGTCCCACAGTTAAGTCACTGTTTTTTAATTCAATCAACAGAAAATAGTGTTTAGTTAATGGACAATGAATTTCTTAATTTTTGGCTATTATGTATATTCAGTCTCAGCTAAAGAAAGTACATTGAATTCTGAATTGTGAATAAACAATACAAAATACATATTCATTTTGTGTGTCTGAAAATACTTGATATAGATTACTTACTGACTTCATTTCCTTCAATGAGTATTTTTTTCATTCTCTCATTTTTATTTCATATCTACGTGTATCCATTCACATTTAAACCCATTCTCCTCAGGCTGCATCCATAAAAATTCTTACTGTGTGCTCCATATGCAATATATTTCAACAAATTTTTCACATCAGATCTGAATTGTAAGCATGTAAAATTTTTGTGAACTGGGCTGTAAAATACCAGAAACAATACAGTCTATCCAAGGTGACAGCTGATATCTGATCTGAAAATAGTGTATTTCCCTTCAAATGTCGGTCTCCTGTCACTTTGCATTGCATTGACATAAACTGCTTTACAAGAGGAGAAAACACTGTGAAAAATAAAATCTTTTATAAATATAATAGCTAAAAAATAAAGCAAACAAAAATCAAGCTGTTCTTATGTTTTTAATATCTGAAATTCCACTTCCGTACACGAGGGTGATAATCTGTTGCAACTGTTTACAAATGATATATTAGGTTCCTATTGTTACTCTAACAAACTGCCACAAATTTAGTGGTTAAAATAACACAAATTGGTCTGGAGGTCAGAAGTCCAAAATGGGTCTCAATGGTCTAAAATCAAGGTGTGTTGGCAGGGCTATGTTTCTTTTTGGAAGTTCCAGGAGAGGGTGGTATAATAATTGTTTAGTCTTTCTTTGCTCCAGGTTCCTGGCATAGAGCTCTTAAAATGCTTGTAATCTCTTGAGTGATAAAAGTGTCTTTGATATGCTAATAAAGTGGCTCTGAACATCTCCAAAATAGCTTCAGGATGGATGCTTGTCACAAGAAAGACTAAGTCAAGATTAGAGTTGGGATTTTAGCCCCACCAGTCTGAGAAGATGGAGACTGAATTTAATTGTTAATGGCAGTACTCTTCAACCTCTATTTAAAATTCCTAAACAATGGGGTTTGGAGAGTTTCCTTATTGGTGAACACATCAAGACTGTGGAAAGTGGCCAGTCCAGAGAGGACTTGGAAGTTCTGAAGGACCACCACCCCATCCTTTGCCCTAAGCATCTCTTTCATGTGACTTCTGGAGTTTTTATAATAAAGTGGTGATGGTGAACAGTCTTTCTGGAACTTCTCTGGTGGTCTAGTGGCTAAGACTCTGAGCTTCTAATGCAGGAGCTCAGGGTTCAGTCCCGGTCAAGGAGGAAATTAGATCCTGCATGCTGCAGCTAAAGATCCCACATGCCACAACTAAGACCTGGGGCAGCCAAACAAATAAATATTTTTTAAAAAAAGAAAAAAAAGAATAAATGGTGTTTTCCTGGGCATGAACTCTGGAAACTACAGTCACCCAGGCAGGACTGTGAGCAGCCTGGACACTCCGTCGCAGCTGATGTCTGATGTAGGCACATCTGCAGAATGGAGCCCTCTGTCTGTAGGGTCTGATCTAAACAGGAATTGAATGGAATCAAAATGCTGGACGCCTAGCTAATGTTAAAAAGTGGAGAGCTGCGGTTGGTAAAGACACCATGTATTTGGTGTCAGGGAACCAATCTCTCATGGAGAATCCATTTTCCATTTTCTTGCCTTTTTCTGCATTTAAAGCCCCGTGCTTTCCTGTCCTCATGGCCTCTTCTGTCTTCAAAGCAAGCAGTGCCTGGTTTAGTGGTTCTCGGATTACATAACTCTGCTTTTCTGTTTCTTTCTCCACATTTAAAGGACTCTTGGGATTACCTTGGGCTCAACGGATGATCCAGGGCAATCTCATTTTAAGGTCGGCTATTTAGCAACTATCATTCCATTTGACACATTCATTTCCTCTTGTAATATCTTCATGAGTTTGGGGGAATTAGCATGTGGATATGTTTGCAGGGATACTATTTTATTTACTACAAATGGTGACGGCAAGGAGTAGGCTTTTTCACAGAAAATCATGTGATAACTGGAGCATTCAACACATCACCTGATGCCAGAAGATTGTCCAGATTATTTTGTGATGCTGGCCTTTTGGTAGGTTAAATGACTACTTGAGTATGTAAAGAAGAAATACTATCTGCGAACCCCTCTGGAAACTTAGCTTCTGACACTTGTTCTGTTCTAGTAACCTTGGAGTAATCATGTTAACACTCTGAGTGTCCTCATCCATGGGGATTATAATACCAGTCATCATTCAAGAGATGGCATCACTGACTTCATGGACATGAGTTTGAGCAAGTTCCAGGCATTAGTGATGTACAGGGAAGCTGGATATGCTGCAGTCCATGGGATTGTGAAGAGTTGGGCACAACTGAGCTACTGAAATGACTGATTCAAGAATCACTGAGAGAATGAAATGAAATAATATATCTGAAAATATACTGGGAATCCTGTAATACGTCATGCATTGCTTTGTATGCTATGAGCTTGGGGCTCCCCAGGTGGTGCCAGTGGTAAAGAACCTGCCTGCCACGAGATGCAGGTTCAGGCCCTGGGTGGAGAAGATCCCCCTGGAAGAGGGGATGGCAAGCCACACCAGTATTCTTGCCTGGAGAATCCCATGGACAGATGAGCCTGGCAGGCTACATTCCATAGCATCACAAAGAGTTGGACACAACTAAAATGATTTAGCATGTACGCATGCTATTAGCTTGATCTTAGCAAACTCACAAAACAAAATTATTCGTTATTATAATACCCTTTGCTATAAGGCTGTTTAAACTTCAGGATAAGTAAAAGTGAGGACACAATCCTCAAAACAAATGTTTCCGTAAAACTACTGTATATCCCATGCCCTCTACACCCCCTCCCACTTCCACTCTGTTGCAGCCCTCCTGCCCCAATCAGGTTTGAGAGAAATATAACCAAAAGGAACAAAATTTTGGAAAACAGCAGAAGTATGAAAATATGGGAACATTTATGGAGCTGCTGTTTTTTCCCCTATGAAGAGAAAAAAATGATGAGAACTTAATAAGAGTCTTTAAGAATTTGAAGTCTCATGACACAAGGAATGGTGACAAAATAAGAAACAAGCTTAAGGATAAGAGATTTAGTTTAGACCTCAAAAATAACTCCTCCAAATGAAAGTCAATAGCAGTTGAAATGGGATGCTAAAAGAAGTTTTATATTTTCCTTCTTTAGAGGTCTTTTGAGGAAAGAAAATGAAGGTATTCTTACATCCTATGAGCGGTAAAGGACTTTAAGTAATCTCCAACTTTATTTGAAAGGTAACAAAAATAGGTTCTTATGGAAGAAACAGTCTCAGGACCAAAATATATTTGGCCTTTTTCAGAATGATTTTGGCTATCCTTGAAATTCTGTTTTTCCAAATAAACTTTTAGAGCCTGGCAAATCCTCTTGTGATTTTGGTTAGAATCACTTCAAATTTAAAGATTATGTGTGGGACAAGGAAATCTTCTATATTGAGTGCTGCAATCCATTGACCTGGCGAGCTCTTCACTGACATGAGTTCTTTTTAATGTCCTTTGATAACATTTTATATTTTGCTTCATATGTTCTTGAACCACTTAGGATTATTTCTTCTTCAAATTGGTATCATGACTACCTTGCTTTTTTATAAATTACATGATTCAAAGAGTAAATAAAACACATATGATAGTGTAGCAAGATAAAATGAATAACAGGGCAAGGAAATGTATGTGATATCTAATTTTTTCAAAACACTAGAGCCCAAATTAGGTATGATTATGTATCCATATTATTAGGTGTGTACATGCTCAGTCACTAAGGTGTATCTGACTCTTTTTGACTCCATAGACTGTAACCTGCCTGGATTTTCTGTCCATGGGATTTCCTCCTCCAGAGATCATCCCAACCCAGGGATCAAACTCAATCAAATCTGCCTTCTCCCCTGCATTGCAGGATTCTTTACCACTAAGCCATCTGGGAAGCCCATCCATATTATTCAGTTCCATTCAGTCACTCAGTCATGTCCAGTTCTTTGAGACCCCAACGACTGTAGCACGCCAGGCTTCCCTGTCCATCACCAACTCTCAGAGCTTGCTCAAACTCATATCCATTGAGCTGAAGATGCCATCCAACCATCTCATCCTCTGTCATCCCCTTCTCTCACACCTTCAATCTTTCCCAGCATCAAGGTCTTACCAGTGAGTCAGTTCTTAGCATCAGGTGGCCAAAGTACTAAAGTTTCAGTTTCAGCATGAGTCTTTCCAATGAACATCCAGGACTGATCTCCTTCAGGATGGACTGGTTAGATCTCCTTGCGGTCCAAGGGACTCTCAAGAGTCTTCTTCAACACCACAGTTCAAAAGCATCAATTCTCTGAAGCTCAGCTTTCTTTATAATCCAACTCTCACATCCATACATGACTACTTTTAAAACCAAAGCTTTAACAAGACAGACCTTTGTTGGCAAAGTAAGGTCTCTGCTTTTTAATATGCTGTCTAGGTTGGTCATAACTTTTCTTCCATGGAGCAAGTGCATTTTAGTTTCATAACTAGAATCACCATCTGCAGTCATTTTGGAGACCCCCAAAATAAAATCTGTCACTGTTTCCACATCTATTTGCCATAAAATGATGGGACCAGATGCCATGATCTTATTTTTCTGAATGTTGAGCTTTAAGCCAACTTTTTCACTCTCCTCTTTCACTTTCAAGAGACTCTTTAGTTCTTCTTCACTTTCTACCGTAAGGGTGGCATCATCTGCATATCTGAGGTTATATATCTTCTGGCAGTCTTGATTCCAGCTTGTGCTTAATCCAGCCCTACGTTTCTCATGATGTACTCTGCATATAAGTTAAATAAGCAGGGTGACAATATTCAGCCTTGCCATACTCCTTTCCCAATTTGGAACCAGTCTGTTGTTTCATGTCCAGTTCTAACTGTTGCTTCTTGATCTGGATACAGATTTCTCAGGAGGCAGATCAGGTGGTCTGGTATTCCCATTTCTTTCAGAATTTTCCATAGTTTGTTGTGATCCACTCAGAAAAGGGCTTTGGCATAGTAAATAAAGAAGAAGTAGGTGTTTTTCTGGAGCTCTCAAACTTTTTCAATGATCCAGCAGATGTTGGCAATCTGATCTCTGTTTCCTCTGCCTTTTCTAAATCCAGCTTGAACATCTGGAAGTTCACAGTTCACCTACTGTTGAAGCCTGGCTTGGAGAATTTTGAGCATTACTTTGCTAGCCTTTGAGATGAGTGTAATTGTGCGGTAGTTTGAGCATTCTTTGGCATTGCCTTTCTTTGAGATTGGAATGAAAATTGACATTTTCCAGTCCTGTGGCCATTGCTGAGTTTTCCAAATCCGCTGGCACATTGAGTGAAGCATGTTCACAGGATCATCTTTAAGGATTTGAAATAGCTCAACTGGAATTCCATCATCTCCACTAGCTTTGTTCATAGTGATGCTTCCTAAGATGCACTTACTTCACATTCCAGGATGTCTGGCTCTAGATGAGTGATCACAGAATTGTGATTATCTGGTTCATGAAGATCTTTTCTGTACAATTCTTCTGTGTATTCTTGCCACCTCTTTTTAATATCTTCTGGTTCTTTTAGGTCCATACCATTTCTGTCCTTTATTGTGCCCATCTTTGCATGAAATGTTCCCTTGGTATCTCTCATTTTCTTGAAGAGATATCTAGTCTTTCCCATTTTATTGTTTTCCTCTTTTCTTTGCATTGATCACTGAAGAAGTCTTTCTTATCTCTCCTTGCTATTCTTTGGAACTCAACATTCAAATGAGTACATCTTGCCTTTCGCTTCTCTTCTTTTCACAGCTGTTTATAAGTCCTTCTCAGACAACCATTTTACCTTTTTGCATTTCTTTTTCTTGGGGTTGGTCTTGATCCCTGCCTCCTATACAATGTCATGAACCTCTGTCCATAGTTCTTCAGCCACTCCATCTATCAGATCTAATCCCTTGAATCTATTTGTCATGTCCACTGTATAGTCATAAGGGATTTGATTTAGGTCATACCTGGATGGTCTAGTGGTTTTCCCTACTTTCTTCAAGCCTGAATTTTGCAATAAGGAATTCATGATCTGAGCCACAGTCAGCTCCCAGTCTTATTTTTGCTGAGTTTATAGAGCCTCTCCATCTTTGGCTTCACATCACATTCATCTTTGGCTTCTCCGTCTTCACTTCAGGTGGCCAAAGTATTGGAGCTTCAGCTTTAACATCAGTCCTTCCAATGAATACTCAGGACTGATTTCCTTTAGGATTGATTGTTTTGATCTCCTTACAGTCCAAGGGACACTCAAGAGTCTTCAACACCATAATTCAAAAGCATCAATTCTTAGGCACACAGCTTTCTTTATAGTCCAATTCTCAGATCCATACATGCCTACTGGAAAAACCATCGCTTTGACTAGTTGGGCCTTGGTTGTAAAGTAACATCTCTTTTTTTCTTTTTGTCTAGGTTGGTCATAGCTTTTCTTCCAAGGAGCAAGCATCTTTTAATTATTAGACATTATCAAATTTCATGTTTTAATATCATTAGCAGGAGATGGAAATTGTGGTACTGATATAAGAGAAGGCCTTATATTTTAAAAAAGAAAATAATCCAAAATAGCAATAACAAGTGTATTCTGATTCCATTTGTGGTATCTGCACACTGCACAACTCCAAAGCATACCATAATACAATGTAAGTGGCCCTCTTAGATGTGTAAAACAATCTATTGGTTTGAGTATATATGTATGATGCAAAGCATAAATGGATAGTCATCACAAGGCTAATGTTGCTTATCCTTATCCAGAGTTGAGATTCCAAGTAGCCTTTGTTTTTTTCCTTTACATAATATATCTTATTTGAATATTTGAAAAGGAGTGTTTGTTGGGACTTCTCTGGAGGTCCAGTGGATAAGACTTTGCCTTTCAGCTCCTAATCTGGGAGTTGGGATTCTACATGCCACAAGGCCAATAAGCCAAAACATGAAACAGGAAACAATATTATAACAAATTCAATAAATTAAAAAAAATGATTCACATAAATCTTAAAACAATTAAATACTTGTCTATTATTTATATCTTAAGCAAAAAACAAACCATAAAGCAAACAACAGTTTTTTATTGTGGAGTAGGAAGGAAATAGAGTTAAATGGAGCTTTCCAGAAGGCTTAGTAGTAAAGAATTTGGCTGCCAAAGCAGGAGATGCAGGAGATGAGGGTTTGATCCATGGGTTAGAAAGATTTTTTGGAGTAAGAAACGACTACTCACTCCATTATTCTTGACTAGAAAATTCCATGAACAGAGAAATCTAGCAGCAGCATAATTAAACACCCCAAATATATCCCTTTCCTCTTTCAGCCCTCAGTCTACTTATTCTCAATCTCACTTAAGGATGTTTTTGTTTTTCTCTTCCCAGTTTAAAATGATAACCCCTATACCTACTCTTTTGATGGTCTCCCTCCTAAAATGAATGTTGTCTTCAAAATGGTTGTTGGCACTATTTGCAATTCTATTATTGATACTTTTTTTGTATCTAGTAGGGTAAACTGCCCTGGCCTCCCTTCTCTTGAAGCCTCTAGGCCAACATATATCCTCATGCATACAAAAGGGCAACAATGCCATTGATCTCTGATTTAATTATTCAGTTTTGGAACTACTTATCTAACTGGTACACAGAAAATACTGATAATTGTGTCTGTTTGGGGGAAATATGCAATTTTAGGTTAACCTTTATTGTTTAGAGCCATAATATATGATTCACATCCCTATTGCTAAACAAGTAACCCTTCATTAAATCTAAAGTGAGTAGGACCATGTAATCAACAGCTGTAAAGAGTTTATTTACTTGGCCCTTTTTGTTGCTGTTTAATAGCACATTTGTGGCCAGTTTTATTGTTTGAAACATCTTCATAAACCGTTACTTTAAACAGAAAATTGATTGTAATATGGTTATCTAAATTATCTTGTCATTAGATCTATTTTAAAATTTTGCACAGAGAACACTATTTTAGCAAAATTAAATAGAGAAAATTATGGGCAAAACATGCAACAATGATTTATTTTACAAAATAGCATATAACTGCTCTCTAATTACTAGCCTTTGAGGCATTTACAGCTAAATTAAAATCATCATTAGCTGTTAAATGTGTTTGCTTTGATTAGTTCCTGTTTTATGAGGTTTCAGGCTGGAGTAATTTTGTGGCATTGTTATTAATGAATTTAACGTTAAGTGGAAAAACAAAACAACTTTTGTATTTGACATGTATCAACTCTGGAATCATTAGTTTAAATTTTGTCAAAAGTCACAGAGATCTTCTGTAATATGTTACCAGGTGTTGGAAATGACCACAGTCAAAGGAAAAGGTATCTTTAAAGGTAGTATAATGGAAAAAGAGACAATAAAGCCTTAGTCCCTTAATCACCACAGCCTAATAATACAACATGTATGGAAAGCTGGACAGAACTGTTCATAGCCATGTCTCCTCACTGTTAATTTGGAGCAGTAATATAGCCCACCTACACTTGAGGTTCTTCATCTGTGAAAATGGGGATATTCACATCTTTCCTGAAGGGTAGTTTTAAGAATTATATAAGTGGCATAGTGTCAGGCTCATCCACTCTTATTCTTTTCCCTTTTCTTTACAGATGATCTAAAGATTAGAAAAACAATTCGAATCATCTGTCCAAAGATAAGCTAATGGATTTAGTGTATTCATGCTATTGATACACTTGAAGTTTGGAGAGAGAAATAGTTTGAGTATGAGAGCTTCCGATCTGAAATATATCATGGCAGGAAAAAAGTATGTCTTTAATAGGTTATTGGAATCTTTGCATCAATGGGAAGATGGCTCTTTTCAAACATTATCATTTTATGATTTCTGGGAACATGTATAATTGTATAAAGGCTTATTATTTTCTTGCCACCCAAATCTAGGGATTAAGCTTCATTCTTTTACAGGTCCAGATGTTAAGGGGTATGAGAAAGCTGAAATGGAAAAAAGAAACAATGGAAAGGGAGTAAGGAGATGGACAAGTTATCATTGTTCCACTTAAAAGATTCTAACACCACTCATGCCATGTGATTACTATTAGAAAAAACCCACATTAGTCAAGATTAGTGTTCAAAATGTTGATATTATTTTAGGCATTTAAAGCTTATTCTAAAAATAACTACAGAATGAGAAAGTAAATCTAAACACTTACTATGCTATAGGAAAAATGCATGGGTTTTTGTGTGTGGCAGCCAACTGAACTGTTGGCCCTATAACATTTTTGTTCTTGGAGACATCGAAGCTCTCTGAAAGCTGTGGCATGCTTAATTATGAAATAGGAAGACCTGCACCTACTTCCCAAAGTTGGGTTCACAGAAAAAGATAAAGAAAACAATAATGTGCTATTTGTATTATTGATATTCTCTCCTACTTACTGGTGAAAAAAATTACACAAACAGAAAACAACCAGAAAGATTACAAGTGGAAATGTCTCAGATATTTCAAGGTGAAAGTTGAATGACTATTTATATTTATGGTGTGGATCAGATACCCAGGGTTCCTGAAAGTTTCATAGGACCAGCCCTTATTTGCACTTGCTTCAATCCATGGGGTTGCAAAGAGCTGGACAGGACTTAGCCTCTCAACAACAAAGGGTGAAATTGGAGACTTCCCTGGTGATTCAGTGGTTAAGAATCTGCCTGCCGATGTAGGACCTCTGGTTTGGGAAGATTTCCTGGAAAAGGGAGTAGCAACCCACTCCAGTATTCTTGCCTGGAAAATCCCTTGGACAGAGGAGACTGGTGGGCTACAGTCCATGGGATCACAAAGAGATATGACTTAGTGACTACACAGCTACAAAGGTGAAATTAATGAGCATTTGAGAGCCCTTGTTAGCATTCATTCTGATATGAAACCACTGCCTTTTGGATAAGGAAGGTTGAGGAGTAGCTCTCCATCATAAACTTTACACAGATTTCATATTAAGCTATTTTCCTCTAAAATTTTAAGTTTTCCCTTTAGAAGAGCAGAAGCATTTAAGCCCTTGCAGTGGCATGCAGACTGATGTAAGTGTTGTGGTTGTGGGAAAACTTGTTATTGTGAGGAATGCTTTGTGCAGCTGAGTCACGTGCTATATTCTATTGCTGAGCAGAGTTTTCTCTGGTATAACTCAAGAATCACATCTGAGAAATCTCAAGTTATTAAATACTTGAGCCACAAAGGCAACCTTAATCTAAAAACAAAATGATTTGGATTGGAGAGCAGCAGACTGAGAATAACAAAATAATTTTTCCTCCAGGGGTGTTTGATAATAATGATTTTTAAAAAGTTGTGAGTGTACAGCTTATCTAAACATGACTGAGATAATCCACTGTTTGATGGGTAATTACAGGTCTTTGTTAAATTTTGATCCATCACCACCAACACAAGATTAGCCCAGCAATTCTTATATATATTCGTGTATCCCTATATAAAAATAGTTTGCATAGGTTGACATATGCCTCATTTCTCTGTAAGATTCCATATCTTAAAACAATTTTTTTTGTAAGACCTGTGTAATGGTAATAAGCAACCTTATTTTCCATGTATCATCATGCTTTATTCTCTTAAGCATTCTGTGAGGTTGGTACTATTACTGGCAATCATTTTTAAAGAGTAAGCATCTGTGACTCAGAATTTCAGTCAATTGTCAGTTTTATCTGAGCAAGCGAGCCAGAGATCTGGGAGTTAAACCCATGCTGTGAATTTGTAGGTACAGCACCTACCAATTACAATTATGATTTCCCTTAATTTTTTATTTCTTTCACTTTGTTTTAGTGACTTATAAAAACAAAATATTTTCTTGGCTGTGCTGAATGGCACAGGTGATCTTATTTCCCCCACCAGGGATCAATCTGCTCTCCTTGCATTGAAAGTGCAGAGTCTTAACCACTGGGCTGCCAAGGAAGTCCCCCAGTGATTTTTTAGTATAGAAAAGTAGAAAAATAATATAATCTCCACCTGTTTTATCTGTAACTCTGAGGTCACAGATGACATTTAGTTTCAGGTCCTGTTTGTTTTTCATGTAGTTGATTGCTGTTTCTTTTTTAGAAGTGAAATATAATAAATGGGTGGGCTTCCCAGGTGGCCTGCAAATGGAGGAGACATAAGAGACTCGGGAAGACCCCCTGGAAGAGGGCATGGAAACCCACTTTAGTATTCTTGCCTGGAGAGTCCCACGGACAGAGGAGCCTGGTTGGCTACAGTCCATGGGGTCGCAAAGAGTCAGACACAACTGAAGCAACTTAGTATGCATGCACATAATAAATGGAGTAAATCAAGCAGCAAGGGGACTGGCTTACTTGGATGGTTGTGCTGGTTGTGATTTTTGACTAAGCCCCATTCTTAACATTTTGCCAAATGGAGTAAAAAAAATCCATTTCTTCCAGGTGGTATTTTCCACTTAATTACATTGCTTCTTTCTGGCTATGGTTTAACCCTTCAGGGTTTGGTTCATAAAAATATAGTTGCACATTTTTCTTGGTTCTGCTATCCCTGGTTTCAAGATGGTGGCTCAGAATATTCATATGGCTGGCTCTTACAAAACACCATATAAATGAAAATAGAGGTGTCTGAACGTGAATAAACCCACAATAGCAAATAGGAATGAAGGGCAACGGTGGACTGAAGTTATTAATATGGTTCTGGAAGACAAAAAACAGATGTGTGTACGGTGACAGATGAAACAAAGCATAAATAACACAAGCCAGAATAAACAGAGAAATAGTTTAAAAGGTGATGTTCAGGGCTATTTTACAGGAGGCTTCATGAAGACCCTCCAAAAACAGTCAGTAGGTATAAACAAGGGGCACTACCCAGGGAGGTGAAAAAATGGTCTCATCATTTGACAACATATATGATGTGTCAGTCCAACCACGGCCTCATAAATGTGGCACAATTGTGAGCTCAAAGTTTGCACCATGAGAAGAAAACTGAAGGACCATTATCTGTCATAAATGAAGCAATCTGCCTAGAAATGGCCAGGATTCTAGTGTGACTCTATCACAGTGGAAATGTCAGAGTAAATGTCTTCTTATTCCAATCTGAGGTGCCCTTGCCTGCTGTCATATGCTAGAGAAAAATAAGCAATTGGCACAATCACCCACAAACCCAAGAATCAAAGACTGTAACCATAATATAAGAATTGAATTTTATGAAAAAAGGAAAAACTCAAAACCAGGAAAAATTCTTAGAAATTAAAATTAGGACTGCTAGGAGTTAAAAATGGTACAGTAGTGACTAGAGCTATAAATAAAACTATCTCCTAGTTTTTAAACAGACAATTTCAGATTGAAACTATAAAATGTATTTGAGAACTGTGAGAAAACATTGACATCCCTCTAGCCAGAGGTAATCGTTCAGCTTTCCTAGCTAAGTATATCATTATTTTTGTTAGTAAAATCTTGAATATTCCTCCATCTTGCACTACTAATTTTTCCCAGTCTAACAACCTTTTAAAAATTCAGCAATGCATCTTTGATATCTTTCTCTTTCACAAAAAGAGATTATTAACCTCATTTTTTTTACATATAATTCTTATACTATATAACTCGCCCATTTAAAATATATGATTCAGTGATTTTTAGCGTAATTAGTCATGGATATGTGCAACAGTCACCATGGTTGGTTTTAGACTATTTTTGTAGCCTCAGAAAGAAACCTCGTATCACTTAGTAACAGCCCTTATTATCCTATCTATCTTCACACTGAGACTTCCCTGGTGGGTCAGACAGTAAAGAATCCGCCTGCAATGAGGGAGACCCAGGTTCAGTCCTTTGGTCAGGAAGATGCACTGGAGAAGGGAATGGCTACCTACTCTAGGATTCTTGCCTGGAGAATTCCAGGGACAGAGGAGCCAGGCGGGCTACAGTCCATAGCGTCTCAGAGAGTCAAATGCGACTAACACTTTCACTTTCATTCTCAATTAATCCTGAGCAAACACTTACCTTCTTTTTCTCTACAAATTTCCCTATTCTGGACTTTCATATGAAACTGCTGGGTCAGTGGTAATTCTATGTTTAATTGTTTGAGAAACTGTCAGTTTTCCAAAGTAGTTGCACCATTTTAGCTTTCTACCATCAGAGTCAGAGTATGAGGGTTCTTCCTTTGCTACATCTTTGTCAACACTTATTTTTATCTGATGTTTTGATTCTACCCATCTTGCTGCATGCCAAGTGGTACCCATTGTGGTTTTGATTTGATTTCCCTGATGACTAATGATTCCAGGCATCTTTCATGTGTTTATTGGTCATTTGTACCTTTTCCTTGGAGAAGTGCCTGCTTTTATCCTTTGCCCATTTCAACTGTTCTACTTACTTTTTATTACTGACTTATACAAGTTTGTATAATCTGAACTGATATCTTTGGGTGGCCATCAATCAGCCTACTACAGATTCCAACACTGACACTTTTCGTGCAAAAATCGATATCCTACATTCTTAAATTTCAGTTAACAGTGTGTGCATGACTGCGAAATCTCTAATTCCATCCTAGCTGATTTCATAAGAAATTCTGTAGACCTATGATATTTATGAAGGACATATCTTGAATCCATAAGTTTTCAACATGTAGGAATGTTCAATTCTCTTGACTCTTTCCCAAATCACATTTCAGCAAGGAATTTTGCATTTGTTGAACGTATCATAAGCCCAGAAATTAATTTGTTGTTTCTGTTCACTCACTCAGTCATGTCTGACTCTGAGACCCTGGGGACTGCAGCACACCAGGCTTCCCTGTCCTTCACTAGCTCCTGGAGTTTGCTCAAACTCATGGTCATTGAGTTGGTGATGCCATTCAACCATCTCATCCTCTGTCGTTCTCTTCTCCTGCCTTTAATCTTTCCCAGAATCAGGGTCTTTTCCAGTGAGCTGGTTCTTTGCATCAGGTGGCCAAAGAGGTTGGCCTAACAATTACTTGTCAATAAATCACTAGGCATCATTAGACAAGAAAATTCATACTAGTTGGACAATCATTGATATTTTTTATTAATTGCCTCAGGAATTTATGTAGAACATGTCAAATATCAGATTAATTTCAAGAATGAATGATCAAAACCTTTTCTTATGGCTATCAGCATGACATTCTTAGGCTTTTTAATGTTACTTTACAGGGAAGATCCCCTAGAAGGGGGCATGGCAACCCACTCCAATATTCTTGCCAGGAGAATCCCATGGACTTGCAGGCTACAGTCCCTAGGGTCACAAAGAGTTGGACATGACTGAAGCAATTTAGCACACATGTATCTTCAATACAATGCTGTCATTTGACTTTATTTTTGTAGTTGTTTTTCACTGACACATATACACCCACTGTAACAAAAATTACCTTGTATAAGCGCATTGAGGATTACAGAATTAAAAAGCTACATGGATATATGAATGTTGGCTGATCAGTTTCTCTCACTCACTCTTTTCCATTTAGTGATTTGCATGTGTATGGCTGTCCTAAAACTTGTGTAATTCAAAGTTTTCAATTGGCAAAATTACTAATTACCTCATGTCATGGGTCTTTGAATTTGCTCTAAACTAGTCAAAATTATGGATGTTAGATCTAATCACCCTAAGGATCTCCGGAAATAATGAGTAATAACATTGCTTTACTTTCTATCATTCAGGGACATTTAGCAAGTGGAGCTTTCTCAGGGGAGAGTTACTAAGCTGGTCAGAGTCTCAAGATCAAAATAGCGGAAGATGCAAAGAGATTACATTACTGCCTTCAAATAACAAAAGTAGTTCCATGTGGAAAAAGGATTACAGGTTGTTAATTTAACCTCGGAGGGTAGAACTAAGACAAATGAATACCACTTTTAGAGAATTCAGTTTGAAGAAGCACTTTGTAAGTACTACAACTGAACATTGTGGAAGTGGGATCCTATGATAGGCAGTGAGTTCTATGAACTTGGACATGTTCCATGGAGGTTGGCCAGTCACTTCATCAGATAGTGGGGGTGGGGCTGATGAAGTGTTAGAACAGATAGTCTTCTGGGTTTTCCTCACACCAAAGATTCTTGCCTGAGTTCACACATGCTATAAAACAATTAGGGCTTAATTTAATAATTACCAGAGGGCTGAATGTTATTCTTTGTAATGACATTAAAATATTACTGTAGCAAGAAATATTAGAATTTGTAATCTAATCTTCTGGCCCTTTTCTGACTTAAGGATGGTATTGGCAGGGGTTGAAGGGGGGACAGTTCTCCCATATTTCATTCTAGAGAAGCAAAATTGAGCTATAATTGTCTTAAAGTGTTTCTGCAAAGTATAATTTTCTCATCATGTTCATCTATAATTAAATTGATTTTTACAAAATATATAGTATATGTTAGGTGTATCAAGAAATGAAATGATGTTCTAACCTGACATTTAGTCTTGCATACAAAATATGCTTTAAACTTCCAAAATCTCTTAAAATATTATAATATAATTCTCTAAAAATCTTCATGAAAATTTAAAATCTTTGATTCAATTTATGCTTTTATATATGATAATTGTTTTCTTATATTATTGCATTTTATTTGCCCATTGCTACAAGATTACTGTATTAGTAACAAGTTTTAAGAGGCTGGTCTGTTTTTTAATCTTGGAGTTTTAGGATTAATACAGTGACTAATTTAAAAATAATAATCTTTTAGAAGTTTTTACTTAGAATTCCAAGTGATGACCCCAGAAACAGACCACAGATATTACTTTAGTACTTTCAAGAATGTAGATACTGTGTTTTCAGAAAACTAAGTCCCCCTTATCAATTTATATAAACATTATGTGACAGATGATAAAGAATAAGAGAGGAAAAAAATGAATTTTTATATTCAAATTCTTGGTTTAACAATTAGGTAAGTGTAGGAACTCAAGGCAAGTCGCATAATATCTCTGACCTTCAGTTTTGTAAACTCTAAAATGGATATGGTAGTGCCCACCATATAAGGTTGCTGTAATTATCATAGATTTTATATGATGAATATAGAATATAAGAGTAAGAATTTTATATATATATACATATATATATATATATATATATATGTATAAATAACAAGATAAGAATAAAATAATAGCAGAGTGCCAGACAAACTTGCAGGAAATTGATCAGTGGGTGTTATTATTTTAGTAACTGCTATTATGACTACTATCATAATAGGAGTTGATTGCCTCTATCAACTGCCCTGTCTCAGCCCACTACACTTCAGCAAGATACTTAAGAGAGCAGAAAAAAATCCATATTGGTTATCCCAGTTTCTTTATCTTACAAGTAGAATTGATCCATATTGGTTATCCCAGTTTCTTTATCTTACAAGTAGAATTGCTTGAAAATGAATTTTGATAAAACCCAAAACAATAGCCTAGCTACTTGGTGTCACCTCCTGAAAGCTAATACCAAAATGGGTAGAAGTAAAATGTCTCCAAGTCTTTATTTCTTTTAGAATCTTAGTGATTCTCTCACTCCGAATCTTGGTTCCCAACCAAAAAAAAAGTTCAAATCTTTAATGCACAAAATAAAACATCACTGTGCAATGTTTTATTTTTGATAATAAAAAACTGACTAACATATATAGTTACTAACTATATATGTATATATATATACTAACTATATATACTAGCATATATAGTTACTAAGTTTTTTTTACATATAATTTTTTATAATATTATATAATCCTTATTCTTAAAAATATTACAACCATTATGAAGAAAAATGCAAACTTGTAATTCCATTTAGCTCAACACCAGTTGGGGCAGCAGCAAAGAATCCACCTGCCAAGCAGGAGACTCAGGTTCAATCCCTGGGTCAGAAAGATTCCTTTGAGAAAGGAATGGCAACCCACTCCAGTATTCTTACCTAGAGAATTCCATGAACAGAAGAATCTGGCAAGCTATAGTCCATGGAGTCGCAAAAAGTCAGACACAACTGAATGATTAACACACACACACAGGTCATGAAGAACTGCCATTTTATTTTATTTTTTTATTTCATTTATTTATTTGTTTTTATTTTTACTTTACAGTATTGTATTGGTTTTGCCACACATTGACATGAATCCACAATGGGTCTACATGTGTTTCCCATCCAGAACCCCCCTCTCACCTCCTTCCCCATCCCATCCCTCTGGGTCATCCCAATGCACCAGCCCCAAGCACCCTATATCACGCATCTAACCTGGATTGGTGATTCATTTCACATATGATAATCTACATGTTTCGATGCCATTCTCCCATATCATCCTGCCCTCGCCCTCTCCCATAGAGCCTAAAAGACTGTTCTATACATCTGTGTCTCTTTTGCTGTCTGGCATACAGGGTTATCGTTATCATCTTTCTAAATTCCATTTATATGCATTAGTATACTGTATTGGTGTTTTTCTTTCTGGATTACTTCACTTTGTATAATAGGCTCCAGTTTCATCTACCTCATTAGAACTGATTTGAATGTATTCTTTCTAATGGCTGAGTAGAATTCCATTGTGTATATGTACTACAGCTTTCTTATCCATTCGTCTGCTGATGGACATCTAGGTTGCTTCCATGTCCTGGCTATTGTAAACAGTGCTGCGATGAACATTGGGCTACACTTGTCTCTTTCAATTCTGGTTTCCTTTGTGTGTATGCCCAGCAGTGGGATTGCTGGGTCATAAGAACTGTCATAAAAAAATAATAATTAGAATTAAGCTATGGTAGGTAACATTTTAAAATGCAACTTGCCCTTTTCTTATATTTATTTTCTTTATGCCAGAATTATATAAACCCCTACCAGGAATTTGCATTTTAAAGAAATAACCCTAGTGACCCTTAAAGTGTTATCCATTATGCTATACTTCTAATTTATAGGAAGAGATAGAATAACCCAAATACTGTCACATATGAGTAAAGAAACAGCAAATACATTAAATAGAATCTCTATTTAAAGACTCAGAAAATGGACAAACCAAAGTACTTTTCATGATATATGTATCTGATGATATATTTTAGTCACCAGAAGGATGAATTAAATAAAGAACCCAAGACTGAGGAGGCAGTAGTATGAAAGGCTGGTGGTTCTGGTAGTAGCTTCCTTTTCATGGGCAAGCTAAATAACTTCTCTGTCTTTAGGTTTCTTAATTGCAAAATGGGAATAATCCCAGCCTCTGTCACAGAAGGCTTCCTTGATAGTTCAGTTGGTAAAGAATCCTCCTGCAACGTGAGAACTTGGGTTCAGTCTCTGGGTTGGAAAATCCTCTGGAGAAGGGAAAGGCTACCCACTCCAGTATTCTGCCCTGGAGAATTCCATGGACATTATAGTCCATGGGGTTGCAAAGGGTCGGACACAGCTGAGCAACTTTCGTTTCCTCTGTCACAAAGTTGCCATTAGGTTTAAGTAAAATCACTGACAAAATGTCTAGCAAAATAATGGGCACTCTCAAAATGAAAGCTTTATTTTACAAACTTGCCTTTTAAAATATCAAAGCTGCAAATAGACCTGCCATATGACCCGGCAATCCCACTGCTGGGCATATACACCGAGGAAACCAGAATTGAAAGAGCCACGTGCACCTCAATGTTCATCGCTGCATTATTTACAATAGCTAAGACATGGAAACAACCTAGATGCCCATCAACTGATGAATGGATAAGAAAGCTGTGGTACATATACACAATGGAATATTACTCAGCATTAAAAAAAAAAATTCATTTGAAGCAATTCTACTCAGATGGACGAAACTGGAGCCCACAATCCAGAGTGAAGTAAGCCAGAAGCAAAAACAACAATACAGTATATTAACACATATATATGGAATTTAGAAAGACAGTAATGAGAACCCAACATGGGAGACAACAAAAGGAACGCAGATGTATAGAATAGACTCGTGGACTTTGTGGATGAGGGTAAGGGTGGGATGATATGGGAGAAGGGCATTGAAGCATGTTAATTGTCATGTGTCTAATCAATCGCCAGCCCAGGATTGATGCTCGGGACTGGTGCAGCGAGATTTCCCGGGGGGGAGGGAGGAGGGAGGGGGGACCTGGAGGGGAAGCATATGTAAACCCATGGTGATATCATGACAATGTATGGCAAAAACAATAATAAAAAATAATAATAAAAAAAATAAATAAAATATCAAAGAAGACATTGCAAAAGAATCCAGATTTCAAGAACGTGTGATCCTTGAGAGAACAGTCATTTGTGCAAAGAGAGTTTAACAGGATGAACCAGACTTCACAAAAGGTCTGGTGTTTAGACAGGAGTGTTTGTATTGAGTTCAGCAACTGTTATAGAATTTCTCTCAACAAATATGTGCCTTGGGAAAAAGAAAGTCTGAATGTTAAGCTGAGTAATGGTCTCATTGATTCTCCAATAAGATACCTTCATAGGAAAACCCCTCTGAAAGATGTCTCCTCTGATTTCAGAGAAGACAGCCTCACTGTTTTGGTACTCTGAAGACCGAATCTCTTTGGGTCGGAAGCCACTCACACACAGCAGCAGCAGCAGCAGTTGGAAGAGGTAGCCAAGCCTAGAGTCTGCCTTCAAAGAGGAAAGAGTAGAGATGAAGAGTAGATTACTGATTCCAAACCACATGTCAGACACTGCCTGGGGACTTCCTAAGTAGAGGTCAAGGTCCCACTGTTATACAGGTAGGGGTTAATGAGCTAACAAATTAGGATATTAATATTAATGATGCATCTTTAGTACCCACAGGCTAATGAAGTCTGAGGTCATTTAGGTTATATTAACATCAAACAAAGTGGAATTTTAGGCCAAAGGCATTTACCAGGATAAAAGAGAGCAATTTTATTGATTAAAGAAGATGAAATCTGTAGTTATTACCTGAGGTGAACAACATAGCATCAAAAATTTAAAGTTAAGCATTTCTAAAAATTTGAGAAGCCATTGAAACACTTTAAGAGTATTTTTCAGTCTTTGACAGATAAAGCAAGGCAAAAGTTTTTAAACTGTTTTAGGGACTGAATGTATGATTCATGAAAGCATATATAAGGAGTATATATGTGTGTGTGTGCGTGTGTGTGTGCGTGTGTGTGTAATCTTCCTATTAGGAAATGTTGGTACTTAAAAATAAATATATAAAATTAATTCTAACAAAGAGAAATTCTTCAAAGCAGAAAAGATACAGGCCATGTTTTATGAGGAAATGAATTGAATATATAATTAGTAACAAAAGAATTAAATATTTCCTAACCACTTGAAAATAGTGTCAGAAAGTAACAGTAGTGAGAAGAGTACATATTAAAATCCCAAAAGAAACATAAGTACTAGTGAGAAAATACCCTTAAAGTTTTTAAATAGTTAGATAATTAAGAAAAAAATATTTATTCATCTTCATACATTAGAAAGGAAATCATAAAATAAAATAAAAATATTGGAAGAGAAAACAGTTAGTAGTGTTAAAAAAAAAGCTGATGACTTAAATAATAGAGAATGACTGATAAATAAGTTCTGGAGTATATTATTTGAAAACAACAAAACCTAAACACATAAGATAAGTGTGTGATAATATAAGAAACAGAGAAAATATATAGAGAAAAAGATGAATTAGGTAAGAGAGACATTTAACTGCAAAAGAGAAATATGTAAAACTTTCTAATAAATGAGGAAGTTCTCATGAAATGGATTATTTCATATTAAAATGCATTATTTTATCTTTGTGAGTTCAACTAAGGTTGAGAAAAATTTTCATGGGATATAACTATACTGTTAATTCAAAAAATAAATCTTGTTTAAGATTATCTTTAAATGAAGGATAATTGCTTTACCAAATAAATTTAAATAAGTAAAAGATGTTTAACTGAAACTGGCTCACCAGTTTCAACATGTTTTTAGTTAATTATCTAAATATTTTCTAATATATATTACATAGTTGTAAATATCTATAATTCCTACTTATCCTTCACTTGTAAGAACTTTCAGAAAAATATTACAATGTTAACATTTATAAAAATAAGTACAAAAACTAAAATAGAAAATTGAATTTACTGTGTTAAAACACTAATAAAATATCATGACTAAGTAGGGTTTATGATGAATACAGTGAAACACCATATTAAGAAGCCCAATAATAGAATTAATCATTTAAATGATTTAATGTAATAAGCTGTCTTGTTACAATATTATGATACTTCTGTAATATATTAAATAATAGATTTCAAATTAAGTCTATTATAAAGTTAAAGCTAGATATATTCCCATTAAATTCAAAGGCTAACAAATTTTGGGATGCTCATTTTTAAAAATACTTTGAAAATAAAATGTAAAAACAAAACATAAAAATCAGATGTGAAAATAAAACATGAAAACATAAATAAAAAAGGGAGTAGCCATAAAATTGGAAGACAAATATATATGGTAAATAATTGCCAAGCAAACAAGAATGGTCAGTTACATCAGAGAACAAAAAATTGTAAAAATGGGCAATGGCTATGAATAGGCAATTCACAAAAGAAATGTAAATTTCAGTAGACACATTTAAAGATAGCCAACCTAACTACTGATCAAAAACAAATAAAATCAATAGGTAGATATTTTATTTATCAAATAAAAAGTGTTTAAAAATATAGAAAACCTACCATACTGTTGTCAAAACCGTGGTCAGAAAGATAAGAAGGAAGGTCTTCATATATTCTGATAATGGAAACAAGAAAAGACAAGTTCTTTGGGAGAAAAGATTTCAAGAGAACCAAATACTTAAACTATGGGTTCACATTCAGAAGCTCTCCTCCAGACCAACTATTTAATTTTTAGGAATTTATCCCAAGATAAAACTCATAAATGTTAGCAAACATGGATTAAAAATGATTTTCTTAATCTCTTAAAAAGCTAATTGAAATAGAAGGAGAGGTTCCATCTTAATCCCAGAGTAAGAGCTTGTTCTGTGGGCATAGTGTCCAACCACAGACCTTACTAAATACACCCCATGACTTCCACTGAGGACCTGCCTAAAATGACCACTGGAGACAGGGGACTGATTTCTAGGTTGGAAAGATCTCCTATAGAAGGAAATGGCAACCCAATCCAGTATTCTTGCCTGAAAATCCCATGGACAGTGGAGGTTGGTGGGCTACAGTCCATGGGCTCGAAAAGAGTCAGACAGGATTGAAGCGACTTAGCACACACGCAGACATTGTTCTAACTGCCTTTTATATTTTACTGTATTTACATATAAATAACCATGGGAGGTAGGTATTTCAATCATCTTTGTTTTAAAGATGGTAAAACTAAAACATGAATCAATGAGCAACTAGCCCCAGATAACTTAGAATCTATAATATATATCACTACACTGCAGCTTCTCCTATCACTATGTGTGTACACAGAGTTTATCAGAACATGACACTTTTCATAAGTTAGTGCTCCCCATGATGTTCTGTCTTTACTTAAGCTAGAGTTCCCAGGAAAACTCGTCAGAAGTACATGCATTGCCTTAATGCAGCTCTGTATAGAATCCAAACACATGTTTTGCGAGTGGTTTGGGGCTTCCCTGGGAGCTCACACAGTAAAGAATCTGGAGATCCAGGTTCAATCTCTGGGTTGGGAAGATCCCCTGGAGAAGGAAATGGCAGGCACTCCAGTATTCTTGCCTGGAAAATTCCATGGGCTGACCATGAGATTGCAAGGAGTCAGACACGACTGAATAACTAACGCTTTAAGAAGACCAAGTAGGGGAAACACATTTGAGAAGCAGAGGGAGAAATCAGAGGACAGGGATGTGAAAGAAATAAGAGAAGGTCTTCCTCTGAGTTGGCTGAAGGTTCCCAAAACTCTAGGTGAAATGTTAAAAATAATTTCACTACTTGCAGGGGTCCGACTGGGGAGGTTAAAAAGAAAAAAAAAAGCAAGTTTTCTGTGTTCACATTTCTGAGCTCCGTAAATGTCCTCAATACTTGTAGTAATGGAGGAGAAAAATGAGTTGTCTCATAGCTGTTGGGCATAAGGGGATTTAGATTGACCTTTAAGAATTAAGCTTTAAATCATCATAACATGGGCAAGATTGGAGATGTACAAAGTCACCGTAGAGAAATTGACTTCATAGCCAGTGAGATTTTGCAGATGCCTTTCCTGACATGTTTTTTGGAACATGAGTTCTATAAAAGTTCCTTCAGAGGGAAATCAAAGTCTCCCAAGTACACACAGTGGGGACTCACAGGGCACAATGGGATATATTAAAAACTCTAAGGAGTCCTGCAGGACTAGCATATTTGATTCAGAGTTATCTTCATTTATTTGTGATGATTCTGTTTTGAGGACCTAAGAACCCTCGATAACATGCTCACAAAAAGAGGAGATGGTAGAGGCTGTGTTATATTTAATGCTTCCTTAAGATGTCACAACATAGTAGAATGAACATGGATTCTGGAATCAGCTGAAACGGGATCCCTCAACTTGTTTCTGCCATTTACTAGCTCTGTGACCCCAAGTTCTTTAATCTTGTTGTTGTTCAATTGCTAAGTTGTGTCCAACTGTTTGCGATCCCATTGATTATAGCCTGCAAGGCTCCTCTCTCCATGGGATTTCCCAGGCAAGAAAACTGGAGTGGGTTGCCATTTTTTCCTCCAGGGGATTTTCAAGGATCAGGGACATACATCTCCTGCACTGGCAGGCAGATTCCTTACCATTGAGTCACCCTGGAAGCCCTATTTTCCCTTTACTAACCTATAAATAATAATACCATTTGTGGCTTCATAAATCCCCCTAAATCACTAGCATCCTATGAGTCAGAAATAAGCTATTTTGCTGATCTTGTAGTTTCCAGCAAATTATTTTTGGGACCTCCCAATCTGCTTCCCTGGTGGCTCAGATGGTAAAGTGTCTGTCTGCCTGCAATGCAGGAGACCAGGGTTCAATTCCTGGGTCAGGAAAATCCTCTGGAGAAGGAAATGGCAATCTGCTCCCGTACTCTTGCCTGGAAAATTCCATGAACTGAGGAGCCTGGTAGGCTACAGTCCATGGGGTCACAAAGAGTTGGACACAAGTGAGCGACTTCACTTTCAGTCACTTTTGCCTGTTACAGCGGAACCCTGGTCTGGGTACATGTACCTAAGGATGGGAAGTTGGCATAGAAACCTATGCCAGGTTTCTAAGACCCCTTTTTCTTTCATGCCAGTACTTCCCCAAACCTTTATGTCTGTCACAGGCATGTTACTAACTACATACAGGACCAGGGTAGGATCTCCCCTTTGCAAAGAAAGCCAAGAATAGAGCAGGAAGTTGAGGGGTGGAGGTGCTGCTGTACTGGGGAACTTCATTTATTTTCTCCTTGTGACTTTCATTTTGATCTGTGCATAAATGCCAGGTTTAATTTTTAGACCCAGTGCTCTCCAGTTTCTTCTTTTACTGCTACTTTCATGAAACTTCAAAAAAAAAAAAAGTCTTTAGTCACATAAAACCTCAAGAGCTAGATTTCATACTTTATTTGGTTGAATATGGTATAGGATGGTAGAGGATGTAAAGGAACAAACGCAAACACTGGGAGAACACTAACGCAAGATCACATAGCTCTTAATGCAACTTTTCATCTCCACTTCCATTACTGTAATGGAAATTCCTCAGAGATTTAGTTTAGTTTATTTAGATTATGTCATTGAAGAGTTTGAAGATAGTTCTAGTTTCACTTAAACTTAGAGCAATGTTTATAAAAACTTCTCTGGGCCTTAAGGAAATGGCTGATGCATTTCCATACCAGCCAACTTGGAATTAAAGGCAGACCAAACTCTCCTCACACCACTTAAGTAGATTTATCTCTTGGTAGGCAAATGAACTAGAGAGAAGAAGACAGCTAGGTTGGTGCTTTTTAAAAAACAACAACAAAACTCTTATAGTAAAAAATAGTAGTTCTTTTAGATCACAGAGTGTATCTAAAACAAATAGTTGAGTTAACCCCCTCAAACAATTCTTAGAACGATAAACAAAGGGTCATAGCCATCTCCTGGTAGGAAGTAAATTTCTTTTTGAGAGCAAGTTAGTCTTTTGTGAGGAACAAGAACTTTTTAAGGTCCCGAGGATACCATTTAGCAAATTATTGTAGCAGTTTCCTTAGTGATACCCAAGGGCCCAGAAAGATTTAATGAGCCTTCCAAAGTGCCAAAGTTACTTTTAGAGAGTAACTTATAACTAGAGGAATTTAGCTAACCACACTGAAAAGTTTCTTTGGATGGCTTTGTAGATCAAGCAGTTTAAAAAGGGATGTCTTCTAAATGGAGAAAAGACTTTTCCGTTAGGTAAGCTTAATTTTATCCTATCAGGTAGCATTGCTAACAATACTATATTTCAGATTTAATCAGTTCAGTTCAGTTGCTCAGTCATGTTCAACTCTTTGCGACTCCATGGACTGCAACACGCCAGGCCTACCTGTCCATCACCAACTCCTGGAGTTTACTTAAACTCATGTCCATTGAGTCAGTGATGCCATCCAGCCATCTCATCCTCTGTCGTCCCTTTCTTCTCCTGCCCTCAATCTTTCCCAGCATCAGGGTCTTTTCAAATGAGTCAGCTCTTCACATTAGGTGGCCAAAGTATTGGAGTTTCATTCAGATATAATACATGAAGCAAAATGCCTTTGAACTGCTTATTGCTTGCCTATATTTATTCTGTTGTCTTCAGATCAGCAAGAGTATAACTGAATTCTTTCAGGACCTAAAAGATGTTTTTGGATATAATATGTTAGTTTTTGTTAAGAGCGTTTAAGTCAGAATAAGGTAGTTTGGGTCATATTATTCATATACAACTGTGGTTTGGTTTTGACGTATACCTCTACTACCAAAGTTGAATATGAATTACAAGTAGTATCTCTTAGGATTACAAGTATATCAAGAAATAGAGAGACCTTTCTTTATTTCTACATTTCAAAATTTAAGTAACTTGGATAATTCTTAGTGCTGAGGCAAAAAAAAGGCAAGCATTTTAAAATGAGGGTCAGTACTGAAATGTTAGACCATTTAGGATCACGTTGAAGTCACTGGCATGATGTATAAATGCAGAATGTATATACACATTCATACATATATACATACAAATATGCTATATATAAAAGATTATATTATATATACATACATATATATATA
>ML661885.1:4802358-4886057 GCA_007570785.1 Antilocapra americana
GGTGGCTCAGCAATAAAGTATCCACCTGCACTGCAGGAGTCACAGGAGATGTGGGTTTGATCCCTGGGTCAGGAAGGTCCCCTGGAGGAGGGCATAGTAATCCACTCCAGTATTCTTGCCTGGAGAAACCCATGGACAGAGGAGCTTGGAAGGCTACAGTCCATGGAGTCACAAAGAGTTGGACACTACTGAAGTGACTTCACACACACACACACACACAATAGCCATTGTAATGAATATAAAGTATTAAATAAAGCATTAGCTCATTCTCTATGTCTGTGAGCCTGTTTTTGTTTTGAAACAAGCTCGTTTGTATTATTTCTTTATATTCCACATGTAAGCGATATCACACGATATTTGTCTTTCTCTGTCTGACTTACTTTACTCAGTATGATAATCTCCAGTATCTTAGTATGAATTTATGGTTACCAGGAGGGAAGAGTATGGAGAAGGGATAGATTAGGAGTTTGGGATTAACATATACATCCTGATATATTCAAAAGAAATAACTCACATGGATCTATTTTAAATAAAAAAAATTAGGCAAAAAAATGTTACCATTGTTTTGTTTTCTGCAATTCAGTACATTTATTACTTTCTTTTTTCCTCAAGCCATCACCATTCTGGGTTTTAATTGGTCTTCCCTTAAACAGCTTAGAACTTGCTATTCAAAGTGTGGCCTGTGGAAGACCAGAAAAAAACGTCATCTGGGAGCTCGTTAAAAATGAAGACTTGAAGTCATCAGTCCAGAGCTTCTGAATCAGTATTTGCATTTCCAAAGTTCTCCAGGTGACTCATACACATGTGAAAGTTTAACAAATATATAATAATCACTGCAGTTACTCCTGACCTCATCTTCAAGGTCTTTCCAACTTGTCCTTGTCCTGTGCTCACATCACAACTCTGGAACTTAAGTTAATCCAAGCATCATGCACCGCTGAACATTTTTAAATAAAACCACACAATCTGGAGGACTGTTGCAATGACAAAGTCATGATTTCAACCATATATGGACTACCTCTTGTTGAGGTGTCCATTGTAAGTTCCATGTAACATTACCAAAAAAAAAAAAAGTCTGATTTACATTGCTCTCTGCTTTTATCTTTCTCAGCCTATCTCTCTTTTTCTGGAAGAACTTGCACTCTTCTTCCTTAAGAAAACAGGAGTTGTTAGGTGCAAAGCCTCTCCATTTCATTGCCTCCTCAGTTGCAATCTCATCACCTACCTTTTCCTCCATGGTAGAGACAGAAGCATTCCTGTTCTTTCTGAGGCTTTACTTCTTCATCTCTGGTATGAGTCTCAACTTTCCCTTTTCTCTTTCAACCATATCATCAACCACCACTTGTTTCTCACAGGCTTTCCATTCAATACCATTCAGTTATAAGCCTGACTATTGATTTCACTGGCTGAGTTCGTTTTTCTGAAAAGATGTCAGGTAACCCAAAAACAAATCATTTTGTCCTCTTGGAATTCACCTACACTCACCTCTAGTTGTCTGAAGTGACATCTAACTGCCATCCTCTCTAAGAAATTATTCCTGACTATGCTCTCTTCTCAAGTCAATTTAGTGCCTGGTTTTCTGAGTCTCCATTATCGTAGGGCATGACTTTTAAAACAGTATTTATTAAGCTGTATTGGTTGGATAGCCAAATGGACTGACTGAATGGACACTAGTAAGAGCAAACTCTGTGACATAGTGAAGGACAGGGAAGCCTGGTGTGCTGCAGTCCATGGGATCACAAAGAGTCGGACACGACTGATTGACTAAGCAACAACAAGCAACACTGTCATAATTCCTGTGCTTGTCTCCAAAATCTAGACAGTGAACAAATTAAAACAAGTATTCCTAGTAACTAACGCCATTTCTGGCATATGGTTGGTGCTCGTGATGTTTGTTGAATGGCTGGATCCCAGAAGTCCACATTCTGCAGCCCTTGAATCTTCTAGCCACTGGCCCAGCCCTGGTAGGAGCCATTTCTGGTCTTGACCAGCCTTGTCCTACAGCTTTTTTAATGTGCCTTGCACAGTGAAGTATTGGTGTGTAATTGTTGAGTGGGTTTTCCTTGGCAGAGGACAGTTGTATGAACTTTAACTTCTAGAAACTATGGTTTTCCTTTTTGTATATTATTTTCTAGCCTATTTTCCATTAAATGAGGAAAAAATTCTAGTTTACTTGTAATTTTAATTAATGTGTCAAATACTGAGGGATTTATAGCTGCCATGTAAAGTTGGTTCTTTAACCTGAGTTTGAAGCAATTTCTTCAACATTTCCAAGTCTAGTGATTCTCAGGCTTTAATATGCAACACGATTACCTGGGGAACTTGTTAAAATACAAATTCTGATATATATTCTGTGTCTGTAGAACTGAATTGGATATGAGATTCTTCTTTCCTAACATCCTTTTAAGTTGTACCAATCTGCTGGGCTGGGGACCACCCTTTGATTCACATTGTCAAAGACCATCATCTCATGTTATGAAATCTCCAATTTCTTTGATGTTAATTAAATCATTTTATGGTTAAATATCCCTGGAAGAGGGCATGGCAAACCACTTCAGTGTTCTTGCCTGGAGAATCCCATGGACAGAGGAGCCTGGTGGGCTATAGTCCAAGAGGTCACAAAGAGCCGACCATGACTAAAGAGACTTAATGCACAGCATGGTTAAACACAGAAAGTCATGTAATGTATCACTGATGATTGCTTAAAATTAAACATAAATTATCAAGTAAACAGTTACTTCTCTTTCTGATAAATTAATATTTATCACGAGTTAGAGGATATTGGTAAGAGAACACCAAAGATCATCTTTTTTGTGTGTTTTATTACTAAAAGCAATTTCAAACTATGAAAGATTAGTTTGGAGTGATTTATGACTTCAGACTTGAAGCAATAAAATACAAGTTTTGAAGCAGCCACATTATGGGACATAGAACAAGGTCTTACCTTGTGTTTTGCATCCTGAATTAAAACGTAAAGCATGACTATAGAGTTGCTTATCTCACTGGAAATGATGCATGAGCACCTGTTTGAAGCGGGCTGGATGGGGACAGAATGAAGGGCAGGAGCAGGGACCAGGGCTTCTCCAGCACTTCTCAGGAGCGCAGTCTAGGACTGTGTTGTCAGGCGATATGGGAGATGCCCTTGGGTTTGAGCAGTGCAGGGACCTTGTAGTTGAGCACGAGCTACCAATGCTGGCTCTGGAGGCATGGCTTGGTATACTGGTCCTGATTTTAAAGCAGCAGTACTGTTACAATTCTAGAAATGAAGGCACAGTGATATTTATTCAGCTGGGCAGGGGAGGAGCCTAAGAGAGGAGACAGGAGCCCCCAAACCAGTAGTTCCCAGTCCTGACTGCACAGAAAAATCACCTGGGCTGTGGTTCAGGTACCTCACTGCCTGGGTCTCCCATCACACGTTCTGATGTAACTGACCAATGCAAGGATAGTTTTAAGTTCCCCAGGGGGGTTTAATATGCAGCACAGACAGGAACTACAGCTGTAAGTGCTCTCAGGATAAAAATCCTTCTTCCCAGATGCAGTAGGAAGCCCCTCTCCACAGCTGGGCCTCTTAATTCCAAGGTGAAGATTCAGATTCACTCCTTTCTCAGATTGTCCAGCCTGTGGGCATCAGGATCACCTAGAGAACTCATCTAAACAGGGAGATTGTTCAGGCCCAAAGTTTCCAAGGCCATGGTTCTGGGGTGGGCTGAAATTTTCATATCTAACAAGCTCCCTGGTAGTGTTAGACTTAACTGAGCAGGAGACCTCACTTTGAAGACCTAGGGCAAAGCCTAGTTTTTGAATCTTAATCTCAGCATGAAAACTACCAAAGTCAGTCCAAAATGGTACTGATTCCAAATCCAGTTATGGAATCTAGATGTAGGCTTTTTTTTTTTTTGGTAATTCCCCCATTTTCTTTTTTTTTTTTTTTTTTAAGTTTCTATGTCAGTATAATTGATTTACAATAGATGTAGGCTTCATTGCCATGACTCAGTTTCCATCTCGTGTGCTGGTTTAGATACCTGACTTTCTAGTGTTTCTCAATGTCTTCTAACTTGAAGGTACAGATATGGTACTTTCTCATTCATAATCAGAAACTTTGGGCATCCCAAAGATGGTAAGCAATGGGTGAAGATTAATTTCTCACCTAGAAAGTTATCACTGATTGTGGAGTTGAGGAGGGGTTGGAGAAGGATGGCAAGTGAGGATGGTGGTGAAAAGACTAGAGGAGACATAGACCAGGCAAAAGCAGTGACTCTGGGATGAAGTGAAGGAAGCAGTTCATAAGGTATTAAGGGAATTTTTTGACACAATGTATTGACTGATGATTGTATGATAAACTGAAGGAGAAAAAAGAATCAACGATAGTTAATCATAATCCATGTTTTGTCAGTAAGATAACTCATAAGAAAATTTATTGTCAGCAAACAATCTGATACAAAAGTGATAAGTGTTCATTACATCTTTTATAAAAAGGGTCAAGGTGACCATACAATGTCTTTGTTTGACCCTGTTGCACTTTTACCTTTTCATAAAGGAACAGCCTAAAATATAGATGGTTATCTAAGATGCCTTGATGTTTTCACCAGGAGCTGTTACCATGTTTTAGTAAATTAGAATTCTTGGGGGAAGTGCATTAATTCTTCCATGACATGAAGGAACTTCTATGTAGCTGAGATTAGAAAGCTATCAAACCTCAGACGAGAAAAGCTCAGAATTTCTGCAGTGCGTACCAAAAGACTATGAGCATTTTTTCAGGACAATGTGATTTCTCATTTTTAGCACTCCCTCCTAGCAAAATTTCAGATTGTCTCATTCAACATCTTGGGAATGAACCCAATAAAATGGTGAACATGCTTAGTGAGCCAAAGAAAACACTTGAAGTTGAATTTCATATCTTTGATTTTTTTTCTTTATTTTAATTGCTGAATGACTTCTTTGTCTTTAAACAAGAGATTGGCATTAAATTAATAGAATGATCTAATCAAGTCTCCTTACTTTACAGTTCAGAGAATGCTGAGAAAATGAATATTTGGTACTATGACTAAATTTTCACATGGCATGAATCCTTGCAATTTCCTTTGCATTTTCAGGCTAGAAAAATAATACAGAACCAATAACAACCAAAGATGAGGTGTTAAAGAAAACAAAAGCTATGAAGTATGTAGGTTTTTATGGAGTTGCCCGGAAATCAAAGTTGTTTGTATAATTCAGAAGAAGTAATCGGATCTGATGTTCTCAAAATTCCTTAAAATATTCATCCAGAAAAGAGATGTACTCTGGCATCTTGAAACACTTTCTGTCTTATAAGACTATATCTCCTTCAAACTGTGATCCAGGATAAAGCTACATGAGAGCAAAAGGAATAACAGTTGGTAGAAATATAACAAGATAAAATGTAAAAGACAGAAATATCCACTGTAAAATCCCAGATGTACAGAAGTGATCTGCAACTTCAGCAGTCATTGTTACATCTTGAATTTGAGTTTTTCATGTTACCTTCAGAGTTACAAATTACAGACTGCTGTAGAAAACATTTTTAATATTAGCAAAATTCACAATTTTCATTTTAAGAACATGCTAAGTGGGAAGTAATTGAAAGGGGAAAGGAAGATTTCTGGAGAGCCACTCCCATTTTTCCTTTGAATTAGTTGAAACTATCTTTAAGATAATTCCAAAAAAACTTGGAAATCCAGTTATCATTGTAAAAGATCTACCTGCCTTTTGAGTAAAGTTTCTCAGATTTCAAAAGTTTTTTTGTGGTACTGTCAGAAATATTCATGATAAATAACACATTTCATGTACAGAGAAGTCTCATTGTAAGAATTCTCAACTTTCCCAGAAAAATTGAACACATGAAAACTTAGCTTCACATGTTAATTGTCATGTGTCTAATCAATCGCCAGCCCAGGATTGATGCTCAGGACTGGTGCAGCGAGATTTCCCGGGGGGGAGGGAGGAGGGAGGGGGGACCCGGAGGGGAAGCATATGTAAACCCATGGTGATATCATAACAATGTATGGCTAAAATTAAAAAAAAAAAAAAAAAGAGTTCTAATCATAAATGGGTGCTGAATTTTGTCAAGGGCCTTTTCTGCATCTATTATCGTGTGGATTTTATCTTTCGATTTGTTGGTGTGGTGTGTCACATTGATTGATTTCTGTATATTGAGGAATCCTTGCATCCCTGGAATAAACCCAACTTGATCATGAAAAAAAAAAAAAAAAAAAAGAAAACTTAGCTTCAAATGATTTTACCTGGAGAAGTTTAAACATTTGCTTAGCTTTTCTCTTAATTGAGAATGTACAAAAGAAAATGGAATATAGGCTAAACCAGAACAAGTAAAGAGGTAGTCACCTTAGTTTTACTTGCAATGAAGGTATATTGACCAGGAAGACTATACAAGGAAAACTTGCATTATAGAAAGACTGGTAGCTTTTATTCTACAGTTCCAAAGAGGCAAAAATTTTGTTTTGGGGATGAACTTCGCAATCTCTGACATTGCTTGAAAATTTTGGAAGAACTTCTGTGGTTTGAGAATGACTGTAAAACGAGTTAATGTAACTCTGATCATTCCATCTGGTCTTTTAATTGACAATTCTCTACAGCAACCAGGTTTTAAGGAAACCTGATACCTCAGAGAAGTCATTATAAACTTGCTGAAGTTTAGAATTCGACAAGAATCTTTCTAGGTGGGTGTATGGTATACTGTCAGCTCTCTCTATCTGGGGATGCAAAACATGCAGTACTTGAATATCCACCAGTTTTGATTTTTGAGGGGGCCTCCTGGATCCAACACCCATCAGATGCCAAGGAACAATTGTATTAAATATAAGTGTTTCTCAAGGCAAAAAGGATGGTGACTGGAGAATGGTCACCGAGACTGACACAAATTTGGAATGATTTGAAAGTTGGACCTCCAAGTGTGTTTTGAAGCAAGGCTATCCCAGGGAAATAATCATGATGGTTCATAAAAAAGTACTTAAATATTTGGGATAGGAAAATACAGGAGAGTCATCATTTAATTTGCAAGCTTCTGTTAAATGGAGCTGCCCCTTATGCAATAGGATGAACTATTCTATGGAATAATGCTGAGTCTGATCCTATTTGGACACATCTTAGATTGCTGTTTCCCATTCTTAGCATTTTTCTTTTTTGCTCCTACCTGAAAAATTCTGCTTGTCCTCACAGTCTTTAGTACAATGTCTCCCTTAACATTTTCTTTCAGATTTCATTCACTTCTCACAGTAACATTGTCATAATTCTTCCATAGCTGAAAATCATTTTAGTTTCATTTCTGCTGAGTGTTTTCATTACCAAGTTTTACAGGATTTCATAGGTCCACAAGGACCTAGTATTATGAACTCTGCAGAGTGTACTGTTATCTGCAAAACTAGACAAGGAGGTATCAGTTGACAGATAATAATGATGATGATGATGGTACCTAAGTTTCATATTTATTCGATTATATTTTTAACTTCTCTGATGCTTTCCCATGTCTTAGCTCTTTCGAGCCTTACAGAAATCCTGTAAGACCATAGATCTATTATTATCTTCATTTCCTCTTAAATGAGAATATTGAAGTATTTTGAGTTTCAGTGACCCACACTAAGGGAATAGAACAGTTGGGACTAGGAACAACGAGGTAGAAGTTGAAGGAAACTTTTGAAACGAGAAAGATATTCACAAATACACACACCCTTCTGAGTTCTCTAGATTATTGTGCAGTTTTTTTAAGATGCGGCAAGGGTGTTGGACTTGAATTATCAAGCTTCCTGAAATGTGTCGAAAGGCCTTGGGCCTCCGTAGAATACAATACTCGAAGCAGTGAAAATGGAAATCTCACAGCTGGGAACTATTAAGAACAAAAGAAAATGAGTAGAATCAACTTTAAAATCAACTTTAAAATAATTTAGATACATGTTAAGGACATTTTTATATAATCAACCAAAACAAAAAAAAGTCACCGGTAAACCTTAAACTCCTTGTAGAGAAGAATTTTTCAGAATAAAACCATAAAATACTCTACCCTTTTGTATGCAGTGTTCTGAGGTATTAAAACTAGATACCCGCTGCTCTGTTGAGGTTGCTTTATTTTTTTACAACTAACTAAAATGCTGTAGGATTAGAGTTATTGCTCTTTAGATACTAAATAATGAACATCCCAGCAGGGCAGTCTGTGAGTTACATATGATGGCATAACCATACATCAAAGCGATTCAAGTCAAGAAGCATGTATTACTTCCTGGGACAGAACACTCTCTTAAGATTACAGATAAAGAACATTCTCGGAAGCAAGGATAAAAGCTCACTTGACTTTGAGCAATAGTGAACATTTTCTTTCGAGGATTTAAACATACCCTTGATCCTGTATCTTTCTTTCTCCTTTCATGGCTTTGATCTTTCCTGTTATTATTATATTTTTATTGAAGTAGCCTTCATTATTATTTTAATGTCTCTTAAGTATCCCTTAAGTGACTGTGTATATATTTTAAGTTCCTCAGCTTCTTCTGGGACGAAGTTTGCTACGGATGTTTATTATAAATTGGTGAGATAAATAGTATATCTGTCATGTAGTGAAAAATAATGACATTTGTCACTCTCAAAACGGCATGGAATGAGGGAATTATTGGAAGAAAGAAAGAACTACTCAAAATTTTTTATCTTAGGCTAAATTGAGAAATATTATTTTTCTCTAAGCAGATGATACACTTATCGGAAAAAGAGAACATTCCCTGGTAACAAGCTTACTGATAAGCATTTGCTGGAGAGAGCAGGCTGTTCCAATGATGGCTTCATTCAGTGACTGGATGGTATTTGAGATAGTAATATTATGCCACTGACCACAAGACTTGGCAGTTGATTTCAGGAGCAGTGTTGGGTCGTATTTAATAAGCAAAGTCATATGCACTTTTAAAGTCTTGTGAACAATTTTCACTTATACTATTTAAGTTAAAAAAAAACCATAATCAGTAAATGATTTTCTAAGAGTATGATATAGCAATACATTATCATCTGCCTTATCTGCAGTTTTCTCCTTCATTTTCTGAAGCTGCTTCTGTAAGGATTAATGAAAACCCTCTGTCTTTTATTTCTTTGCAACTCCACCTTAGCAGTCAGAGCAAAAGGGTAAATTTCCTGGTACTCTTATGTGACTTGAACAACTGTGGAGAAAGTCTGGGGATGCTGGCTGCCCCCTGGGACAGCATGATTGAATCCAGCTAATGTTTACTATGTTACAGGCACACATCTCAGCAACAGGTGAGAAAAGCTCTCTTGTTACCTGTTCACCCAAGGACACTGAAGCTGAGAGAGTTAAGAGACCCCCAATTCTTGTTTCTAAATTCAGAGGGCCTCAGTCGGTCCTACAAATTTAAGAAAAGATAATGGAGCCTGTTATACAGACTGAAATAAGTCAGAAAGAGAAAAACTAATTAACTCATATATATGGGATCTTGATAAAGGGTACTGATGGACCTATTTGCAGGGAAGGAATAGAGATACAGGTGTAAAGAATGGACTTGCGGACACAGCAGGGGAAGGAGGGGGGGAATTGAGAAAATAGCATTGACATATATACACTATCATGTGTAAAATAGATAAACTAGTGGGAAGGTGTCATATGGCACAGGGAGCCCAGCCTGGTGATCCGTGACATCCTAGAGGGGGTGGGAGGGGAGGCTCAAGAAAGAGGTGATACATATATTATAATTAAGGCTGATTCATACTATTGTATTGCAGAAAGCAACAAAACATTGTAAGGCAATTATCTTCCAATTAAAAATAAATTTTAAAGTCTCAGCCAAATAAAAAATATTAAAAGCTTTTAAAGTGGTGAAGAGCAGATCATCAGTAAATAGAAGGATGGAACACTGGAAACTTTAAACCTTTTTGCTTTGCCCTCCGATACTAACAGATGTTAGTGTGTCTGGGCCATGGCCCTGTATTTCTTAGCATAATTAACTTGTGGTCTAATCTCACTAGATACAGAGTACTCCACCAATATGGAAAACATCTGCAGGGAATAAATGGATGGGTATAGAAGGAGGGTTTGTCATTGAAAGTTCTTCCTACACCCTTTATACTTTTTGGTAAAGCTGCCTGTGAACCCACAATCACACACATCTTTGAAACTATTCAAGGCTTTCTGTTTGCTGCATATAAGCAGGGCCCAAAGCTTTAATGTCTGACTCAATTTTAGTCTGTTCATGAATACTCAACACGACTGCAACAAATTATAAAGCCTCCGGGTTCATGTGAACGCATGCATCTTAGGGTACCTTTTCTGACAGCAAAACCATGATAGGTCTGTATTGAAGTGCATTCTCTGTAGTGTGATTCCACTGAAAGTGAAAGAAGAGCTTGCAAAAGATGTAAGACTGTATATAATGATTGGCACAGGTATCTAGTGTCGGTGAATTATATTCATTACACAGTGTGCCTGTATGTTATGTAGTTTGGTTTGGTTGGACATCACTATGCCTTTTCTTTCAAACTGTTCACACTCACAGTGTTTATTTCTGAGCCTCATCCATTAAGATGAGATCCCTGTCTGTGGTCAAACCTTCAAAAATTGTTGTCTTTGAAAAGTTGATTTGGAATACTTCTGGCCATAAACTTTAAATATTTTCCCCCGAAACTATTTGAGAAGCAAATGTGGTTTTAATTTTCTATAACTATTTATCTTTTAGATGTGCAAAGTATTTCCTGTGGGTAGTTTATATTTCTATCCAGGTAAAGGGAGTTGCCTGTTGTTATGTCAAAAAATAAACTTTTTAAAAAAAGACCCTCTGGTGTTCGGAAATTATTCATTTGACCTTCAGTGACAAAGCTTATGCCTTGCAAATTGATTAATACAGATACAATATCAAATCATTTTTCATACAATTTTTTAATGTTTGTTAAGTGCTGGAGCAGTATGTAAACAGAGTATTTGGCATTTTTATTAGGCTGCGGAACTCAGTCATTTCCTTTGCAACAACATCTCATAAACTATTTTGACAGTCTAATAAACTATAAAAAGCTGTGGTAAAAACTGGCTCTGAATGTTATAACCGTACAAAATGGAAAGAGCAAGAGAAAACATCTATCACCGGGATTATTATCACTGTTGCTATGGCAACCTGGTTGCAATGGCAATATCTCCACGGTTCTGCTGTTTGTTATCATCTTTCTTGATTTTACATCATTGAAATTGTAGTAATTACACTGTGCCTGATGAAAAATGCATGCTGTCATGGCAACTAAGTCAAATATTCTTAATCATTTCACCTCTTCAATCTAAAATGTAATTGTTTGTCAGTAAAATAGGTTCTACAGAAGGCTTCTATGGACTTATGATTTCCTTAAGTGTTCTGCAAAAAAATAGTGCTTTTAGGCTCAAGACCCTAAGCTAAACTAATAGCCTGAGATGATAAACAATGACTCATTATAATAAGTAAGCAGCATTAATTGTGGAGTGACTTAGCCAGTGTGGTAAAATTATAAACCACAGTGACTATAATACAGTACTTAAAATCAAAGACACAAGAGAACACTTTCAATCGTCTTAATATCTTCAGTAAATTATTTGCATCAGATGTTATGTTCATTTTGCTATGCCCCACTTATATTTATGAGTCAATGTCTTCTGATGAATATACTTTAGAATGTTTTCTTTGCATTGTGCATAAATAAGGCACAAAGAAAGACCCCTTTCTACAAGTAAGAAAAAAGTAAAGTAGTAAAATATAAAATGGATGCCCTTCTAACTAGAGCAGTTGGTTATAATAGAAGTCTGTCAGCTCAAAACAAATATGTTTTGTGTAGTATTTTGAGAAGAACATGATTTGGGGAGGGTCATATCTATCTATCTATCTGAGTCATATGCATGTTTTATTACACGAAAATGGAACAATCAATATACAAACTTGTGCTGTAAAACACCAAATATATCCTCTTGAATGGGAATCCAAAAATAAGCTATGAGATCTAAATAATAACATGGAAACTATAGTACATATTTTTATAATTACCTTTTCTATTTCCTCAGAAAGATGGAGTTTTTGCTTGAATAGGAAAATTGCATTGAAAAATGCTTTTTTTTAAATAATAACAGAGTTTTTATAGCTCAGTTCATATTTCTCTTGTTTAATTTTTGTTGCAATGATGCTATAAATGAGAGCAGAAGTATTATTTCAAGTTTTTCAAGAATTTATGAGTAGTATAGTTATCTTTATTTGTATTTTACGTGCATGTACTTTATATCTGGAAACACAGAATGAGTTAAATGCTATATCCTCTGGGTTTTAGATTCATGGGAAAATTTTATTGCAAATAGAAAATTATACATTTCCATTTCAAACACAGCTAATCACTATTCTTCCCTCTATATACCCATATTTCTCCTTTTTGTTAGCATGTCATTACTTTTACAGGGCAAACAGATAGTAGCTAACTGTAATATGATTAATCCATTTCTGCCAAAAGCAGAAGATGTCTTCGCTATTGTAAAGTTCGATTTTTATCAACACTGGGGGAGGGAAAGAGAAATGAAATGCAAGTATGCATTTTCAGAGCTCAAGTACCAATGTGTTTATAAAAATAATAGTAATTTGATTGTGTTGGTGATGGTTTGCTTCATCTTTAATGGATTTAATCATAAAATTGCTCTAAGACTTATTCATTGCTTCTACATGAAAACAAAATATTACCCAAATAAAATGAATATAAAACACTGCTAGGGAAAAAGACTTGTTATTAATAGTAAGTTTAGTAAAGTCTTTTCATGAAAATATCAGAAAAACACATTTGAAAATAGACTGAACTTGTTACTCAAACCTGCTATAAGTTAAAAAATTATGCTCCCAATCACTATTAGCATGCATTATACAAATAAAAAAACAAGCAATGAGCTTGGCAACTTTTAAGGACATTGAATAACATTATCAAAACCCTTGGAGTTGTTTAGAATTGAAAATTAATAAAGATATCATGTGACTAACTATCTTCAGTGTAAAGACACTAAAACTGCAATATAACTAGGAAGGTAATCTTTGTTTGAGAATCCTAGCATTGATAATATTTTTAATGCTGCAATCAGTTTCCCCAAACTCCTGCTTAATTTCCAGCTTCCTCAAGAATGTGCATATGGGTGAATACGTGTTTTCACTAAAGCAGCAGTCATAGTTGCCACCAGATCTCCTGTCCCCTCCTCCTGACTCTCCACCCTAGGGATATGACTAACATTAGACCTAAAGATTGTTTTTATATATGTGTATATATATATATACACACAAAAATTTATAATATATAATATTGAAGACACACGCATATATATATGTATGAAAATAGTTTGTGGCTTATTATGATTAATGCTAGACTTAAACACATGAAAAGATGCTCAACATCACTCATTATCAGAGAAACGCAAATTAAAACCTCAGTGAAGTATTTCATGCCAGTCAGAATGGCTACCATCAAAAAGTCTACAAACAGTAAATGCTGGAGAGGGTGTGGACAAAATGGAATCCTCTTACACTGTTGGTCAGAATGCAAACTAGTATAGCCGCTATAGGGAACAGTGTGGAGATTTCTTAGAAAACTGGAAATAAAACTGCCATATGACCCAACAATCCCATGCTGGGCATACACACTGAGGAAACCAGAATTGAAAGAGCCACGTGTACCCCAATGTTCACTGCAGCACTGTTTACAATACCTAGGACATGGAAGCAACCTAGATGTCCATCAGCAGATGAATGGAAGAGGAAATTGTGATATATATACACAATGGAATATTACTTAGCTATAAAAAAGAATACATTTGAGTCAGTTCTAATGAGGGATGAAACTGGAGCCTATTGTGCAAAGTGAAGTAAGTCAGAAAGAGAAAGACAAATACTATATATTAATGCATGTATATGGAATTTAGAAAGATGGTAATGGTGACCCTACATTCAGGGCAGCAAATGAGACACTTTTGGACTCTGTGGGAGAAGGAGACAGTGGGGTGATTTGAGAGAATAGCATTGAAACATGTACATTACCATATGTAAAATAGAAGACCAGTGAATATTTGAATCATGAAGCAGGGCACCCAAAGTCAGATGTAGGGTAGGGAGGGAGATACACATGTATACCCATGGCTGATTCATGTTGATGTATGGCAAAAACCATCGCAATATTGTAATTATCCTCCAATTAAAATGTCACTTAATTTTTTTAAAATATTATTATATATATGTGTGTGTGTGTGTGTGTGTGTGTATATATATATGCTTACTTTTATATATGGGTTTCCCAGGTGGTTCAGTGGTAAAGAATCTGCCTGCCAATGCAGGAGACATGAGTTTGATCCCTGAGTCAGGAAGATCCCTTGGAGGAAGAAATGGCAACCCACTCCAGTATTCTACCTGGAGAATCCCATGGACAGAGGAGCCTGGTGTGCTACAGTCCATGGAGTCACGAATAGTCCAAAACAACTGAGTGAGTGAGCTCACACACATTTTTATATATAATATTTTAATTAAAAAATATATATGCACATATGAAAAAAAATTTCATGGCTCTATGTTAACTTAAAGTCTTCCTCTGGCTTCTTTCAGCATGAGCCTGCCCCAATCACTGCTTCATTTTCTGTTCTCTAGTTAAAATTCCCACTAGAAATAGATTGATTTGTCTCATTATCATTTGGACCAGGTTTCCATTTCGGTCCTTCACTCCCTGATGGCTCCACCTGGCGAAGACTCAGCACCCTTGTTCCTGGGACACTGTGCCTCCTGTCCAGTCAACTCTGGCCAGGTGGGGATGGGACCATGGCCAGAGCAGGACAGCACAGGGCTGACCCCTTGGCAGGAAACTGAACTTTTATCTTGCCATCAGATACAGACTGTGCACAACTGTGGTACCATTTTGAGACACTTGGGGTCTTGTTTCCTTCTGCAATCTCTGCCTATTTGGAGTGACTTCCTTTAAAGGAGCTGTAGCTTCTCGATCCAGTTCCTAACAGTGTGGACCAACTCAGTTAGAATCAACAAATCACACTGTAAACTCTGAGGTGGTCTAGCTACATGAGTGATCATTATTTTTTTTTTTAAGATTTATTTAGTTTTGGCTGTGCTGGGTCTTCGTTGCTCTGCATGGGCCTTCGCTAGTTGAGGTTCAAGGGCTTCTCACTGCAGTACCTGCTGTTGCTGCAGAACATGGGCTCAGTAGTTGCGGCTCATTGACCCCAGTTGCAGTCTTCAGTAGCTGTGGCCCACAGGCTTAGTTGCTCCGCATCATGTGGAATCTTCCCAGACCAGGTATTGAACCAGTGTCTCCTGCATTGGCAGATGGATTCTTAACTGCTGAGCCACCAGGGAAACCCATGAATTTTATCTAATTTCTCCTCTTCTTCAGGAAATATTCTCCTCCATTGTTCTCACTGTCAGTTGTGAGCTCAGGGAATTTAAATTAATTTAAAGATTAGACTGAGTAAAACATAATTAGGAAGGTAAATGTTCAGGGGGAAAAGGGCAGAGAAAACATGTTCCAGGCATAAACACAAAAGATACTTGGGTGTCTGCCATTTTGACATTATCTGTGTCACTGTTACCATTCTTTGGCGTGGATAATCTGAAACTGATGAGTTACCCAAGAACTAAAACTGTGTAGGTGGAAAGCTAAGAAATTAGGAACATTAGAAGCAAATTCCAAAGGCTTCTCGGCATAAATTAGATTTAGAAATACAAGTTAAGTAAGGTTTTTAGTTTTGTGTTAAACAGACACATTTGACTAAATAAATATTCTTCTGAAAGTATAGATATATCCTAAATTTCAGCTGCATCTCAGCCCTGGAATGTTTCCAAGTGTTTTCTTAAAATATACAAAAGCAGCAATAGCATGCAAGACAGAATATTTTGAACCTAAATAATTTATATCCTGTTGCTCATTCTGTGTGTGTGTGTGTGTGTGTGTTAACAACTTTTACATGACGATAAATTTCAGGCTCTTTTTTAATTAACTAGAAGTCTCTGATACCTACAGAAAAGTCCTAAAGATAAAATTTTTTCTTCATAAACTGCAGGGGAATTCCTTTAGATTTTTGATTGGTCAATATTTTTATTGCTTAATATTTTCCCATAACACAGACTATTAAATTAGTCAGAATTAAAGAGTATCACTTTGGAAAGTGTTTTTGTATCTGGAAATCAAAAAGGTTATTCACATTCTTATGAAATCGTCTCAAAAAGCTAAAGATATACAAGCTTGAAAAAAAGCATATGACTCTGTGACTCACACGTTAAATATTAAATATTTCTTACCGCCTCCAAGGCAAAAATACTATTAAGGTATTGAAAATCTGAGCAACCTTTCTGGGCCACATTTAAACTTCATTGATGGAGCTCTTAGGTCAGAATGAAACTTCCAGATTCAGTAATGTGAATTTCAGTTCATTGTATAACCTTCTGAGAACTGCCTGAAGGCTCAGGCTAATAATGCTTTTAATAAATGACAAGCTTTTTAAATATGTGGATTCGGTCTGGCATTTGCACTAAGAACATTTGAAAAATAAAAATCTCATATTTTTTTCATTCATTTTCTACTGTATTTAGATATTGGAGTCTCAAAATAATAACTAAGAAACTATTCTGTGACTTTAAAAATGCATACATTTAGAAGTTTTTGTTCTCTTTTATATGTAAAAAATTTCTAAATCACAATGTAAATATGCAAGCCAAGTCAATGTTAGCACATTTAGTATCACTCCTAATCAATTTCCATGTTTTTGCCACTAAATGGTCATTCTGTTTTTATCAATGAGACACACATGGCTTCTTTCAGTCACAGTATCAGGTAAATGAGAGGATTAATTTTCATGATATCATGGTTCACCTTCTAACAACATCTGGCAACATAACGTGAGAGTATTATACAAACACTCATAATGAATCAGAGAAGGACTTTAAAATAAAAGCTAAAACCCAAGAGAAGCAAATCTATGTTAGCTGTCTTCTACTGCATTTTTGTTAGAGGAATACTAAATATTAGTGGATTTCCTATTCTTGTTAGCTACCTGATAAATGGAAGGTCAAAGTCAGAGTCTCAGAACTAGTACAATACATTTCATGTGCTAGTACAGTGCGTGGAAAAATTACTCAGCACCTCCAGTCATCAAGGAAATACAAACCAACACCACAATGAGGTGTCCCCTCATACCCATCAGAATGGCTATTAAGTAAATAAATAAATGACAAGTGTTGGTGAAGATGTGAAAGAGAAGAATCCCTCATTCACTGTTAGTGAGAACGTAAACTGGTGTAGCCACTATAGAAAACAGTACGAAGGCTCCTCAAAACATTTAAAAAATAGAACTACCATATGATACAGCAACACCACTTCTGGGTATTAGTGAAGAAAACACTAATTCAAAGAGATTTTTGCACCTTTATGTTTCTTGTAGTATTCCTTACAGTAGTCAATATATGGAGGCAATCTGTACCCACTAATAGATGACTGGATAAAGAAGATGTGGTATATATACAATTAAATACTACTCAGCCATAAAAAAAGAATAATATTTGTCATTTGTGGAAACACAGATGAACCCAAGAGGTATTATGCTTAGGTAAGTTTGGCAGAGAAAGACAAATACTGCATGATTTCACTTAAACATGAAATTTTAAAGCAAAGTGAAACAAACAAAACAGAAAGTCATAGGGAGAGAATAAACTAATATTTGCCAGGGAGAACGAGGGTGAAGGAATGGAAGAAATAGATGAAGGGGATTAAGAGGCAAAATCTTCCAGTTTAAAAATAAGTAAGCCATAGGAATGCAATATATAGAATAGGGGATATAGTCAGTAATATTATGATAACTTTATTTTATCTTACGATTTATTTATTTATTTTTTCCTTTATATTATCGTGTTGGTTTTGCCATACATTGATATGAATCTGCCATGGTTATACGTGTGTTCCCCTTCCAGAACCCCCCTCCCACATCCCTCCCGATTCCAACCATCTGGGTCATCCCGGTGCACCAGCTCTGAGCACCCTGTATCATGCATCAAACCTGGGCTGCTGATTCATTTCACATATGATAATTTACATGTTTCAATGCCGTTCTCCCATATCATCCCACCCTTGCCCTCTCCCATAGAGTCCAAAAGACTGTTCTATAGATCTGCGTCTCTTTTGTTGTCTCGCATATAGGGTTATCGTTACCATCTTTCTAAATTCCACATATATGCATTAATATACTGTATTGTTTTTTCTTCTGGCTTACTTCACTCTGTATAATAGGCTTCTAAGTTATTATGGATGGTAACACCTTATCATGGTGATCATCTCATAATGTATTCATATATAAATGTCAAATCACTATATCATATACCTGAAACTGATATAGTATTTCTGTCCAAAAAGAATCTCAAAACTAGGGCATGAATGAAAATGACCGAGAGGAACAATGAAAATATTTTCTTAAAAGTCAAAAATTCATGTCTGTGATTCAGGAAATCACTTTCTTAAAAAAAATTCTATCATATCAATGATTTAAATCCTACCTAGGTCATGAGTGAATTAAAATTTATTGTGGGTTGGTATCATAGGATATAGGGCTTCCTTGGTGGCTCAGATGGTAAAGAATCCGCTTGCAGTGTGGGAGACTGGGGTTCTATCCCTGAATTGAGAAGATCCTCTGGAGAAGGAAATGGCTACCCACTTCAGTATTCTTGCCTGGAGATTCCCATGGACAGAGGGGCCTGGCAGGCTACAGTCCATGGGGTTACAAAGAGTCCAACATGACTGAGTGACTAACACACTGATCATAGGTTATGTACTTATTTAAAAGAAAAGTTTATATCAAAGTTTTATTTTTACAATATTCTTTATTGAGATATAATTCACCAAATATAGTTTAACCACTCAAAGTGCAAATTCAATGTTTTTTTTAGAATAGTCAAAGAGGTGTGCAACCATAACCACAGTTAATTTTACTTTAAAAATTTATTTATTTTTAATTAGAGGATAATTGCTTCACTATATTCTATTGGTTTCTGTCATATATTAACATAGGTATGCAGATGTTCTCTCCCCATACTTTTAGATTGTGTGTATCTGTATGCTAAGTTGCTTCAGTCGTGTCTGACTCTTTGAGAACCCACCAGGCTCCTCTGTCCATGGGATTTTCCAGGCAAGAATACTGGAGGGGATTGCCATGCCTTCCTCCAGGGAAACTTCCCGACCCAGGGATCGAACCCATGTCTCTTATGTCTTCTGTATTGGCAGGCAGATTCTTTACCATTAGAGCCACTTGGAAAGCCCATAATTTTGCATTAGGTCCTCCATTTAACTGTTAAGAAATAGAAGCTCAGAGTCCTGAGCGTCACCCTAAGATCTTCAGAGGAAAGCCAAGGAAGGGATTGGAAGCAACAGTTCTCTTGAAAGATTATATATTCCTAAACTCCAGGGGAAATATTCATGCATTACCTTCTCTTCTGCAACTATTTAATAAATATATTGAAAACACTCAATCAGTGAAACATTTCAGTTTTAAGTGACTAACAACACAACCTAAGCTAGCTCCAGTGGAAAAAGGAACTAGTTGGTGGGTTTCAAGCAGGGCTGGCTTCAGGGCTCAAGGCTGGCTGCAGCCTGGATTTCTCTCATCTGACTTTAGTTTCAGCCTTGCCTGGTGGCAAGATAACTGTCAGCTTTTGCTTTGTTTTTTTTTTTTTTTTTCAGTTTCAGCTGCAGCAGGAAAGAGTGGAACTTCCAGCCCCTTGAGTGGAAACTCTGGAAAAAAGCCCTGAGTTTCATTCCTCTGGTCCTCCTGCAGGTGCTTCCATCCCTGGGGTGTCTGGGGGATGGGGCAGAGAGGAAGACTCTGTATCCTGACTTGGGCCTGGACTATGTACTCTACTGGGGCTTCCCTGGTGGCTAAGTCAGTAAAGAATCCACCTGCAATACAGGAGACTCGGGTTCAATCCCTGAATCAGGAAGATCCCCTGGAAAAGGAAATGGCAACCCACTCCAGTATTCCTGCCTGGGAAATCCCATGAGCAGAGGAGCCTGGTGGGCTACAGCCCATGGGTTGCAAGAGTCATACATGACTAGGTGACTCAACTATCACTACCATGTACTCTACCTCTGAATTAGGACTGATGCTGCCCCACCCTAGACATGGGCCTCAAAAGGGTAGGAAGCATGGATCCCCAAATGGAAACAAAGGTAAATGGCTGGAAGAAATAAAAGTACATGTGAGATAGGCAGTCAACACAGAGCCACTACACTGTCAATGAACCATTTCCATATCACTTGAGAATGATCACACTTGCCTACTTCTTTAATTCCTTGTTGTCTACAACACAGGGAATTCCCTTTCAGTAAACCACTAACTCTTGTTTCATGATTGCATTCAGGAATGTTTGGGTACCATAACCCATGGTTTAACACAGCAAGTTAACTATAACGGGATGGGCCACAGTTGTGACACCAGAGAAAGGAAAGGTAACATGCCTGACAGTGCCTGAGTGTGTAGGATTCTCGAAGGTAATAATAATAGAAGGGCTGTGAATAGCTTCAAATTACTTTTTCTTTCTAATTGGCAATTAGTTCTAATTAACTTTTAATTAATATTCAATGTTTTCTTTAACAAATGGAACCCTGATGAGATCACATCTGTTTATACTACTCCATTTCTAATTTTGGTAGTCTACAGTTTTCCATTATGATTAGAGCAAGTGCAACCTCAGACAAAAAAAGTGATCACCTTTTAGCTAGGATGAAAAGGTGGCCTGCTTTAAAATCATTGTGCTTTAAATGTGATTTTGGCAAAAAAAAAAAAAATAAGACTATGAAATTGGATTTTGCTCTTCAATCTTAAGAGATAGGATCAGGAATTAGAAGTTACAGCCAGACACTTGTCTATGGCTTCGGTGAAAATTCTTTTCAAGAATTGCAAGCCGTATAAAAATCCCCCTTTTATCTGTGATGGACACAGAACAGAATGCAGAAGGTAATACATAGAAAGATGCATAAAGATCTCTTCCAGCTGGTTACTTTAGAGAGAAATTTGAGGTTCAGAGAGAATTTTTATGCAATTCTATACAACCAGTATTACTAGAAAAAACAAAAGTAGAAAAACCTGTAGGTATCTTATTTTAGAGAAAGTTGACCCTTGAAGAGAAAAGCTAGGCTTTATTTTCTGAAGCTTACTTCTCTTAGCTTTCCAAAGTTCTATTGCTTTCAGCATGCTGACATCGTTCTAACAATTTTTTTTTTGTTTCATTCTTTAGGTTTTTAGTCCAGCTAGCGTTTGGGTTTGTGCCTTACAAAATCTGTCTTTGTAGTTTTTTTGTGTGTGTGGATGAAAGATTTTAGAAAATATGTTGATGTGTGTCCTCTCTGATTATCTCGATTTTACCTTTGCTGATTAGAATAATTTTTCAAATATGCTTTCATGGTTGCTCAATATTAAATAAAACTGGAGCCCTTGTTCATCATGATGTGTGGATTAAGGAAAATAACTTCAGTCCATTAACTCATTTCTCAATTTCAAGCAGAAGTCAGAGTGGGCAACCACAGATGCTTCTGGCTAATTTTTGGTTTGAACATCCAATTTCATTCTCTGATGAGAGGCCAAAATTCAAAACTTTGGTTTAAAGAAACAAAATTCAAGTGTGCTGACAATTCCTCCTCTTAACATTGGCTGCAGAAATGAGGTTTAAGGAACTTATTTGTTTGAAAGAAAGTTTGGCCCTCGTAGAGTAACAATTAAGATGGTTATAGGGTAAATGGGTTGCTGTTTGTTATTTTCTGCTTGAAAATAAAAAATAATTTGCCAAACCCCAAATTCACTTTTCTGCATTTATCTTCCGTTGCCCAAGATACTTTGGAAATGTGAATAAAGTTTTCTGTAGCAAACCAACTGCCATAGTTATAATAAACAGATGAAATCTTACGACTTAACAAAACTAATATTTGATGATTTCTTGGGAATTAAACCTTCTTCTTGAATACATATTTTTAGGACAGTACATTGTGTAGAGGAACATCATGTACTATGAGTGTTATGTTTTGATAAGATATTTGATAAAATAACAACATGCAATCATTAAAAAATGTTCTTGAACTTTACTAAACATTGAAATGATTATTATTATTACTATTTTGGAATGGGACTTATGAAGAATAAAGGGATATGACCAAGATTAAATCACATCTAGATTCTAATTATGCCATAAATTTCATTCTTTCAAGCACTTAGGTTCAAATTAAATGCTAAATCCTGATTTTCTGTTGATGAGATTCTCAATAATGATTCTTCTTGCATCTTAGGTTGAAATTTTCCAATAGCATTTAATAAAAACTCTTTTTTCTTTAATATCTATGAAGATAGCTGAGGTTTTCAGCATCATTCCCTTATAAAAAATGGATGTGAATCTGCTATTTTTAATTATTTGATGAATATTGATTTTTAATATTTTCTGAGTGACCCATTAAAAAGGAAGTTGACATAATTATATAATACTTTAAAGATACTTTAAAAATACTTTACAATAGTACATATAGACTTTACTACAAGTAAAGATATGAAGGTGAGCTCTTATGAAGTATATACAGTAGAAAATATTTACACATTGAACATATTCTTTGCAAACTTTAAAATTCCCAGTATTATCAGATACTGGCTAAAATCAATCAGCTAGGGAAGAAAAAATTTTTTTATTAACTACTTAACCAAAATACAATCTAACTATGACTATAGTGAAATTCAAAAGTAAAAAGAAAATGCAACACCAGAGAAAATTCAAACCATTATTTAAAAATTCAAAATAAATGTCAAAACTTACACAGATTCTAAGTAAAATAAAGTTTAAAAGTCAAAAGAAATTCAAAAGAAAACTCATTCACTTTTTCCTAATAATATCACTCTGGGGGGCTCTTCCATAGAAATTATCAAACTGAAATAAAATCCCAGAAGATGTTCATTGCAGAGAAATTTATAATAGTAACAGGAAAATGATCCAACTACAAAATTAACCTGTGGCATCTAATTACAGCAAATTATTATGAACTTAGTAAAATGCTCAAACTACTCAAAAATTATATGAACCCTATATTATTATATATTACATGGGGACAAAAAAGACTTGGGTTGATCAATTTAAGTGGAAATAAAAATTTTTAGGAAAAATTGTAGGTTCATGTCTTTTTTTTTTAAGGTATCATTTTGTCTTAAATTCTTACTTCCTTAAGAATGCAAAATTTGAAAAATTAATTTTATTGATAATATTTAGTATGGTGCAGCAGGCATTTCTGTGTTATCTAGCAACTATAGAACTTCTGAAATTCACAATTATCAAATTTAAAGTTATTTGATGCTCCATAAGCTTATTGATGAAGCAATCATTTATAACATGGAAAAATATATTTTCCCTGTGAAATTATATTATTAATTAGAAATATTGCACAATTACCGCGAAAAGTAATAGAAAAAACATTGTTGTTAAAGTGACTAAAACAGACTTTAAGAGGGAAATTTGTTTTCCTTAATGTTGGAGAGTGTAACTTCATTGGGTGGATGGGAACTTCTATGACAAAATGACAACTCTGAAGGAAACTTTTGGAATCCCTTAGGGGGGTTAATTTTTTATTTTTAAAAATATGTTTCCATGTTTACTAATACAAATATATGCTAAGCATGCTGTATAATTTAGAATAAGCTTAATTAGGTACTTTACCTGGGATGAAGTTCAGAAAAGTTTTCAATATCAACATCTGTCATGATTGCTTTTATTTTCCAGGTTCAGTGTTTCTCCAGTTTACTGGTTTTGTTTGAGGAGTTAGCAGAGAGGCAATGTGAGACTTGTCTTTATTTGAAAAATACATTAAATTGAGCGTTTTTGATTCAAAGAATTCCTCTCCCACCCTGAAAATATGCCAGAGCACCTGTCCTTGAGACAAGATCTGCCTAGGGGTCATGTATCATTTTCCGAATATTTTTGCTTTCAGCTCTTTACATGTTAAGCACGATTTTTCTTTTGCAAACAACCCTCTATTATGTGATCAGAAAAATTGAGAAATATCCTATGACACCCTTTGTATGTAGACTGTAACAGGAAATTATAGAAATTAACTTATTTATAAAGCAGAAAAAGACATAGAAAATAAACTTATGATTGCTGGGGAGAAGGTTGGGGGAAAGAATAATTAGGGAGTTTGTGATGACATGTACACTATGCTATAATTTAAAATGGATAACCAACAAGCATCTACTGTATAGCACAAGGAACATCGCCCAATGGCAGCCAGGATGGGAGGTGAGTTTAGGGTATATTTCAAAACTGCATACTTGTATACATATGGCTTGGTCACTTTGTTAATTGGTTATACATGCTAGTAAAGTAATGCTCAAAATTATCCAAGCCAGGCTTCAACAATACACTAATCAAGAACTTCCAGATGTTCAAGGTGGTTTTTAGAAAAGGCAGAGGAACCAGAGATATTATTGCCAACATCTGCTGGATCATAGAAAAAGTGAGAAAGTTCCAGAAAAACATCTATTTCTGCTTTATTGACTATGCCAAAGCCTTTGACTGTGTGGATCGCAACAAACTGTGGAAAATTCTTCAAGAAATGGGAATGCCAGACCACTTAACCTGTCTCTTGAGAAATCTGTATGCAGTAGGTCAAGAAGCAACAGTTAGAACTGGACATGAAATAACAGACTGATTCCAAATAAGGAAAGGAGTACATCAAAGCTGTATATTGTCACTCTGCTTATTTAACTTATATGCAGAGTACATCATGAGAAATGCTGGGCTTGATGAAGCACAAGCTGGAATCAAGATTGCCAGGAGAAATATCAATAACCTCAGATATGCAGATGACACCACCTTTATGGCAGAAAGTGAAGAAGAACTAAAGAGCCTCTTGATGAAAGTGAAAGAGGAGAGTGAAAAAGTTGGCTTAAAGCTCAATATTCAGAAAACTAAGATCATGGCATCTGGTCCTATCACTTCATGACAAATAGATGGGGAAACAGTGGAAACAGTGACAAACTTTATTTAGGGGGGCTCCAAAATCACTGCAGGTGGTGATTGCAGCCATGAAATTAAAAGATACTTACTCCTTGGAAGGAAAGTTATGGCCAACCTAGACAGCATATTTAAAAGCAGAGACGTTACTTCGCCAATAAAAGTCCATCTAGTCAAGGCTGTGGTTTTTCCAGCAATCATGTATGAATGTGAGAGTTGGACTATAAAGAAAGCTGTGTGTCGAAGAATTGATGCTTTTGAACTGTGGTGTTGGAGAAGACTCTTGAGAGTCTCTGGACTACAAGGTGATCCAACCAGTTCATCCTAAAGGAGATCAGCCCTGAGTGTTCATTGGAAGGACTGATGCTGAAGCTGAAACTCCAGTACTTTGGCCACCTGATACGAAAAACTGACTCATTGGAAAAGACCCTGATGATGAGAAAGATTGAAGGTGGGAGGAGAAGGGGACCACAGGGGATTAGATGGTTGGATGGCAGCACCAACTCAATGGACATGAGTTTGAGCAATCTCCGGAAGTTGGTGATGGACAGGGAGACCTGGAGTCCTGCATCCCATGGGGTTGCAAAGAGTCAGACACGACTGAGTGACTGAACTGAACTCCAATATAAAATAAAAAGGTAAAAAAAGGAAAAGTTGGGATGCAAGGTCAACTTTTCAGGGATAATTGTATTTTGTAATTGAAGGGGAACTGTACTGCAAGTTGTACATTCTGGATTTTTTCACATCTTTTCAGTTAAATAGAGATGAACTGTTGGTAAGATGATATTCATAAAGTTATTTTCACTCGTTCATGCTCTATAAATATAAGATGTTATATTCACTGGATTAAAATAAAATTGTATATTATTCTGGTTAATAGACCGCCTGGTATAACACAAACTTAGACACCAGAATTTCTTGTTCCTGATTGGCCACTGAGTAAATAATATGGCAACTCTTTTAAATTAGACTGATTAAGAGAAACGTTCCTTCAAACTTCCAATGCAAGCATGAGTTTTAAGGTTCCCTCAGCAAGGCAAATAAGGACTTATATTTATGTTCATTGAAACACTGTGTCACTCTGCAGTGTAAGTTATATGTGTTTGCAAATGAATTTTAAAAGATACAAATAATGTGTGGCTTGTTAAACTTCTTGAAATACCATATTTTAGAAAAGGGTACAAGGACTGTTAATTTATAAATTGTCCAAAAATGCATTGCTTCCTAAAGGAACTGGTTGACAGGAGATGGCTTTAGCCAAGGTAGGTTGTTTTTCTGGTTGTTGATTTGATGATTCTCCTTGTTACACTAGCAACTGCTGGTTTTCATGGTTTCCTTCACATTCGATATGCACACCTATGTAGATATCACAGGCAGAGACACTTGAAATTGGAAAATCAGAAGCTCGGGAAGAAAGAGATTCCACCCAGATTATTTCTGGGTAAAGTTTGTACTCCATAACACCTTACTGCCCTCATCGATAAGAAAAAATATAAAGTAAAACAAGATGAAATAAACCAATGCAATCCTTTAAAACTGAAAAAGGAACTAAATATATTTCAAAACTGCATTTTTGCCCTCTATGTTTTCATTTTAAATGAAAAACCTTGCATAAACAATAAGCAGAAAAGGGATAGAACTATATCTACATCTCATCTTATCCCTAAAGTCTATGAGAATTCCTTCAAATAGCATTTTATTGAGCAGCCCTGTACCTCCACACCTGAAAGAAGAGCTGGCAATCATAGGGAATCTGTTTCATTACCTAAAATGAAAGAGGACATTCTTTCCCCCCAAAATAAAATATCTACCCTGTTGATCATTACATGGGTTTGAAGCCAAGACAGAGTCACACTGTAGAAGTCAGAAAAAGAAAAGACATTTAGGGCTTTTCCTTAGGAGCCTTTCTTGTTGAGTTAGTCTCTCTCTTCATTTGTCCTCAAATGAAATAACATCAGTGGTCTCCATCAGGTACCTAGTTCACAATCCAATAGATGACACTGCCAGCAGCTTTGTCTGCTGGCCTGAGATTCATTTTTCTCTAACCTTGACTCACTACCTTCACTCTTCTTGTGTGGATTAATTCTGGGTGCCACTGTTGAAGCCCAGAAGGGCATCTTCAGGCTAGATTTTTTTTTTTTCTCCAAGGTCCTATCAACAAGTATCATCCTGGCCAGCCTTTGGAAATATCACAGGGCTCATTAACGTGGACAAGGAATGTGTATCCATAGATCTCGATGATCTACTTTGGGATTAGATTATTCCTTTTCTGTACAAGACAGATTTATAGTCTGTTATGGGGAAAATGTTTTGCTAGATCTTTTATCAGAATATTTTGACCTACTACTTTAGCATGTGTCTCCAGGCATAGCCTTGAGTTCCACTGAGGTAAATGGGCAAAGGAAATCTTAATATCTTCCCTTGTAAGTTCTGAGTGACTGCGGGATGGTGTGTTGAGACCCACAAAATAAATCAATGTTATCCCACTGGAGTTACTGTGACAACAAAAAGAAAGAGGCTATCATTACTCCACGATGGAATATTCCTTTTGTGTGTATGTGTGTGTAAATTATAAATATTACTTTTTTCTCACCACCTTCAGTTTTTAAAATGTGGTTTCACATTTCATTTAATGCTAAATGGTTCATTACATAGAGTAGCAACTCAGTTCTCTTATTACGGTGTTATCTTTCACTTTGTCAAAATATGTCTACTTGATAAGAAATCTGACAGAAGTTGCTTATGATGGGATCACTAACAGCCATCAGCTTCTCTCTAGCAAATGAAACTGTAACCATGGTGACGGCCTTTTTTTGCCAGAATGAAAATGAGACAGCACTCTGCTGCAGCCATTAGCAGAATACACAAATGTCCCTCAAGGCAAACATCTAAAGCAAATGGACTGCAAAGGAAGGAGCACTAATTTCTATTTATTTAGGATTTGTAAACCTAGCAGAGCAAGATATTAACAAAGGAACAAACAAAGAAAGCTTTAAAAACTCCTGCTGTTTGTGTTTTCCTTTTGGTTTGTGAAACTCCTTGCTTCAAATCTAAAATACTTCAATCTGATTTCCCTTCTCTAGTATTGAATAACACCAACAACGTGCTTTTCCTCCACCCCTGGCTAGTTCCTGGATTTTCATTCCCCCCTTGCATACAGGGGAAAAGAGAACTTAATCAATCAAGTTGAAAAAGTACTTTAAATGATAAGGAGTTTCATCCTATATCTTTTAAATGTGTGTTTTAGGGAAAACTATCAAAAACGAAATACAAGATGTCCTTTTTCATATACTTTAATTTTCAAAGAGGCATGTTCATTCTGATAAGGTGCAAAGAAGCTGATAATAAGTCTATTCTAACACTATCAGCAATCAGCCACGGCTGTCAATGACCTTTCAAGGGTCAGATCCTTCTCACTGTCTTCTTATTCACCATTAGATACATCTCACCAGAAACTACTTAGCACATGCAGATCTTCTCTTGACAGACGTGATTTAGGTGGAATTTCTTTAGCCATCTATGATATGAGAAAATGATTTTTTAAAAAACTCTCACATCAAAACCAAAATATTAGTTTGAATCGTTTCTAGGTCTCTGTCTCTTTCTTTTTTCATCCTCTTTCTCATGTATTTTTCTGTCCCTCTCTCTATTCCCTCCCTCCTTTCTTTCCTCTTCAACTATTCTAGTCATTAAGCAAAAATACTAATTTTTTTTCCAGGGACTGATTCGGTTTATTTGCTGTGAATGTCTATTTAACTTGTAATTTGTTCTTTGATCTAAAGAGTAACTGCCTTAAGTATATTCTAGGAAGCTTCCTAGAAGCTTCTTGAAGCTCTCTGTATGGACATAGCATTTTGGAATACTTGCTGCCACCCCTAAAAGGCATACAAATATCAGGTTAGGGCAATTAGATTTTGTCCAGCATGTTATTCAGAAGATTTGTGTTAGGAGAAAGCCAGTAAGGGGGGGTCAGTCTAAAAGTCTGAGGTTGTATTTATACAACCACCTGTGGAATTTGTCTGTCACTGTAGTGTATCTAGTCTGCATAGCCATCTCTCAAATTTGTTTTTTTAATCCCAGTTGTTTACTGGGCAGATATCAAAGATCTATACTTTTTTTTTTGACAGCTTGAAGCATTTTCCTCAAAGTTCTGTGAATTGAAGCTGAGTTGTGGTGGACATAGAAACTTGCCTCTGGATAGTCACTGATGGAGTGACAAGAAAAGGGATTGTTGTTGTTGTCCAGTCACTCAGTCGTGTCCAACTCTTTACTGTTTGCAACCTTATCGACTGCAGCACACGAGGCTTCCCTGCCCTTCACTATCTCTTGGAATCTATTCAAATTCATGTCCATTGAGTTGGTGATGCCATCCAACCATCTCATTATCTATTGTTGCCTTCTCCTCCTGCCCTCAGTCTTTCCCAGCATCAGGATCTTTTCCAATGCATCAACTCTTCACATTAGGTGGCCAAAGTATTGGAACTTCAGCTTCAGCATTAGTCCTTCCAATGAATATTCAAAGTTGATTTCCTTTAGGATTGACTGATTTGATCTCCTTGCTCTCCAAGAGACTCTCAAGAGTCTTCTCCAGCACCATAGTTCTAAAGCATCAATTCTTCAGTGCTTAGCCTTCTTTATGGTCCAACTTTGTGTTAGGCATTGATTCTGAACCTTGGAAACAAGTTTAGTTTGCAATGTTCCCTTTCTGGGAGTTGTCTTTTTATATTTATTGAGTTAGTGTTCTTTGTTGTAGAGTGAAAACAAATGTACTGTAACCCATAACAATAAGATCAGCTAATTTTTATCTCTAGCTTGCAACTTAAGAACTTTTTAATAAAAAAGATTTATCTGTGAATTCACCAAATATACATTGAGTGCCTGATGTACATAAGATAGAGTTTAGACACCAGCATATTAGATGAGATATGCTTTGCCTATAAAGAGATAAAAGTGCCACAGTCAATATTTTTTTTTTATGTTTCACAAGTGCCAGACACTGTGAGGTGGTGAGAACACCATCTAGAAGTCAGAAGAGGAGTAATAAAATCTGTTCTTGGATAATTACAGTGAGAACAGAGAGCTAGAATAAATGGACTTTATAAGGAACCAAGAGGAGAGGGTCAGGTAGCTCTCAGATTTTGGCCTTTCCAACTCAAATATAAAATATGATTTATCATATATAATTTGTTATAGGCATATCCAGCATGATGTACTGGTGAGTTGCCTGTGTTTGCACCATTACCAGCTGTACACATGGGAAAGCTGAATGCTTCCGTGTATCTCAGTTTCCTCTCCTATTAAATTATAAATGCAGCAGTCCCTGGTGTTTAGCGCACATTCAATAAGTGTTAGCTATTTTGTTGTCCATAGAGTGAGATGTATTTTGAAAGATAACACATGGTGTGCTTTTCACAGTGATGTTTGATGAATTTATAACTGTCGAATCAGCTCATTCAGCATTGTAATGAACCTTTTGCTAGAGGGTAGGTCAACACATTGCTTTCTTCATCCACAAAGGAAATGGCCACAGAATTAAGTGGAGTGCTCTGTGGCTTAGTCAGATGTTCTGGCACAGGGCCTTCTTCTCCTCCTGGACTGAGAAGAAGCAGTGCCTTGGCTACAGTGGAATTTCCAGGGTCTGCACTTTGTATATTACTGATCTCCATACTGAGTCAAAAGCAGAAAACTGAACAGACGCTAAAAGATACACATCAGGGCACATTTACACCACCTAAGAACTTTGATTTTCTTCTTGTAGGACAGACATGAGAAGGTTCTCCGTGAGGAACAAAAACAATACACGTGGCCTTATCTATTCTAGGTCAATTCCAGCCCCAAGAGCCTGGCAGGCTTCCTTTTTCTCAAGCGGCGCTTGGCCACTCACCTCGGTCACACCTCAGCCTTGTGGCAGGATGTTAAGTCATTCTGCCAGCCCTGTGAGCATTTCTAGCTAAGATCACTCTCAATCAACTCATGAGAATGACCAAATTTCTAGTAATTCCTTGTGTTCTGTGTTATTTCAAGGGTAATATTAAATCACTGGATGCTCAAGTGAAGCCACCACCATATAGACCTGCAGCTTCATGCTCAACTCAGGTTAAAAGCTGCCTCTTCAGAGAGGAAGACAGGAGGCTGGCAGTCTGACACACATTGTTCTTTCTGGAGCTTGAGGGCCACTTTTGAAGTTTTAGTGCAACAGATGACTTTGTAAGGGAGGTGAATGAAAGTTCAAATGATCCATCTAGTTCTAAGTCCTTAATGTGAGAGTATGAAGTCCTTAAGAGCATGACTGATTGCTTCTCTTTGTCACTGCTCCAGTGCAAGAAACTTCTAGAAGATCTCCATCTGAAGAGTTTTGCTTCTGAGAGGCTGACTGATATTGAGGTCTGAAAGCCAGCAGTGAAGGCTCTCGTGCTTTCCAGGCCTCCTTTACCTAACTTGCCCTACTTTTTGCAACCTCACCAGCAAAAACTACTTTCTTATGATGCAATCTAAACCTCTAACTCACACATAGGTATACATGATAATTTGTAGAATTTATAAAAAGAACTTGCTTTTTCAGAAACGACTAAAAGGAGTGAGAATGGCTCAAGCTAAAGAATCTGCCTGCAGTGCAGGAGTCCCAGGTTCTTTCCTTGGGTTGGGAAGATGCCCTAGAGAAGGGAATGGCTACCCACTTCAGTATTCTTGCCTGGGAAATTCCATGAACAGAGAAGCCTGATAGGCTACAGTCCACGGGGTCATAAAGAGTCAGACACGACTGAATGACTAACACTAAATGTATCTCTAATGAAGTTATTATATGTGACTATCATCATTATGCTTTTGGGACAATCAACTTTCCATGTGCTCCTAAAATCATTGTCCATTATTCTGAACTGTAAGGTTGTCCTGACAACGTACATATCGGGACCCCTTAGCTAGACATGATGGGCACAAAAGAGACAAAAGGCAAATACCTCAACTAATTCACTCAGTGAGTGCTGCTCTGATTCCTACTGTACTAAATTGACCAGCCATGCAAAAAATAGGATTAACTGTCCAATTAGGAACTTGTGATTTTTTTTTAAAACAATTGAAGTTGCCTATACCAGGAAGTTATTAATAAAATCAGCCATTAAATTAAAAAAACAGTAGCTAAGTTGAGAAACTCCATTTTGTTATCAAATCACATTTCAACTTACCTAAAAGCAGTACCAGGCTTCCAGTTTTCAAAATTAATGAAGGCAACTCAGTACATACCGAATGACCATAAAAATCTGAGCCAAGTAAGTGCTATTTCAGACTGGTATTTATCTTAGTGGTAAAGTCTTATGGAAAGCATAAAAGAAACATGTGAGAATGCTAAGTCACTTTAGTCGTGTCCAACTCTTCACGTCCCTGTGGACTGTAACCTGCCAGACTCCTCTGTCCATGGAATCTCCAGGAAAGAATGCTAGAGTGGATTGCCATGTCCTTCTCCAGGGGATCTTCTAGACCCAGGGATCAAACCCACATCTCTTGTGTCTCCTACATTGGCAGGTGGGTTCTTTACCACTAGTGCCACCTGGGAAGTCCATAAGTATGTTTATATGCATGTCATACCTATTAAAATATTTTTAAGCATTTTTGTGGTTTTCTTGGCAACTTAGAAATTCATCCTTCAAGTAAACTATTTTCAACATATGAAAATGATGTATATTTGGCTTACATTTCTTAGTCGTGAGTATTCTCTTTTAATGCTTGTTTCATCTTTTGAATTATTTACTTCTTTCTCTCTACTCTTGAAAGATCCCAACTTTTACCTTTATACATTGGTTCCTTGGTGGTGAATATTCACAGGGATTGTATCAATGCTGTCAATTAAGACCAAGGGAATCAAAGTTTGCAGGAAGTTGTGCATTAGTAGATCTTAGATCTTCTGGTTTCACTTCTTACAGACTCTTCTGAGTCACAGGAAGATTGGAAACTTCAGCTCTTAGGGCCACATTCTAATCTCTTCTTAGTTCTAATTTTTCCAGAGCCAGCCAAACCCAGCTTGGATGATTTCAATAAAATCTCCTTCCTTTGGTTTGACTTCATATCTGTACTTTCGGGGGGTACACTTCAGCTGGTGAAAGTGAAAGTCATGTCCGACTCTTCATGACCCCATGGACTATATAGTCCATGGAATTCTTCAGGTCAGAATACTGGAGATGGTAGCCTTTTCCTTCTTCAGCAGATCTTCCCAGCCCAGGGATCAAACCCAGGTCTCCCGCATTGCAGGAGGATTCCTTACCAGTTGAGCCACCAGGGAAGCCCAAGAATACTGGAGTGGGTAGCCTATCCCTTCTCCAGCAGATCTTCCTGAGCTGGGAATCAAACCAGGGTCTCCTGCACTGCAGGCAGATGCTTTACCAGCTGAGCTACCAGGTGTCCAATGACAAATCTTGGCCCCCGCACCACCCTATACTCCTGGATTTTGCACATGACACTGATAATTTTGATGAATGAGGCAGATAACAAACACTTCTACAGGACTTTTCATGATTAAGAAGAAAGGACACCAAGGACACTGATGTCATTCAATCTTTCTGCTCACAGATGTAAATGTGGTTTTCAAAATGTGTGCAGTTAAGCTTTATATGAAACACTTTGGTGACCTTAAAGCCATTATAGTATATTTCTTCTAATTTTATTGGTCATGTTGATGATATTGTTGAATAGAATCTATGGTATGACTCAGATAATAAATGGCAGGCTATGGTTTTAACAGATATTTACATTTTCTTAATAATTTCATACATTTAGCCACTTAACATGAAGGAGCTGGATTGAATAGAATTTGAGTACCTAGTTGAAAATGCTCTTGCTATTCTAACTCTAATAGAATTCATTTGTAACTACCAGACATGAGGTATATGGCTACCTGGTCATACTATCCATTAAAATACTTCAAATCAAGCATTTATCTCCCACACGCTGTTTCCTAGAGGCTTAGAATAACATTTAAAACAAAAAACAAAACAGCACAGAGAATAGAGAACTGTAACAAGGGTCAGCTCTTGTCAAAAACCTTATGAATTGTTTAGAGGTATATTAAAATGTAATTTCATTTCATATTACTAACTCTTCATCATTGAGGGTCTTGCTTACATTGAATGGTGGGAATGGTAGACTCTTATAACTGCTTCCAGGAATATGGGAGAATTAGGAATGCTAGTTTGTGCTTGGGGGCTGGCTAGCTGCCTCCCCAGGTAAACACTGGAAATCTGTAAAGTTGGACTGAGGGATTGGAAGAGTAAAATACTAAATAGTAAAGAAACTGGTAAGAGCACAGCTTAGCATTGTATAGCATCTTCACTATTTTTGATCCTTGGAGATTTTCTTTTTTTGTCTTGTTTTAAATATATATATACACACACACACATATATATGTATATATATACATATATAGTGAATATATATATGTGTATATATATATATATTCATGTAGTTCCTGCACTTGATCCTTGGAGATTTTCTTTTTTTCTCTTGTTTCAAATATATATATATATATATATAGTGAATATATATTCACATAGTTCCTAGAGATATGAGATGATCACACTGTAATTAACACATATGCTTTATTCTGGTAAGACTCTCACCATACTCTCCATCATAATTGCATGCATGCATGCTAAGAAGCTTCAGTTGTGTCTGACTCTGTGATACTATGGACTGTAGCTCACCAGGCTACTTTGTTCATGGGATTCTCCAGGCAAGGATACTGGAATGGATTGCCACATCTGCCTCCAGGTGATCTTCCCGACCCAGGACTGAACCTGCGTCTCTGATGTCTCCTGCAACAGCAGGTGGCTCGTTAACACGATCACCACCTGAGAAGCTCCCCTTCATTATGATTACTTATCATCAATTAGGAGAAGTAGAAAATGATAGACAAGACTGGAGTGTAAGACTAATGCCCAAGGAAGAATACAAATATAGTGCTCTGAGGCTCTGAGGACAGCAAGTTTTTCTGGAGGTACAAAGGGTTTAGCATTTGAAATGAGGCAGCTAGGCTCCTCCTTTCCGTGGAATTTTCTAGGCAAGAATACCAGAGTGGGTTTTGCCATTTCCTACTCTAGGGTATCTCCCCAATCCAGAAATCAAGCTCGCATCTTCTGCATCTGCATTGACAGGTGGATTCTTTACCACTGCACCATTAAGCAACACATAAAATAATTAGCTGCTTGTCACCTTATTCCTTTTAAAAAACATTTAGTAGTTCATGAAATCAACCTTCTGAGAACCACTGAATAAGTGACTTAAGAATTTTTTAGACTAATGAGGGCCTGGTTTATACAGTAATAGCACAATAGTAGCTCAGTACTCTCTCTAAAACATCTCAATGTAATTCTATTACTAATCTCATTTTACAGGTTCCTGGGAACTTAGTACAATCTTCTCATATTCTCTCCAACTCACCTTTTAGCCTTTCTCTTTCTTAACAAAAATCCCCAAAGTTAAGGAGAGTAAAAAAAAAAACCTAAAATTTTAAAATTATCAATATTCTTAAGTGATAGCTATTCTTAGGATGCTTTATAGAGCAAGTAGCAGATACAGTGAAAAATTTAAAACTTAACAATTATCTCTGCATTTTATATGTCTTTATCCCTCAGAATGACTAAACTAATAAGCCATGGACTTTTTTGACCAAAGTTATTCATGAACATGAATTTTGAATATATATATACACGTTATCACTTCACAAAAACATTTCTAATATATATAATGATTAATGAATATGTTCGGTTCAAAATTTAGTATCTCAGTTAATTGTTTGAAATGTGGAGTATATTTTATGAGGAAATAATATGATCACTGGTGGTTTAATTTTCAAGTTTGCTTACAAAAGGCTGTATTTAACCCATGATAACATTCTTCGTTCTGGTCCTTGATAAAGAGAAGGATTGTTCATGAGAGGAGAACATCCAAAGTCCTTAGAAGTCAAGAAAGGCAAAATTATAATTTTAAAACTTCTAAATTTCAAAGATTTACTATATTTATCACATTCTCTATGAAACATATTGTTCGCCGCTCTTTCTTTCGGCACTCTCATGGAGCTCCTTATGGAATGTGGTAATGAGGGTGAAGTATGGATTGGAAAATCTACATTTGTGCAGGAGTGAGTGAGTATGCCCCTTCTTCAGAAGAGAGGAGGCATGGTCTTTTCTTCACACTCACGTGTTACATTCCAGTTTGACAGAAGTCCACAGTGACTAAGCCCTGTTATTGTGCTCTGGCTTCCTCAACCTGCTCCCTTTCCCTTTCTACTGGCACAGGCTTTCAGTCAATTCTGTTGCCACCACTTGAAGGTAAAGAAAGTAACCCTTTCCCAACCCACCTCCAAAATAACAAATTCTCCCTTGCCATCTGATTCACCCCTTCCAGACAGTCCCTGGGACTATTCTTCAGGGTAGGTTGTCAGTCCTCAGTCACTCCTGTTTATTTTTTTTTATTTTTATTTATTTATTTATTTATTTATTTTAATAATATTGCTTTAGTTTATTATTTTATTTTTATTTATTTATTTATTTACTTTAATAATATTGCTTTAGTTTTTTTATTTTTTTTTAATTTTCTTTACTTTATTGTGTTGGTTTTGCCATACACTGACATGAATCTTCCATGGGTATACATATGTTCCCTCTCCAGAACCCCCCTCCCTCCTCCCTCCCGATTCCCTCTCCCTGGGTCATCCCGGTGCACCAGCCCCGAGCATCAAACCTGGGCTGGCGATTGATTTCACATATGGTAATTAACATTCAATGCCATTCTCCCATATCATCCCACCCTTGCCCTCTTCCACAGAGTCCACGAGACTGTTCTATACATCTGCGTTTCTTTTGCTGTCTTGCATACAGGGTTCTCGTTACCATCTCATCGCCGCATTGTTTACAATAGCCAGGACATGGAAGCAACCTAGATGCCCATCAACTGACGAATGGATAAGAAAGCTGTGGTACATATACACAATGGAATATCACTCAGCATTAAAAAAAAATTCATTTGAATCAGTTCTACTCAGGTGGACAGAACTGGAGCTTATTATCCAGAGTGAAGTAAGCCAGAAGGAAAAACAAAAATACAGTATACTAACGCATATATATGGAATTTAGAAAGATGGTAACGAGTCACTCCTGTTTATTATGCTGATGCCCAGAGAATGGGCTGAAGGATTAGATCCCACATGGAGCGAAAAGGAGACATTACAACCAATGCATAGGAATAAAAAGGACTATAGAAGTCTGCTATGAAGAATCATATGCCACCAAATTGGGCAGCAGAAGTAGGTAAAGTTATTCATACAGAATATCTTCTTAGAAATATACAATCTACCACAACTAAATCATGAAGAAACAAAGTTTGGCTGCTATGTTTCTCCTGTACATTATGATGCTCATAGAGTGTCATCTGTCTTTTTAGCTTTGAGTCACATTATAAATGGTCATTCAATTACCTTAACTTCAGCGGGCTCCTGGTATTGGGAAAAGGTTGTATTTCAGTCAGTGTGAAAACTGATTAGGAAGTAACAGGAATATTCTTTTGAAAATTAAAGAAATGGTTAATTTATGATATAAAAATTTACAAAAAATATGACCTTTGGCAGAAAATGTATTGCATCAGATGTTAGGTAACTCTTCAAAATTTACATAAAGCAATAGACACCAGTATGACCACTGAGCCAACTTTCACTTTAATGTTTTTAAGATGCATTTTTATTTTCAGAATGTGAAGCCTAAACAGCTAGAACAGGTAAGAGAAAGCTTTGGACACAGATGGGATCTGCCTTTAAGGGAAGAAAATGCTTTCACAGTCATATGTCTCTGAGGAGAATTGAGAAGGGTAGACCAAGTCTTCAGATTTGTAACAAAGTATGAAGTTGACCAAGTCAGGCTTATTCTCCTGTTCTACAAATGTCAGATCACTATAGAATACTCCAGTTGAAATGCTTTAGTCATGGTAGTACTTTGTGTACCAGTTTCATGAATATTTTGTGTTAGCCTGTTATTTGAGGACTTACAAATGTCTCTGAGCACATTTCTTACAGATGCCAGAGATCTGTTCTCTCTGGAGATAACAAAGAGGTACCTCTCAAAAAACCTGCAAATGAAGAAAGCAAGTTGCTTTGTGAGAGTGAGATCGTTCCAAGCCTAATAGATTTCAAGAGAAACAAGGAGTCAATCCAGCATATAGAGTTCAATAACAAGAAAAGGAGAAGATCTTCAGTGAAAACATAGAAAATCAAGAATCAAATAAGCAAATACAGATAACACTTAGATAAACCGTTTCTTGGGAGAGTAATCTGCCTGTCTGACATTTGCTTTCACTATTGCAAAAACATATACATTCGACTAAAGTTTTTCAAAATTTAGCATTCATCAAAATCATATGCAAAGGTTGTTAAAATATAGATTATTGGGCCCGATCACTTAGAGCTCCAGAGTCGGTGGCTGTGGAGTGGGGTTTGAGAAAACATATTTTCAACCATTTCTCAGGTGATGTGGATGCTCTTGGTCCTAAATTGCACTTGAGAAACCATTGCATTCAGCCAGCAGAAACTGCTGCCATTAAACATTTAAACCAAATGAAAAATGAATATCTTTCAATGTGTTTATTCTTTGTTCTCTGTGAACTTGAAGAATATATCTTGCCTAGAAGGAAAAAAAATATGCTAAACAGGTCAATGTAGGTCTTCATTCAGCATTTATGTTGAGCACTATAAATCAATCATTTGCTTTTCTGGATTTATACACAAGTCTTTTGTGAGCAGGAGTATATCTAAGTTTCGTTTTTGTCTTGATTTACATGATTTGTTGGGGAAGGTCCTTTAAGAAAAAGACTTTAAAATTTTGATGAAAATTTTTGACATGAAGGTAAGTATTTTACCCAGAAAATAAATCACAACAAATTATTAATTGGAGAAAGCTTATCAGTACCACAAATATCCAACTTCCCAGGTGGCTCAGTAGGTGAAGAATCCTCCTGTAATGCAGGAGATGCAGGAGACTCGGCTTCAATCCCTGGGCTGGGAAGATTCCTTCGAGGGGGGTATGGCAATCCACTCCAGTATTCTTATCTGGAGAATCCCATGGACAGAGGAGCCTGGTGGGCTACACTCCATAGGGTCGCAAAGAATCAGACACGACTGAAGTGACTTAGCATGCACACACACACCACAATATCACTACATCCAGGAAATAAAGAATCTAGATTGTAACTCTGTACACTTGGATTCTTCCTCTTTTCCACTAGTCACACACTCCTGTGCTGAGCGCCATAGCACACATTCACTTGGGGATATAACCTCTGTTCCTGCACTTTCCTGATGAAGCCATGTGATTTCATGTAAGCAGCAGTTAGAGTATCACCAGAAGTTATTCCCACTTAAATGATTAGCCAAACAAATGCTGAAGTGATGACCAGCCACTAAATATAATCTACTCCATCCAAACTAATTGGTGGATTCAACAAGATAATGGCCATGTTTGGGGCTCATCAGTAGTGTATCTTGTGTGACCAAGCACACTCTCCTAGATTTGTAGAAATCCCACCAGCCTTTGACATTAGTAACTGGGGCACGGACCACTCTCCCCATTTTTGCCCACACCTGTCTGTTTTCTCCTTAGAAGATGTGCCAGAAAGTGATAGGAGGGAGCTCAAAGTTAACACAAAAGTGAAAGGAAGCTTTTCAAAGTTATCTCCACGACAACAGGAAAGTCAAAAGGAAGGCAAGGAGTGGAGTGGACCACCTGGGTCTACATTTCCACTTTCACAAGCTGTGAGACCTTGACCTTGTTATCAGTCCCTCTCTAGTTGAATTTATTCAGTTGCAAAATAGAAATAATAATGGTAGCACCCTCATAGTGCTGTCATAAAGACTAAAAGAGTTAGTATATGTAAAACCTGTAGAAGAGCACCTGGCACATGGTAACCACTCAATAGAAGTTTGCTGTTATTATTTGGAAAGAAAAAGGCATTTTAAAATGTGATTTCCAAAGTGGTAGCAGAGAGTTTTGGATTTATTTCCACTCTCCTCTTTTTAATACTAAAATTAGCATCCTTCCAAGTCCAGTTCCTGGGTAACTGCTGTTGCTATTCTGGGGCCATCTGTGATCTTCAATAGAACCAAGCTTGGTGTTCCAATCCATGGCTAGATCACGTCACAACTGCTAGTGATCTGTTGTCTGTTTATTTGCAGAACTGGTCACAATTTGGCCTCTCTCTCTCTCTTTTCTTTCTTTTTTTTTTTTTTTTTTTTTTTGTATAAATTGTCTACATTAGCTCTTAAAACTCTGCCGACATCTACTGGGGCGCCAGCATTTGGATGGGTGTTATAACACTACATTTTCTCTTCATTACAAGTCCTAAAAATAGGGTGCCACTGACTAATGTTTTCAGCCTTCACAGCAAGATTTGGTTTGTCAGGAAATGGTGTGGGAGTAGTTCTCATATGCACTGAAGGTGCAAAGTGCAAAACAAAAATAACTCAACAAGAGTTTAACAGCCCTTCTCAATGTACGTTATTTACAAAGGCCACAATCTGGAGTTCCAGGCAGAGCCTTGAGAAGCTCGGGAGACTCTTCAGGAACAGGAAAAATGCCAATATAGATTACACAGAAGGGAACATGGGATGAAGTAAGACAGGATCTAATCTGTCATCTCTGCTCTCTTCATCAGTATTCATGTCTGCTCAGGCATCAGTAGGACTTTGAGTTTAGTCAAACTTGGAAGAACTCTTCAGTAACATAATGCATAAAACCATATGGAGAAACTGCTAAACCATCGCTGCTTTCATTTTTATATGTAAAAATTTCCCCATTCTCTCTAGGGGGTGACTACTTTTCTTTCAACTGTCTCATTTTCTTGTATAAAACAAGACATGTTGCATTAGTAAATCGTAATTGCATTTTCACTTTCTGTGGTTTCAGAATGTATGGTAGCAAATGTTTTGCAAACACTGAGATGCTTCAGAATTAATCCCTACCCTTCAATAAAAATCTTAGATACTGTCAGAAGGCAGGAGAAAAACTGTCATATTCATTAATATCACAACAAAGAGAAAGACACCATTGACACCCAGTGTGTTCTTTATTACAGTTTTAGTGAACATCACATTCTTGCTTAGGCTAAAAATCTCAGATGCACATAAGTAATTTTGTTGTATTTTTAAAAAATAAAAAAAATTGCTGCCCAGGTTGTTGTTATTCTTTTCAGTACCAGCTTAGAAGAAAATTTTTGTGCATCTCAATGCATTGAGGGTGAATTATTTATTTTCATACCACAGAAATACAGTCACGAATACTTTGTTCAGGCAAAAGAAGATTTAGAATAGCTTTGCTTTATCACTGTTTGCAATGTACTTTTGGAGTTAATAGATTCACATAAATGAAATAACCAAAGACATTTCCCCCTTTGCTTTTTCTTTTTTTTTTTTGAGTTGCTTCTCATCAAAAGTTTTTCAGTTTTACAGTATGGAAAACTTTCTCTTTGTACTTAAAAATCATAGAGAGAAAAACACACTATTATATTTGAGAAGCAAGGAAGATGATGGATTAAAGCAGATGTAGAGTGTTTGCAGTTATATAAGACTATTAGCGACCCTGCTTGTTCTGGTTTTTGTAATTTGTCCATGTCCTACTTTATATAACTCAATCCATTGTGAGCCAAACATGAAATAAGCGAATACAGTATTCCATATTTCACTTTGTCACAAATTAAAAAAAAAGTGTAGAACAAACACAATAGTCATCATGGTTCTTGAACAGAGAACGAAGCACTTTTCAAATCCCAGGGACCTGTGAGAAGCAGAAGGTTAAGAAGATTTTTTTTTTTTTTTTTTTACCATGAGCAGATGTGTTTGTTACTGTTGATGGACAAGCTTATCCATTTACTTCAATTAATAACAAGACTGAGCACATCAATACGTGAGCTTGTCCTCATGCCTTGATTTTTTTCCAATTTGACAGGTAATAGTGGGGCTGGGAAAATGTCACAACAATTTAGTCCTGCCTCACTGGCTTTAACTACTTCGATGACAATGGGAATGCATCTTGCTAAGATTCCTTATGATTCATAATAACACTGCATTCGGTGACTCTTTCAGAGGGTTTAAAATCTGTGACAATGAATGCTTGAAAATCATCCCTTTCATGGTTATTCACTTGGGCACTAAGTAAAATCAAGTTAAAATATTTATGATCAGTATGAAAATGTGGAAACTTTCTTTAGGAACTTGTCTTTTCACATTGAGTCATAAGTGAAACCAACTTTGTTTGACAAAAAAAGGCCATTTTATCATCCAGCAGAGCTACTAACCTCTTCTCATAGTTTAAAAAGATCTTTTCTACAATCTATCAGATTTTGTCAGAGAAACTCTAGTGATTTTTAAAACCCTATGATCCCCTACATTTTAGCATAGGAGAAAAAATTATGCCTTTGGCAAACTTGACAATGGATATCAAAATCTAATAATATCAGTAATTTGCTTCAGTGTTCACTGACCCAGTAAACAAATATTTTCCTTTTAACATTGAAGCTTGACTGATCAATATCTGTACAGAAGAGGAGAGGAAAGTTAGAAATTTGCTTTTTTCAGAGCAAAAAATAAAAGCTCATTTATACTATTCCAGAGGCAGTGAAGTAGACATATGTAGCAGATTGCTTAGCACTGCTAAACAGACTTAGCAGTCCATTTTGTTGTTGTTACTATTTAGTCACTCAGTCAGGTCTGACTCTCTCCAACCTTCTGTCCATGGAATTCTCCAGGCAAGAATACTAGAATGGGTTGCCATTTCCTTCTTTAGGGGATCTTTCCAACCCAGGGATTGAACCTGTGTCTCCTGCATTGGCAGGTGGCTTTACCAAGGAACTACCCGGGAAGTCCATAGAGGTGTGAATATCAGAGAATGCTCAGAGTGGATGCATAACAGCTTGTGCAGAGCAGGAACAGTATAATATGCATCTTTGCAGCTCCACAGCATCTAACACAACCCTTCTCACCCATAAAAAACTCAATAAGTGTTCTATCAAGCAACATTCTTCTAGACCCTAGAACAGAGGTTACCAAGAGTCTTAAAAATAAATGTATAAAACTTAAAGCTTGTTGGAGTCATGGAGGACCACTGTATTAGTATCTCCCCCAAACTTATTTTCTTACTACTCCCACTTCATTCTGTCTGTTAGCTCCTTTGTGAGGCTCTTACTGACCCTGTGAGCATCTCCAAAAACAGACATATATTTTCTCCTCTCTTTGACCAGAGTACCTATATGTTGGACTTCCCTAGTGGTTCGGTGGTAAAGAATCTGCTTGCAATGCAGGAGACTTGGGTTCAATCCCTGTGTTGGGAAGATCCCCTAGAGAAATGAATGACCTCCGACTCCATGGCACTTATTATTTTATATTTTAGCAAGTTTTGTTTGTCTCTGTAACTACATTTGAGATGTGCAAATACTTTATTTTCTTGTTATAGAATCATTTGATTCTAGAAATTGGAAATCGTTTGATTCTAGAAACTAGAAATTTATTCTTGAGTAAATGCTTAGTAAATGAATTGCATTAAATTGCTAATACTTTGGACAAATTTATCACAGTAAGACTACCACCTACTTACAAGGAGACAGGACAAAACAGAGCAAAAGTTAAGGGTTGTGTTTTTCCCTTAGCAGCAAACTTACAGATTTGTCTAAACCCCTAGTATCTCAGAATATGACCTTGTTTGGAGATGGGGTCTTTACAGAGGTAACCAAGTTAAGATAAAATCATTAAAGTGAGACCCAGTCTACTATGATTGGTGTTCTTGTGAGAAGGAAAAATGGGACACAGACAGGCACAGATGGAAGACAAAGTGAATACCCAGAAAGAGAAAATGGACATATTCAAACCAAGGAGAGAGGTCTGGAATAGAATTTTCCATCACAGCTCTTGGAAGAAATTCAGCTTCCAGCTCCTTGATCTGAGACCCCTTACCTGCAGAACTATGACACAAAAAGTTTCTGTTGTTTAAACCACCCAGTTTGTGGTCCTTCATTACAACAGTCCTTGCAAACCAACACAAGTATCCAGTTTTCTTTGCCCATTAAAAAGCAAAACTAGATAGAAAGTAGTTTGTAATGGCACTGTGGCATTGTTGGGGAAGGTTGGTAATATAAAGACTCATATGTGACCTCTACAGAACAACAGAGAAAAGCTTGCATCTTTTTTGTCCTATAGAAAAACACAGTCTTCATGCTATGATTATCTTGCAGTAACTCAATGTTCAAATGCTTTGTTTAATATGAAAATGGATCTTGAAATAGGATGGGAAATTACATTTGCTATAATCAATCAGCCTGCTCCGCAAAATAGATTATTAAAAATGCCTTTATTTGATTACCTGGGTGAAAATATAAATGGAAAATAACAAATCTAAATGCAGTGTAAGTATTGATAATGTGATGATGAGAGGAACTGTGTTCATTCCTAACATTAATAAATTTTTAAGTTGTATTAATGCCTACAATAATACACGTTTGCTATATTAACCATAATTTACTTAGGCTTATCAACACAATGACTATAGGTTAAATAAAGGGGTTGCTATTTTCTGAAATGAAAATAGTGACAAAGAAACAAAGAGAGGTATGTTTACTGAGATAGTGTATAATGAGAAGTGGGAAAAACAAAGGACACAAAAGAGCTTATTTTAAAATTACTCATTTAAAGAAACTGAAATCAAATACTTGAAAGGACAAGGTTAGTCTTGGATCAGTTGTGCAGGTTTATTCTTCAAGGTTTTAACTTGATTCCAGTCTTAGAGAGTTGAAATTCATTTTCTTTCATTAAAATCCTGCTCCCATTCTATGGGAAAAAAAAACCCACAAGAATAAGAAAATATAGAAAGTTGTATTGGTGATGCTATAGATGCTTAACTTTAAAATAGCTCATACAGATATACAATAATAAACCAAAAAAATCACTGGTATCCAGATCATATTTCACTAACAGAAAAATCCCCAAGTGTAAACCCTCATCTATATCAAATAAGAACTCTGTATTTCAATAAGTACTCTTCTGTCATTTATTACCATTGTTTTGTTGCTGCTAGATAAGCCATTGCTTCAAAACATAAAATAGAAAAAAAATGAAAGACCATTAAGAAAGACCTCTGTGAAGCATTATACCAGCAAGAGATTCAAGTGTAAAAAATTAGAAAGCATTCATTTGATGAAAAAGTAAAATAATAAAACAGTGTGTTATCTAGCTTTCTGTCTCCAAAATCACATTCTTAGTAATTCAGCAAATAATTATTGACCACTAAGCTATTTTATTATGCCTTTGAGACACCTACAATTAATATGGTCAAAGATTAGATCCTTCTGCTCTATGATGGCAACAAGGTAAGAATGTATACTCTTACCAATATTATTCAACATGCTGCTGGAAGTTCAAACCAGTTCAATAAAAGAAGGAAAGTTAATGAAAGACATATAGATTAGAAAGTTAGGAAAAAAACATTGTCACTGTTTGCCATTGACATGATTGTCTACATAGAAAATCTCAAAGAATCTACCCGAAAAATGTATTTCTATCCACATAGAAATAATATCTTAGCTCAGCAAGATGACAAGATGTAGGCTCAATATGTGAAAATCAATTGGATTTCTGTGTACTCACAATATGGTAAAGAAGTCACCTGCCAATGCAGATGTAGGAGACAATCCCTGGGTCAAGAAGATCCACTGGAGAAGGAACTGCCTGGGAAATCCTGTCGACAGAGGACCCTGGTGGCTACAGGCCATGGAATCGCAAAGATTTGGACACAACTTAGCAACTGAGCATGCACAAATACTAAAAATAACCATATGTAAACCAAAATTTAAAAGTCAGTACCATTTCAATCATTTGAAAGAAGAGAAAATATTTAGATACAAACTTAACAAAACACATACAAAATCTGTATTTTGACAATTACAAACCAGAGACACAAGAAATCAAAGACCTAATTTAATGGAGAAACATGTCATGGTCATGTTTAAAAGATGCAGTAATGAAGATGTTAATTCCCTCCCCAAATTTGCCTATAGGTTTAATTCAATTCCTATCAAAATTACAGCAAAGTTTTGGTAGATATAGACAATTTTATTTTTAAATTTATGGGGGAATGGATAGGACTGAGAATAGATAAAATAGTCTTGGGGAGAAAATGGGAGAAATCATTCTAGCCAATATTAAAGATCTATAGCTATAGTTATCAATGCAGTTTGATAATGGCCTATGAATACACACAGGTCAATGGTTCTGGAGACCCAAGAAATAGACTTTCACAAATATTTCCAACTGATTTTTCACAAAAGCAAAAGAGCATTTTAGTGGAAGAAGGACAGATTCCAACAAATGGTTCTGGATTTATTGGACAATTATTGGTTAAAAAATGAACCTCAATCTACACATCACATCTTTTACAAAAATTAATTCAAAATTCATTAAAGATTTAAATGTAAAATGTAGAAGTAAAAAATATTCAGAAAGAATATAAATCTTTGTGATCTAGGGCTAAGTAAAGCTTTCTGACTCCACACCAAAAGCATGATTCATAAAAGGGATATTTCATAAATTAGACTTTATCAAAATTAAAAAATTTTGTTTTTGATAATACCCTGATAAAAGCGTGAAAAAAAGCTACACCCTGGAACATAGTATTTCCAAATCATATACCTCACAAAAGACTAGCATCTAGAATATATAAACATCTTACAGTGCTCAACACTAAAAGAAAAAATACAATTACAAAATGGACAAAAGTCATGAGCAGCCATTTACTACAGAGGATACACAGGTGTCAAATGAAACATTGAACAGATAGAATTTTTTCACCTCATGAGAACATTCTCTAAAATCTTAACTTCTAAAAATGTTGCAGGCAGATGCTAAATTTCCAGCTTTTAAGACTAATGAATAAATCTTAAAGCAATGTTTTTCAAATTGCAGATTGCAAACAATTAATTAAGTAAATAAAATCATTTCAGAGGGTACTAACAAGTACTTTTATTAACATGAAAATTAAAATTGCATTCCTTTAAAAAAAAATCACGAAATAACCAAACTGATGCTACAGTAATCAATACGAGCACACACAAGTGATAAATAAACACTAGGGAGTCCAAGGATGGGATGTAATGCCTAGCATGTGTTAATGTGTACATATGTGTGTGTGTGTGTGTGTGTGTGTGTGTGTGTGTGTAAGTGTATTTAGCAATAGACCCATATTTAGCCTTCCATACTCCTATTAAATCTTTGACAACTATAAAATGGGAGATTTGGGGAAAAAAAAAATGTGGATCTACTCCATGTACAGTAACTGTCATTTACCTACACCAGTCACTTTGCTATTGCTCACTGAGCACAAACACTGCCTTCAGAAGGAGCCTCAACTGAAAGCTTGGACATCAATAGAGCAAAATGTCTAAAAGGTCACTGCTAATAATGACAAAAATGAAGTTAAATATACTTTAGAGCCTTTATAATCTTGGCAGTGAAGGCAAACTACAGGGAACACGCAGTCAGCTGGCAATTTTACACTCAATATCTAGCAATATACCAAGTATTTAATGAATCTCAATGGTAGTCTTAATAAAACACAAGGCAAAATTCTAGAGAAAGACAGAAAAAGAGAAAAAGAAGCTAAGGATGAGCAACACTGCTTATCCACTGATAATCCCTTGGCTCTCCAGAACCATAACAACCTCAGCATGGCTCCAGAATTAATCTTTTCATTACTTTTCATTGCTTCTCACAAATTCTTAGACCTTTTGGTTTGTCAGCCTTTGCTATAAGAACATCTCTCTCTCTCTTTTTTTTTTCATGTTTCTATTTTTCTTCTTACCTGTTTCTGTTTTTTAAACCTATTACCTACCTTGTAAATGATAGAAATAAATTTCCCATGAACGGGAAATTAAATGCATGACTAAATGTTAAGCTTCTTTGGCTTTTACATTCTTTAAACTATTACTTAGCATTGGGAAGTGTCCTAAAATGAATGAATCTGATTTAATTGGCAAAGGTTAAGGCCTATAAAATTAACTGGGTTTTTAATCACTCTTATTCTTAGCCTCTTTTCATTCTGCCGTGGTCTTAGTACGGATGTATATTTATGCCATAGCTTTACTTCAGGTGAAACTATAGCAAAATATTTTTATAAGGTTGCTTTTATTTCCTTCTGCTTTTGCACTTAAACTACATTTTGCCATATTTTTCTTCCTTTGCTATAGAAATAGTTTTATAAAGAGAAAATATAAAGAATCAAAACTGAAAAAACCTGATGTATCTTTTCTAGAATCCTCCCCTGTGACTTTATGTTGAGCTGGATGATAAATATGCTTCCCAGTTGCCTCAGTGGTAAAGAAACCACCTACCAAAGCACTAAACTCAGGAGATGCCGGTTAGATGCCCGGGTTGGGAAGATCATCAGGGGAAGGAAATGGAAACCCACTCCGGCATTCTCGCCTGGAGAATCCCATGGATGGAGGAGCCTGGTGGGCTACAACCCATGGAGTCACAAAGAGTCAGATACAACTGAGCACCCGTGCATGGGTGATAATTACCAGTTGCTTTCTTCCTGGTGTTTCTGTAGTATTTATCAGTTCAATTCAGTCACTCAGTCTTGCCTGGCTCTTTGTGACCCCATGGACTGCAGCACACCAGGCTTCCCTATCAATCACCAACTCCTGGAGCTTGCTCAAACTCACGTCCATCAAGTCAGTGATGCCATTCAACCATCGCATCCTTTGTCATTCCCTTCTACTCCTGCCTACAATGTTTCTCAGCATCAGGGTCTTTTCCAAGGAGTCATTTCTTTGCATCAGGTGGCCAAAGTATTGGAGTTTCAGTTTCAGCCTCAGTCCTTCCAATGAATATTCAGGTAGTATTTATGGTATAATCTTATTACAGTATTTATTTTCATTGCATTGTAATTACTTATTTACATGTTGGCCTTTGCTGCTGGCTTATAAGCTCCCTGAGGGCAGAAAGCATGCCTTATTTGTGCTTTCTGCTAGCACTCAGCATGATAGCTAGGTTGCTATAGGCATTCAATAACAGTCAGTAGAACAAACATCAACTTCTTTTTCTTTCTCTGTCTTCCTCCCTGGTTCTTGCCTCTCTTTATCTCTTTCAGATCTATTTATGTCTTCACTGTGCTATGAGGGCATTGTTTTTAAAGACAGGTCTATCTTTTATGTTTTTTTTTTCACTTTTTAATTTCCTATGACTCTTTGGAAGAGATAGTTCATAATATGTCTGCTTTATATTTGCCAAGTTATGTCACCTTTAAAAATTTACTACCACACACAAAGGTTCTCAGGCCTCAATAATGGATGTCCCTTGTCAGGAGTCACAGTAAGTTATGCCTTTCTACTAACTTTTAGTAAGTTACGCACTGAACTACAAATCTTGTTCAATGCTAGGTCATTGAAATTTGATTATTAATTTTGAGGAAATAATAAATATCTCATGATTTCCAAATGTTCTTTTAAACATTTGAATACTCCTTTTGGTTGCTTTAGAAAGCTAATCTGTATCACCAGAATATCAGATATATATGGTCCTTTAGATGAATCCTCTGGATCTCTTATAAAAGGGTCCTTTAGATGAATCCTCTGGATCTCTTATAAAAGCATGAAATTGAGAGTTAGAATTGCATAGATACAATGCAAAACTTATTATTTTTAGGTGAAGACTAAGGTTAAAATACATTAGCTGAATTGACACTTCTGTTCCATTTATTCTCATACAAAATTATTCAGATTTTATTTTCCTTCTTTAGGAGAAGTTAGAAGATACTAAATTTAAGTCAATTTTCTTATAAATCTTTGTCAAGTTATTTTTGTATTTTTATTTTTCTTTTAGACTGAAGACATGGAGAACATATAGATATACAGTAGCTCTTACAAAGGGTTTCTAAAACATTTTGTTTTCTAAAGCATTTGTAGTTATTTTAACAAAAAGAAATGTTTGGAAGATTACAGTTTTCCTAAAATGCCCTACTTTTTCTCTGCTGGGTCTTAAAAGTCTCTATATTTTTATAGATCAAAAGGTTGGTTTACTGAAAGTTTTAAGATGTCAGAACAGTATAAGCCACACAAAGTAAAGTCAATTTCAATGAAGCAAATAATTCTAATTGCTGGACTAAAGGTTTTAATGACAATGTCTATAGAATTTTATATATATGAGATGTTTTCCTGAAAGCATCAACCAGTTGCTTGTGAGGATTCAAAGTCAATTCTTTCTTATTTCTGCAAATTGGACAGCACATTTCTATGTATAGTGTTATCACAGTTCTGGATTCATGCTAAATTAGTAACTAGATTAACCCTTTTCGATTTGTCCACTTAAAGAGTTCTAACAATTCAGAATGAATATGAACCTGAGATTATTATTGCAATATACAGAAAATAGTATATTCTGTTTCTACAATCTCAGATATACAATATATGAATGAAATATATACAGAATGAAAAAAAAAGTATGCTCACAAAAAGCCAATACAGGTGATATATTACTTTACATTGTCTATGTGTTTAAAACTTCCTTCCCTAAGCATTTAATCATGCTAGAGGAAAATTTCTATATTTATATGTGTTGGTAACAAATTACGTATCCCTATAACATACATGAGAAACCATATTAATTTTTCTATGTATTAGTAGATGACAAAATTTCTATTAACTGTTCAGTTCAGTTGCTTAGTTGTGTCTGACTCTTTGTGATTCCATAGACTGCAGCAAGCCAGGCTTCCCTGTCCATCACAAATTCCCGAAGATTGCTGAAGTTCATGTCCATCGAGTCAGTGACGCCATCCAACCATCTCATCCTCTGTCATCCCCTTCCTCCTGCCTTCAATCTTTTCCAGCATCAGGGTCTTACCAGTGAGTCAGTTCTTCGCATCAGGTGACCAAAGTATTAAACTTTCAGCTTCAGCATCAGTCCTTCCAATGAATATTCATGACTGATCTCCTTTAGAATTGACTGGTTGGATCTCCTTGCAGTCCAAGGGACTCTTAAGAGTCTTCTCTAATACCACACTTCAAAAGCATCAATCCTTTGGCCCTTAGCTTTCTTTACAGTCCAACTCACATCCATACATGACTACTGGAAAAATCATCACTTTGACTAGACAGACATTTTTTGGCAAAGTAATGTTTCTGCTTTTTAATAGGCTATCTAGGTTGGTCATAGATTTTCTTCCAAGGAGCAAGTATCTTTTAATTTCATGGTTGCAGTCACCATCTGCAGTGATTTTGGAGCCCAAGAAAATAAAATCTCTCACTGTTTCCATTGTTTTGCCCTCTATTTGCCATGAAGTGATGGGACCAGATGCCATGATCTTAGTTTTATCAATGTTGAGCTTTAAGCCAACTTTTTCACTCTCCTCTTTGATTTTCATCAAGAGGCTCATTAGTTTTTCTTCACTTTCTGCCATAAGGGTGGTGTGATCTGCGTATCTGAGGTTATTGATATTTCTCCCATCAATGTTGATTCATCCAGTCCAGCATTTCTCATGATGTACTCTGCATATACATTAAATAAGCAGAGTGGCAATATACAGTCTTGACATACTCCTTTCCCAATTTGGAACCAGTCTGTTGCTCCATGTCTAGTTCTAACTCTTGCTTCTTGACCTGTATACAGATTTCTCAGGAGGCAGGTCAGGTGGTCTGGCATTCCCATCTCTTAAAGAATTTTCCACAGTTTGTTGTGATCCACACAGTCAAAGGCTTTGGCATAGTCAATAAAGCAGAAATAGATGTTTTTCTGGAACTCTCTTGCTTTTTCAATGATCCAGCGGATGTTGGCAATTTGATCTCTGGTTCCTCTGCCTTTTCTAAATCCAGCTTGAACATCTGGAAGTTCATGGTTCATGTACTGTTGAAGTCTGGCTTTGCCTTTCACTTCTCCTCTTTTCATAGCTATTTGGAAGGCCTCCTCAGACAACCTTTTGCCTTTTTGCATTTCATTTTCTTGGGGATGGTCTTGATCACTGCCTCCTGTACAATGTCACAAACCTCCTTCCATAGCTCTTCAGGCACTCTGTCTGTCAGAGCTAATCCCTTGAATCTGTTTATCACTTCTGCTGTAAGGGATTTGATTTAAGTCATATCTGAATGGTCTAGTGGTTTTCCCTACTTTCTTCAATTTAAGCCTGAATTTTGCAATAAGGTGTTCAAAATCTGAGCCACAGTCAGCCTCTGGTCTTGTTTTTGCTGACTGTATAGAGCTTTTCCATATTTGGCTGCAAAGAATGGAATCAATCTGATTTCATTATTGACCATCTGATGATGTCCATGTGTAGAGTCTTCTCTTGTACTGTTGAAAGTGGGTGTTTGATATGTCCAATGCATTCTCTTGGCAAAACTCTGTCAGTCTTTGCTCTGCTTCATTCTCTACTCCAAGGCCAAATTTGCCTGTTACTCCAGGTATCTCTTGACTTCCTACTTTTGCATTCCAGTCTCCTATAATGAAAAGGACATCTTTTTTGGTTTTAGTTCTAGAAGGTCTTGTTGGTTTTCATAGAACCGTTCAACTTCAGCTTCTTCAGTATTACCGGTAGGGGCATATACTTGGATTATCGTGATGTTGAATGGTTTGTCTTGGAAATGAACAGAGATCATTCTCTTGTTTTCTGAAATTCCACCCAAGAACTGCATTTTGGACTCTTTTGCTGACTATGAGGGCTACTGCATTTCTTCTAAGGGATTCTTGCCCACAGTAATAGATACAATGGTCATCTGAGTTAAATTCACCCATTCCAGTCCATTTTAGTTCACTGATTCCTCAAATGTTGATGTTCACTCTTGCCATCTCCTGTTTGACCACTTCCAATTTACCTTGATTCACGGACCTAACATTCCAGGTTCTGATATTGCTCTTCACAGCAACAGACTTTACTCCCATACCAGTCCCATCCACAACTGAGCATTGTTTTTGCTTTGGCTCCATCTCTTCATTCTTTCTGGAGTTATTTCTCCACTCTTCTCCAGTATCATATCAGGCACCTACCAACCTGGGCAGTTAATATTTCAGTGTTGTATCTTTGTATCTTTTCATACTGTTCGCAGGGTTCTCTAGGCAAGAATACTGAATTGGTTTCCCATTCCCTTCTCCAGTGGGCTACCCTTGTGGCTCAGCAGGTAAAGAATCCACCTGCAATGTGGGAGACATGGGTTCAATCCCTGGGTTGGGAAGATCCCCTGAAGAAGCAAAAGGCTGCCCACTCCAGTATTCTGGCCTGGAGAATTCTGCAAAGAGTCAACATGACCGAGCGACTTACTTAACTGTTCATTCTAAAAATAAGATGTCTGAATTTTAAAACAAGAGACTTTCAGTTGGGAAAAATACATTATTTAAAGCTTTCTTTAATATCCTTATCCACAGGACCTCTGCCTTGTGTCATATAAAGGAAAATGGAAAGATTAGACGTCTCCCCTCCTGGAAGCTAACAGTCTGCGTAAGGAAAAGGTAATATAAATAGTCCTAAGACAAACTGTTTAGCAAAGCTCCTAGTTAATTTCTTGTTGTTGGTCAGAAGCTACATTGTGTCCAACTTTTCCTGACCCCATGGACTGCAGGACACCAGGCTCCTCTGTCCTTCACTATCTCCCAGAGTTTGCTCAAATTCATGTCCATTGAGTCAGTGATGCCATCCAACTATTTTATCCTCTGTTGCCCCCTTCTCCTCCTGCCTTCAATCTTTTCCAGCATCAGAGTCTTTTCCAATAAGTTGACTCTTAATATCAGGTGGTCAAAGTAGTGAAGTTTCAGCTTCAGGATCAGTCCTCCCAAATAATATTCAGGGTTGATTTCCTTTAGCATTGACTGGTTGATCTCCTTACCATCCAAAGGACTCTGGAAGATCTTCTCCAGGGCTATAGTTCAAAAGCATCAATTCTTCAGCACTCCATTTTTTTAATGCTCCAGCTCTCACATCTGTACCTGACTACCAGAAAAACCATAGTTTTGATGATACAGACATTTATTGGCAAAATGAGTAACTACTTTGATGAAGAAAATAAAATAATACAACAGGAATTTTGAAATGTTTTTGATCCTGGGGGACTAGAAAAGTGCCAGTGTAGAGAGGCAAACTTCAGTTATGTATGCAATATTGGATCTGAAAGGTTTAATAAAAGTTTACTTGTGGGATGGGGCTTTCCTTGTGGCTCAGCTGGTAAAGAATCCACCTGAAATGTGGGAGACCTGGGTTCAATCCATGGGTTGGGAAGATCCCCTGGAGAAGGGGATAGCTACCCACTCCAGTATTCTGGCCTGGAGAATTCCAAGGACTGTATAGTCCATGTGGTCGCAAAGAGTCAGACAGGACTGAGTGACTCACTTTCACTTTGTGGGATGAGTTGTTAGGAGAGGTGCTGCCAAATATTCTATTGAAAATTGTTTGCTACTCTGTTCTAGAATAATCCTTGTTATTTTTAAACCTGTAGTAAAAAATCTTTTATCCAAATAACTTTGTATCAGTGGTGATTTGAGGAATGAACAGAAATGCATGTGTCCACCCTTGGGACAATGTGAGTGAGGTCATCAACATCACAGTTGCAGGAGGTGAGAGAGCAAATGGGTTTGATAATTGAATGAGAAGTGAAAATTGAAAGCAGGACATAAATCACCCTTAGAGTATTTGGAAATATGCTGGGCTTTCTCTGGTACATATAATGGAAGCTTGAGGTTTTTGTTTGGATATTAAAGGGTGGGCTCTACATGTTAAGATGGAAGAAGAGTGAATTTAAAATTCCATTTGCTAGTTGCTCAAATACTTTCAGTACGTAGCAAGGAAGGGATGTGTTTGTGTAGGACATAATCTAGGGTGGGGTGCAGGGAGTTGGTGACTGGCGGGATCGGTTGGAGGGAGACAGTAGTAGACAGACAGAGTGTTTGAGATTCATGTGTAGAGACTGGAAGAAAAAAATAAATATAATTTGTGCTGTGCATGCTGTCACTTCAGTTGCAGCCAACTCTTTGCTGCAACCCTATGAACAATAGCTTTCCAGGCTCCTCTGTCCATGGGATTCTCTAGGCATGAATACAGGAGTGGATTGCCATTCCCTTCTCCAGAGGATCTTCCCAACATGGGGATCAAACTCATGTCTCTTATGTCTCTTACATTGAAAGGCAAGTTCTTTATCACTAGTGTCATATGGGAAGTCCCAATTTGTGTTGTACCTCCTTGCTAATTTACCCAAAGTATCTTTAGCAAATTTTGTCAGAATTTTTTCATAGAATTGCTTTTTTTTCCATCTAAAATGAAGAAAGGACTTGGTCAGTATACAGAGAATTCATAAAAGGCAAGTGAGCTTGGGCAACTCCTCCAGCTGCTCACTACCCTAAAGAGCAAAATGGGTGCAAAAGCCAAAAATAATAAGTAAAAAGCTTTAATTCATTCATATTGTGATCTAATCTTTGTTCTAACAAAATCAGATTAAAATGTGGCTTGTGCTTTTCTAAGGAAATTTAAATAAAGGATTCTTGACTATTAGTAAACTAAATTTAGACAAATATGCTCTGGTCTGTGTGCAGATTGGAGAAGAATTTCCAGACAAGAGGTGGGATGAGAGGAGAATAGAGTAATTTATTAGAGTGGGAGTTGCTGTTAGAACAGCAGGCCAGCTCAAGGGAGAGCTGACCCTTTTGTGGGCTAGTAGCCAATTTTTATAGCCTCAAGACAGAGAAGATTACTACTGTAAGGGTGACATTAGGTGATTGGTTAGGATGCTATAGAGTGAGTAATAGAGTGGATAATTTACCTAACATGAGGTTAGGGATATTGGGAGGCTTATGGCAACAGTTGCTATGGGGTTTGGTTAATTCTAGAGAATTTTATCCTGTGACCTTGGTATAAAGCTCCACACCTATGACCTTGATATTAGGGCTCCACAAAATAGAAATTTGATTTTTGATAGATAGTCATATTTATAGGAAATTGTGCTCTTTTATTTAAAACACCAAAAAGATCAGTTTTTACATAGATCAACTGATATGACAGTTGTAATTTGTAATTAAAGCTGGAGTTTTAAAATAAATATCAACTGCATCCAAGGGGGAGTACAATTTAGGTAATGCATGTGGAGAAAAAAGACAGAGGTGTAATTTTTAAAAGATTAAGCACATTTCTAAATAGAAATCTCTAAAACAAGGGATGTACTTTCACTACCATTGCAGTGGATCAATATGGATATAAAATTGAGAATATAAGTTAAAAATATATCTTACATATCTAGAAGCCGTTTGCTGTGTTAAATACTTAAGCTTAGTAAATTGAAATATTTGTGAAATTTTTACAAACAGGCACTTAGTAACATCAATTACATTTTCAAAGTATCAATATTCTCATAAAAATGGAAACTGCTTCAGATCACACCATAGCCCCTCCCCCACACCACCCTGGGAGCCAAAAGAGGTATTTTCTTTAAGTTTCTGTGTTATTAACTTGTCTTTAGGGCTTCCCTGCTGGCTCAGTGAGTAGAGTGTCTGTCAGCAATGTAATAGACCTGGGTTCAATCCCTGGGTCAGAAAGATACCCTGGAGAAGGAAATGGCAACCCACTCCTGTATCTTGCCTGGAGAATTCCATGGACAGAGGAACCTGGTGGGCTACAGACAATGGGATCACAAAGAACAGGACAGGACTGAGTGACTAACACTTAGGGGATTCCTAGGTGGCACTAGTGGTAAAGAACCTACCTGCCAGTGCAGGAGACATGAGACACGAGACACTAGTCTGATCCCCAGCTCGGGAAGATCCCCAGGAGGAGGGCACAGCAACCCACTCCACTATTCTTGCTTGGAGAATCTCATGGACAGAGAAGCCTGTTGGGCTACAGTCCATGGAGTTTCAGAGAGTCAAACACAACTGAAGTGACAGTACACAGGCAGCATGTCTTCATCCATACCTTCTCTAAGCCTCTTAAGTACAAATGAACACAGAATACAGGCATATTTCTCATTATGCAAGCAGCCCTCCACATACAAATTCTAAAGGAAAGTACAGTACAGCTGCATTCCACTTTTTTTTTAATGGTATGAATAGCGCCTTTAATATCAATACTGAAATGGAAGTGATTAGTACTATTTAACTGAATTTTAAAGCACCTTAGAATGTTCAGCCAGGCAGTTTATTTGATTGGCTGAACATGTGGACACCTCATTTTGAGGAAAAGAAACATGTTGGCACAGGCAAAGAAACAGCTATCTGGCTGCTCCATAGACATTTACAGAGGATTTTAGCTGATAATTCTGCTTTTAAAAACGATGCTTGTAGAGAATAACATGCTCTTTCTAGTATCATATGGGCTTTACCTAATCACACTTCTCACTCTAAAATTAGGAGCATTGAGGATGATCATTCAGAATTGGCTCAGCTCACAAAAAGCTTTTATTCTTGATGCCTTGATGTATAGTACCTGATGCAGAAATTATCTATTTAGACTGTAGAACACTGATAGTACAAGATCAATATACAAAGTAAGTTGCATTTCTATACCTAGGATAGAAGAATTTGAAACTGAAATTAATAATTTCATTTACAGTTGCACCCAAAAGAATAAAATACTTAAGAATAAAGTTAACAAAAGTGAAAACTGTATATGCTGAAAAATATAAACATCATTGAAAGATATTTAAATGTTATATGTATATACATATACTCCAAATTTAAGTACAGACTTTATCAACAATACTAGCCTTAAATGTCAGGGTCAACGATCTAAATAACTAGTTATGGACATGGCCTGATAGAGTGGTTGAAAAAACAAAATCCAACTATGTATTGCCAATAAAGAGCCCACTTTAAATATAAAGATATGAAGAAACAAAATAAATAGAGAAAGATGTACCATGCAAATTCTAACCAAACGAAAGCTGATGTGGCTATAATTTGAGACAAAGCCGACTCAAGAGCAACAAAATTATCAGAGATAAAGAGGGCATGTAATCATAATAACAAAGAAGCTAATTCTCCAAGAAGAGGTAACAGTATTTACTGTGTTTGTGGCTAACAACAGAGCATTAAGACATGAGGCAAAAATGTATAGAACTGAGAAATAGACAAGTCCACTATTATAGTTGTAGATTTCAGCACCCTTCTGTTGGAAAGTAAAAGATCCAGCAGGCAGAAGATCACAAAGGACTTAGTTGAAATGAATAGCAATATCAGTCAATCACATCAAATTTACATTTATAGAATATTTCATCCAACAACAGCAGAAAATATGGTCTTTTCAAGCACACGTGGAATACTCACCAAGAGAGGGCAAAGCTGGATCATAAAACACATCTTAACAAATTTAAAAGAATAAAAATTATACAATACATGGGTTCAGATTACAATGGAATAAAATTAGAAATCAGTGACAGAAATATAGTTGTAAAAAATCCCCAAATGCTTGAAGATTAAACAAAACCCTTCTAAATATAAATGGTTCAAAAAAAGACAAAATTTAAAAATATTTTGAAATAAATGAAAATAAAAACACATTTTATCAAAATTTGTGGAAGCAGAAAAAACAAACCTATAGTGAGATTTATATAACACTGAATGCAGTTACTAGCAAACAACTGAAGTGTAAAATCAAGAATATATGTGTAGAAACATGAAAAAAAAAAGTAGATAAAATTGGATCCAAAGAAAACAAATGTAAAAATTACTTAGAGCCAAAGTCAATAAAAGTCAAAATCAATAGAGAAAATCATTAAAACCAGAAGCTAATTCTTAAAAAGACCAATAAAACTAATAAACATCTAGCTTAGCTAACTAAAAATTGTACAAGTTAATAATCATAAATAAAACAGGAATTACTACAGATCTAATAGACATTAAGAGGATAACAAAGGAATAGCATAAACAGCTTGATGCTCGCAAATTTGATGACCTAGATCAAATGAATCAACACACTGGAAGACACAAACTATCAAAATTCAATGAGAAGAAATATACAATCTGAGTAAATCTGTATTTATTAGACAAACTGAATCCATAACCAACAGCTTTCCCAAATAAAAAGTCCCAGGCCTAGGGTTTGCTGGTGAGCTCTACCAAATATTTAAGAAGAAAGTATAGCAATTCTCTACAACGTCAGAAACAGAAGCCAAGGGAAAACTCCTAATTTATCCACTCAGGACTGCATTACCCTAATATCTAAAGCAGCAAAGAGCTTACATAAGAGGAAAGCTATAGACCATTATCTCCATGAACACAGATGCCAAAATCCACAACAAAATATTAGCACATTGAATTTTTAAATGTATAAAAATAATTATACACCACAAGCAAGTGGGATTTATCTCAGGTATGTCTATTTCAAACAAGTCTATTTCAACATTTGAAACTAATTAATTAATATTAATAAATTATATAATTATATTAATACAATGTTACCATAATATGATTTGAAAAGTAATTAATCCATTACATCAACAGGCTAAGGAAGAAAAATCACTTGATTGTATCTATAGCCCAGCAGAAACATTTCACAAAATTCAATACTGATTTATGATTTTTAAGAATCACAGTCTATGAGGAGAACATAATCAATCTGATAAAGACTATCTACCAAAAATCTACAGCTACCATTACATTTAATGCTAAGAAACATGTCTTCTCATTATGATCAAAAACAAGGCAAGCATGCTTCTTCTTTTCACTATTATGAAATATCACAGTGGAAATCCTACCTAATGTGAAGAGAAAGAAAAGAGAAATAAAAGATACACCATTGGTAAGTAAGAAATAAAACTGTTTTTGTTCTTAGATGTTTTGTGCTTCTATGTAGAAAATCCCAAAGAATCAAAAGAAAACTCCTGGGACTAGCAGGTAATTATAGTAAGGTTGTAGGACACATGGTTGATATATAAAAGAAATTGCTTCCTCTATACTAGCAATGAACAATTGGAATTAGAAATTAAAAACACAATACCATTTATATTATCACTCGAAACTTGAAATACCTAGGTATAAATCTCACAAATTTTATACAAATATTATGAGCAAATTATGTATACAGAAGGAAAACTTTTGATCCAAAAAATCAAAGAATATTTTAATAAATGGAGAGAACACTTTGTTGAAACACATGGATTAAATATTTAAATCCATATTTTAAAAAAATAAGCAATATATTAGTATATAATTACAAATAATATATAATTACTTATCTATTATCCTATTATTTATAATCAGTTCAGTTCAGTCACTCTGTTGTGTCTGATTTTTTGCCACCCCATGGACTGCAGCATGCCAGGCCTCCCTGTAAATCACCAACTCCTGGAGACTGCTCAAGCTCATGTCCATCGGAATAGGTGATGCCATCCAACCATCTCATCCTCTGTCATCCCCTTCTCCTTCCACCTTCAATCTTTCTCAGCATCAGGGTCTTTTCTAATGAGTCAGTTCTTTGCATCAGGTGGACAAAGCACTGGAGCTTCAGCTTCAGCTTCAGCATCAGTCCCTCCAATGAATATTCAGGACTGATTTCCTTTAGGATTGACTGGTTGGATCTCCTTGCAGTCCAAGGGACCCTCAAGAGTGTTCTCCAATACCACACTTCAAAAGCATCAATTCTTCAGTGATCAGCTTTCTTTATAGTCCAATCCTCACATCCATGCATGACTAATGGAAAAACCATATCTTTAACTAGATGGACCTTTGTTGGCAAAGTACTGTCTCTGCTTTTTAATATGCTGACTAGGTTGGTCATAGCTTTTCTTCCAAGGAGCAAGCGTCTTTTAATTTCATGGCTGCAGTTATGATCTGCAGTGATTTAGGAGTCCAAGAAATAAAGTCTCTCACTGTTTCCATTGTTTTCCCATCAATTTGCCATGATGGGACAGGATTCCAAGATCTTAGTTTTTTGAATGTTGAATTTTAAGCCAGCTTTTTCACTTTCCTCTTTTGCTTTCATCAAGAGGCTCTTCAGTTTCTCTTCACTTTCTGCCATAAGGGTGGTGTCATCTGTATATCTGAGGTTATCATTATTTCTCCAAGAAATCTTGATTCAATTTATGCTTCATCCAGCCCAGCATTTTGCATGATGTACTCTACATATACATTAAATAAGCAGAGTGGCAATATACAGCCTTGTCATACTCCTTTCCCAATTTGGAAGCAGTCCGTTGTTCCATGTCCAGTTCTAACTCTTGCTTCTTGACCTGTATACAGATTTCTCAGGAGGCAGGTAAGGTAGTCTAGTATTCCCACCTCTTGAAGAATTTTCCACAGTTTGTTGTGATCCACACAGTCAAAGGCTTTGGCATAGTCAATAAAGCAGAAGTAGATGGTTTTCTGGAACTCTCCTGCTTTTTCAATGATCCAGTGGATGTTGGCAATTTGATCTCTGGTTCCTCTGCCTTTTATAAATCCAGCTTGAACATCCGGAAGTTCTTGGTTCACATACTGTTGAAGCTTTGCTTGGAGAATTTTGAGTACTACTTTCTAGCATGTGAGATGAGTGCAATTGTGTGATACCTTGAATCTTCTTTAGCAATGCCTTTCTTTGGGATTGGAATGAAAACTGACCTTTTCCAATCCTATGGCATTGTTTCTAATATAAACATATAATTATATATGTTTGTGTAATTATATAACAATATACAATTATTGGTATAATAAATAATATGATTATTGTTAATATATTATATGGATATAAATAATTTTTATTGAAAGAACCCAAAGTTACATGTACTTCTTGGCAAAAAGAAGGTGAGAATACAGGTTCAATTGCAAACATAAGTATAAAAATGATGGCCAGGAAGAAGCTACAGAATGGAATGAGGACTGTGAACAGAGTCCTGGGCTGCATTCAGTCTAATAGTAAAGTAAAATAATGGGTTTCAGACAGGAAAGAAGACCAAGGGGAGGAGGGGTAGACCTGGGTAAGAATTCGTGATCTGAAGGAAAAAGCTTTCTAAGGGGAAAGGGGGTAATATTTCTTCTTTTGCCCAAAAATTTAATTGGGAAAACACACAAGTACATATTCATTCACTCCTTTTCGTTTGGGAGCTTTGAACAGATTTAGACAATTTTGATCCTATTTTTATTCCACTTTTGCTGTGACTGCAAGAGTTCCGGAAGAAAAAAATGATGGTGGATGACTCTCAGTCCTCTGTGTGACATGAAAGATCTCTGCAACAGCTCGGGCTTCATGACACCGGGCAGGAGGGGAGGAACAGAACTGCACTATTTATGGAGCTATCGTGTTTCTCTGACTGCCCTTTATTGTACTGCAAGTACAGTAGTTTTCACTTTCCCAAACTGGGAATCGTTCCAGTGGAATGCATCTGGATAGCATTTGCCCATTCCCCTCCCCAGAAAAAGAATTAGTCAGCAAGGACCCTATTCATAAAAACAAATTCCATCCATTTCTGCTTGAATGTCACGTCTTTATGTGGAAAAGTGTGGAGTGAGCCCCTTTTGCTACATAAAGAATGCTTTTTTTGTGATTAATGGACCTCCTTCCCCCCATCCCCCAGTATGTAAGTAGACACCTCCTGATCACATACCTGAGGGGCCTCTAAGACTAGAGACATGGTGTGGGGATTTGATATGATATTTCTGGACTGAATTGTATCCTTTCTGAAAAGTGGATGATGTATAAGTTACTGGTTTCAAGAGACATGCATGCTTTTTAATCCATGGAAGATACTTAACAAGATATTTTGAACCCACAAACATAAAAATATACACTCATATTCCTGACTCTGTTGGATGTTTTAAGAGTCATTTCTATTAATAATCTTTAGTTAACAGATCTGAGTCTCTCAATCTGGTGTTTTACTTCACAAAATTCTAATTCCCAGCAGTCAAGAATTAATCTTAATGGAGTAATATAGTTTTAATCAGCCCATAAGGTTGATAAATTGAGTTGATTGAAATACACATCATTAGACAGTGAATTTTGGCAGATATTTAATATTCACTGAGGGTGCCTGAGATTTATGGTCTAGCCACATTATTATTTTCTTTTGGTTGAAGGATCATTTTAATGTCCTGTGACATACAGTATACCTCGCCTACCATGGAATTTATTCAATGACAAAAGTTTTTAACATACTGTAAGTCCAGATCATTACATTTCAACTAAGGAGCCACATAGATCTTAAGTGTTATGCTTTACTTCAGGCACTTCAGGGAGATGAGGTATTTTATTGAAAAATTTTTAATGCAGTTTCCAACTGTTGCTCTAAGGCCCTGCATAAAAGAGGCTCATGCTAAAGTGAACCTCATCAAGCCAAAGACTACATCACCTTTAGAAAAATAGAAATTTAAAAAAATATTTTGCCAGAAAAGCATGGTAGCTTATTCATGTTATTATCACTGCTATGTTTGTGGTAGATGCAGTTTTACACAACTGCAGTTAACACACACATGCATGCAACAAAGACCATAGGCAAATAACCATTACATCTACACTTGCCCAAGTATGGTTTATGCCAAGCAATTATTTATGTACTTGTTCATTCGCTAAATTGAGTTCAACTCTTTGTGACCCCATGGACTGTAGCATTCCAGGCTTCCCTGTCCATCATCTCTCAGAGTCTGCTCAAACTCATGTCCATTGAGTCTATGATGCCATCCAACCATCTCATCCTCTGCTGTCCCCTTCTTCTTTTGCTTTTCAATCTTTCCCAGCATCAGGGTCTTTTTCAATGAGTCAGCTCTTGACATCAGGTGGTCAAAGTATTGGAGCTTCAACTTCAGCATCAGTCCTTCCAATGAATATTCAGAGTTGATTTCCTTTAGGATTGACCGGTTTGATCTCCTTGCAGTCCAAGGGACTCTCAAGTCTTCTCCAACACCACAATTCAGTTCATTTCAGTCATTTAGTCGTGTCTGACTCTTTCCGACCTCATGGGCTGCAGCTCTCCAGGCCTCCCTGTACATCACCAACTCCCGAGCTTACTCAAACTCATGTCTGTTGAGTCAAAGATGCCATCCAACCATTTCATCCTCTGTCATCCCCTTCTCCTCCCGCCTTCAATCTCTCCCAGCATCAGAGACTTTTCTAAGGAGTCAGTTCTTCGCATCAGGGGGCCAAAGTATTGGAGTTTCAGCTTCAGCATCAGTCCTTTCAATGAATATTCAGGACTGATCTCCTTTAGGATTAACTGGTTGGATCTCCTTGTAGTCCAAGGGACTCTCAGGAGTCTTCTCCAATACCACACTTCAAAAGTATCAATTCTTTGGCACTCAACTTTCTTTATAGTCCAACTCTCACATCCATGCATGACTACTGGAAAAACCATAGCCTTGACTAGATGGACCTTTATTGGCAAAGTAATGTATCTGCTTTTTAATATGCTGTCTAGGTTAGTCATAGCTTTTCTTCCAAAGAGCAAGCACTTTTTAATTTAATGGCTTCAGTTATGATCTGCAGTGATTTTGGAGCCCAAGAAAACAAAGCCTCTCACTGTTTCCACTGTTTCCCCATCTATTTGCCATGAAGTGATGGGACCAGATGCCATGATCTTAGTTTTCTGAATGTTGAGTTTTAAGTCAACTTTTTCACCCTCTTTTTCCTTTTCATCAAAAGATTCTTTTGTTCTTCACTTTCTGCCATAAGGGTGGTGTCAGACACTTTAATTTATTTATCCTCATAATAATTTATCATCACAATAATTGGATTAGGCATATCCTAGCCTTCCCACATTTTATCGAAAGAAATTCTGACTTCAAGAAGTCAGGTCTCTGTGTAAGGTCACATGTACCCAGGACTCAGTTCTAGGTACATCTGATATCAAGTGATCCCCAAAGCACATTATTTTCCTCAGGAGTACCCAGGACAACACCAAACTACATAGTTGGCAGTCATATGAGTTATGCTTTCCTTTCTTTGGGTAGCTGAAAGTCCAATTTGACAGGGAAACTAATTAATGTGTCATATGATTACTTCTATCCAGCCAGTAAAGAAATCTTGCACCTGGCCTTAGGGACACCTATGACTGATTAAGGTGTTGTCAGCCTGCCTTTCTGATTGACTCATGAGGCTCCAGTATTGTAAACTCCATATAAAATCTCTTTGGTTGGAATATATCTCAAAATCTTCCTTCAATAGTAATTTATCTGTCCAGTATGACTTTCTCTCTCATTCTTCCCAGATCATAGACCTTCCATGGGATAATGAAATGCTTTTATCTTAATCCATCTACCAACTTAGAGCCCCAGGAGAAATGCCCAAGAGCCTTCCACTAATGCTTAACAGTATAATGAGCACAAGCTCTCTTCTGCATGACTGAAAAGTAAGAAATTCATCGCTACCATTATTCTTATAAAATTTAAATAATTTTCATAAGGTAGTATGATTCAAATATATAACCCCAAAACCCAAACAAATAAACCAAAACCTAGCTTTCTGTCAATCTCCATTAAACAAGGCAACTGGCATTTTGATTTCAAAATGTCTTTTAAGGGCGGCTCTCTGGCTACATAAATATAAATGCACATATCTGAAATTCAAATGCTGGATTTCAAATAACCAGTCATAGGCCAAAAATGTTGGCAAGATCACTCACAGATGTTTCACAGAAATGGAGAAAAGGGAGGTCAACGTACTGTAAATACATGTAGTTGCCCAATGCTTCCCTGGTCAATTTCCTCCTCAGCAGAATATGTTTAGTATAATAAATGTTTCATCTGGGATGCTTTCCAGATTCGTCATTAAAATAAAAAAAGTAAGCACAGTTGTTTTTAGTGGATCTTTCTTCCATCACAGTATCAGTCACATCTCAGAAGCATGCTGAAATGTGTTGGTGAGTACAAAAGGGTCAGAAGAGAAATGAGAATGAAAAGAAAAAATAAATAAAAAATAAGAAAGGGTTATGGATTTTAAGGGGGAAAGCCCTCAGTTGTGGAATAAATTTAAGATTTATGTCTCCTTGTCATCTGCTGGATGATAACACAATATATAAGGAATAAAACTTTATCTTTCAATTCTTCTTGGCTTTGGTTTAGGTCAAAATGATCTCTCTTTCCTAAATTACTACTATATTTGTGGGCAATAATATCTATGTTATTAGTTATTCTATCTTGTATTATTTACATTGTTAGTTATTTTACATACACTGGAGCCAGAGACTAGTCTTCTATTCAGTGAATTCCTCATTTGCCTTGGCTGCCATAAGAAAACACCATAGACTGAGTTGCCTGAACAATGGAGACTTATTTGTCTGAATTCTAGAGGCTAGAAGTCCAAGACCAGGACACCAGAGTTGGTGTCTGATGACCGTGCTCTTCCTGTCTTGTAGATGGTCCCCATCTTACTGTGGGTTCACATGACTTCTTTGTGCTAGGATGGAGAGACATTGAGAGAAAGAAAAGGTGGGGAGGGGAGTGAACTTCCTCTGTAGGATCTCTACTTACAAAGTCAGCAGTCCCATCATAAGGGTCCCATCATCACACCCTCATCTGAACTTATTTGCCAAAGTCCTAATCTCCAAACATTACATGAAGGCTTCAACATATGAATCTGGAAGGAACACAAACACTCAGTACAAAACACTCATTTCACATAGCACAGTGTCTTGCTCACTGAGAATACTCTGTAAATATATGCAATCAGTTTATTGACTGAATTAAGGAGAACTCATTGGCACAATTTTTATCACCAGAATTAAAATATTTCCTGTTCATTTTTCTGAATGTTTTAATACTAAGATATAAGAATCTGAGTGATGCTTTAAGTAAGAGAGGGAAACTTTTGGTAAGAACTGCATTAGGAAAAAAGACAAGTTTAAATATAAAAAATGAAAATAAAAATACCTCAACATAAAAGCCAGACTCCCCTGTCCTTCACTGTCTCCTGGAGTTTGCTCAAATTCATATCCATGGAGTCAGTGATGCCTTCTAGTCATGTCATCCTCTGTTGGCCTCTTCTCCTCTTGCCCTCAATCTTTCCTAACATCAGGGTATTTTCCAATGAGTTGGCTGTTTGCATCAGGTGGCTAAATATTGGAGCTTCAACTTCAGCATCAGTCCTTTCAGTGATTATTCACGGTTGATTTCCTCTAGGATTGACTGGTTTGATCTCCTTGCTTTCCAGGGAACTCTCAAGAGTCTTCTATAACACCACAGTTTGAAAGCATCATTTCTTCAGTGCTCAGCTTTATGGTCCAACTCTCATATCCATACATGACTACTGGAAAAACCATAGCTTTGACTATAGAGAGACCTTTGTCAGCAAAGTAACATCTCTCCTTTGTAATATGTTGTCTAGGTGTGTCATAGCTTGCTTCCAAGTGAGACCGTGAGTTTAATAAGTAATTTACTATTTAAACTTAGAATATTATTGCTTTCCTGAATGAACGAATTTAAGCAAATGCTAAGTGTCATTATGAGCTCTACTGTGAGGACATGGTTCCTTCCTATTTACCATCCAGACACTGATATCAAAAGGACCTTCAAATGGCATCTGGTCCAGCCACCTGCCTAGAAAATTAATTGCTTTTTAATAGGTCTTTAATAAATCTATAACGTTTCTATAATATATTCTTTAACATATTGTTTCTCTAATGATTCATGATGTTGCACATCTTTTCACATACTTGTTGGCCTTTCATATGTATTCTTTGCAGAAATGTCTAGTTAGTTTCTTTTCCCATTTTAAAATTGCATTTTGTTTACTTGCTATTGAATTATAGGAGTTCCTTATATTTTTGCATATTAATTCTTTATCAAATATACAGTTTGCAAATACTTTCATCCTGTAGGTTCCTTTTCATTTTGTTGATTGTTTCCTTTGCTCTGCAGAAGCATTTTAGTTTGATGTAATTCCACACATCAATTTTTGCTGTTGTTGCCAGAGAAATGCAAATCAAAAGTACAATGAAGATCACCTCTCACTGTTATGGTGGTTTGTATTAAAACAAAACAAAGAGAAACAGAAGAGGAGTATTGGTAAGAATGTGGAGAAAAGAGAGCCCTGTGCACTCTTGGTGGGAATGCAAACTGGTGCAGTCACTCTGGAAAATAGTATAGCGGTTCCTCAAACAATTAAAAATAGAAATTTCAAGTGATCCAGAATCCCCATTTCTGGTTACATATGCAATTATTATTGTTTAGTCACTAAGTCATGTCTAACTTTTGCAACCCCACAGACTGTCACCAACCAGACTCCTCTGTCCATGAAATTTCCAAGGCAAGAATACTGAAGTGAGCTGCCATTTCCTTCTCCTGGAGCTCTTCCTGACCCAGGGATCAAACCCATGTCTCCTGAATTGGCAGGCAAGTCCTTTACCACTGAGCCACCAGGCAAGCACCAAGAGTACTATCAGTTCAGTTCAGTTCAGTTCAGTCACTCAGTCATGTTCGACTCTGCGATCCCATGAACTTCAGCACTCCAGGCCTCCCTGTCCATCACCAATTCCCGGAGTCCACCCAAACCCATGTCCATCAAGTTGGTGATGCCATCCAGCCATATCATCCTCTGTTGTCCCCTTCTCCTCCTGCTCCCAATCCTTCCCAGCATCAGGGTCTTTTCCAATGAGTCATCTCTTCGCATGAGGTGGCCAAAGTATTGGAGTTTCAGCTTCAGCACCTTCCAAAGAACATCCAGGACTGATCTCCTTTAGGATGGACTTGTTGGATCTCCTTGCAGTCCAAGGGACTCTCAAGAGTCTTCTCCAACACGACAGTTCAAAAGCATCAGTTCCTCAGCGCTCAGCCTTTTTCACTCTTCAACTCTCACATCCATATATGACTACTGAAAAACCATAGCCTTGACTAGACGGACCTTTGTTGGTAAAGTAATGTCTCTGCTTTTCAATATGCTATCTAGGTTGGTCATAACTTTCGTTCCAAGGAATAAGACTCTTTTGATTTCATGCCTGCAATCACCATCTACAGTGATTTTTGAGCCCCAAAAAATAAAGTCTGACACTGTTTCCACTGTTTCCCCATCTATTTCCCATGAAGTGATGGGACCAGATGTCATGATCTTAGTTTTCTTAATGTTGAGCCTTAAGCCAACTTTTTCAGTCTCCTCGTACTATATTGCATACTTAAAAACTTAAAAGGATAGATTTTGCGTTCTTATTACAAAATGATGATGATAATGCTAATAATAGTAATTAATAGGATGGGAAAAAAATTCTTAGAGGTGGCATGAATTGTGGTGATGATTTCATAGGGGGTATACCTATCTCCAGACTCATCAAGTTGTACATATTAATTAGGTAAAGCGTTTTGTAATCATACTTCAATAAACTGATTTTTTATTTCAAATTGAGAGTCACATGATGTTGCTATTTCCCCAAACTGTATTCTGCTGAATTTCTAGTTCCAGGAGAAGGAGCTCTCCTCACTGGAGAGCACGTTTATGGGTCAGTTTGTAATATTATAAAGGCATCAGAAACACAGAAATAAATGGAGCATCCCTGAATCGATTAGATTAGCCCGAGCTCTTTCCACATGTGATTGGAGATGATCTAATTGGCTTGTGCATTAAGTAAGTTATCCTGAGTGTTTGAATATAAGCATGTATGTTTACAATACCAAAACACATTAAAAAAGTTTTATTCACTCTCTTTATCTTGGCATTGCTGCTATTAGCGAAAGCTTTCTACAGTGCTTCCAGTGGGAATGGGGATTATTTGAGGGGACATGTCAGGGCCTGCTTAGGATTTTGCTCCACTGGAATCATCGGTTGTCTTTGAATACATTTGAAGAGCAGGGTGCTTTCTTTTTTTTTTTTTTTTATTGGTTTTGCCATACAATGACATGAAACCGCCATGGGTTTACATATGCTCCCCCTCCAGAACCCCCCTCCCTCCTCCTTCCCTCCTCCCTCCCCCAGGGAAATCTTGGTGCACCAGCCCTGAGCATCAATTCTGGGCTGGCAATTGATTTCACATATGATAATTAACATGTTTCAATGCCATTCTCCCATATCATCCCACCCTTGCCCTCATCCACAGAGTCCATGAGTCTGTTCTATACGTCTGCGTTCCTTTTGCTGTCTTGCATGCAGGGTTCTCGCTGCCATCTTTCTAAATTCCATATATATATGTGTTAGTATACTGTATTGTTGTTTTTCCTTCTGGCTTATTTCACTCTGGATAATGGGCTCCAGTTCCATCCACCTGAGTAGAACTGACTCAAATGAATTTTTTTTTAATGCTGAGTAGTATTCCCTTGTGTATATGCACCACAGCTTTCTTATCCATTCTTCAGTTGATGGGCATCTAGGTTGCTTCCATGTCCTGGCTATTGTAAACAATGCGGCGATGAACATTGGGGTACATGTGTCTCTTTCAATTCTGGTTTCCTCGGTGTGTATGCCCAGCAGTGGGATTGCTGGGTCATATGGCAGGTCTATTTCCAGTTTTTTAAGGAATCTCCACACTGTTTTCCATAGTGGCTGTACTAGTTTGCATTCCCACCAACAGTGTAAGAGGGTTCCCTTTTCTCCACATCCTCTCCAGCATTTATTGCTTGTAGACTTTTGGATGGCAGCCATTCTGACTGGTGTAAAGTGGTACCTCATTGAGGTTTTGATTTGCATTTCTTGTGTTTGTTAGCTATTTTTATGTCAGTCTTTACCTGAATAGTTTTCTGTGGTTGGTCTCCCACAGGAAAGGAAAGTGAGCCTGCCCTCAACAATGTATTCAATTGTGTTGAAAAGCATATTATTTTCCCTTCCTACCCAATCTTGTTTTTTGCCTTAATATAAGCAATTGAAGAATAATAATAAAGATTTAGATCCAAAGGAAGGAATATTATTCTTTTGAAGAATAATGTTCTTTTGAACATCATCTTCATTATTCAAGATACTGTTTCTAGCTATTAAATTCTATAACCCTTTAAACACTATATATATATATATATATAATATACATATTATATATAGATATAGCTAGAAAGAGGAAGAATGTAATTTCATGAACATTACATTAATTAATGGGATACTTTAATGAGATTTTTGTATTCCTATACTGTGTTTAGGAATGAATAGCAAGATGACTAAATAGGTCATTTGAACCACAAAAGAACTCTTCCTAATTGCTTAATATTTTTTAAGTACTTATCAAATGAATAAATATAGACAAAAGCATAGAATTAAATTGATAGTAGATAAAGACATCATCTAGTGGCAGTAACAACTGAAGAGCAATCAATGAGTATGTATTAAACATTGTGAGAGTTATTTCTACACCTAGGGCCCTAAGTCACTTTTGTTTTTCCTCTAAAATATAATAACTTTCACTATGTTTCACTCACCATCCAGCTTTCATTCATTCAGTAATCATGTACAAATACCTGCTTTATGCTGGACGTGTTTTGCTGCCCAAGGTCTCAACAAGAGTTTGGCTTTCAGTTCAGTTTAGTTCAGTTCAGTCACCAGTAATGTCTGACTCTTTGCAACCCCATGGACTGACTGCAGCACACCAGGCTTCCCTGTCCATCACCAACTCCTGGAACTTACTCAAACTCATGCCCATCAAGTCAGTGATGACATCCAACCATCTCCTCCTCTGTCATCCCCTTCTCCTCCCACATTCACTCTTTCCCAGCATGAGGATCTTTTCCAAGGAGTTAGTTCTTTGCATCCAGGTGGCCAAAGTATTGGAGTTTCAGCTTCAGCATCAGTCGTTCCAATGAATATTCAGAACTGATTTCCTTTGGGATGGACTGGTTGGATCTCCTTGCAGTCCAAGGAACCCTCAAGAGTCTTCTCCAATCCCACAGTTCAAATGTATCAATTCTTTGGCACTCAGCTTTCTTTATAGTCCAGCTCTCACATCCATACATGACTACTGGAAAAACCATAGCTTTGACTAGACAGCCTTTTGCTGGCAAAGTAATGTCTCTGCTTTTTAATATACTGTCTAGGTTGGTCATGCTTTTCTTCCGAGGAGCAAGCATCTTTTAATTTCATGGCTGCAGTCACCATCTGCAGTGATTTTTGAGCCCCCCAAAATCACTGTTTCCATTATTTCTCCATCTGTTTGCCATGAAGTGATGGTACCAGATACCATGATCTCAGTTTTCTGAATGCTGAGTTTTAAGCCAACTTTTTCACTCTCTTCTTTCACTTTCATCAAGGGGCTCTTTAGTTCTTCTTCACTTTCTGCCATAAGGAGTTTGGCTTTAGTAGCCAAGTAAATCTGACACCTGCACTAAATTTTAACATTCCTTTGCCTTGAGCATCAGTCAGCATTGCTTTATGAGTTTGGATAGGCAAAACCCACCACACAACTAGTTTCTTAACAGTCCATTACATAACAACTGTGCAAGAATTCAAGAAACAAAATGCTCCATTCACAATGGAATTCACAGGGTTCCTCTCGACAAAAAAGCGGCAAAGTGGGCAAAACTAGGCTTTCAAAGTTGCCAAAACCTTGTTCATTTGACTTCTTCATCCTCAGCTCTGCTTCAAAGGAGAAAATAGTGTGATTATATCACATCTCTCTAGGAGTCAGAGGGCTTCCCTGGTGGCTCAGATGATAAAGAATCTGCATGCAATGCAAGAGACGCAGCTTCAATCCCTAGGCCAGGAAGATCTCCTGGAGAAGAGAATGGCAACCCACTTCAGTATTCTTGCGTGGAAAAATCAATGGAAAAAGGAGCCTGGAGGGCTACAGTCCATGGGGTCACAAAGAGGCAGATACGACTGAGTGACTAACACTTTTACTAACAGGAGTTTCAATTCTGGATGTATTTCTTCTTAGTGCTCACAGATTTGCTAACCAATTCAATTCTATTATTTTACTGAAACCAGGAGAAGATAAATGCCTCTGTGAACCTTAGGCAGAGTGGTGTTGTCATTGGCCCATCTTCAACTGCCTGCTACAACTCTAGAGAGTCTGAAATAAAGATGAGACATTAACGAAGATGATAAGAAATGAAAACGCATGTGCCCTGGGCATTGCATTATTTCTATATTTGTGAACAGATTATAATAAAAGTTTCCTTCCATGCATGACCCTAGAACCCTTTAACTACTATCACCAAAGAGTCATAATCGCTTGGAAGATATTTTGGCTCAGAGAATACTAGGGCTAATGTGTAATAAGTGGGGGGCTTCCAGGGGACAGTGGCCCCTTTGAATCTTTCACAACCTTCCTGCCAGTGCTTATCAGACACGGAAAGGAAACAAAAGTCTCTAGGGGTGATGCAAGGTCACCACTGGCTGAGTAGACTTATGCTGTTGAAATATGCTATAGGTCTAAATATGCAACTTGAGCTGTTCTGCAAAAGTTCAGTGGGATGTAATGACTCAGAAATGTTGTGCATTCCAAAACACAAAAGTTTTGCTAAGTTCTTTACTTTCTAAATTTTACTGGAGTACTTGTTTATAGTTCCATGCCAGAAAAAGAATATAAAACAGACTTTCCTTTGGTATTAGACTAATATACTCATTACTAAGAGCAGGGAAAAACATATTATTATACCCAGAATCATTTCCTTATTAGGATGGACCAATAGTTTATAGGCAACAAAAGGGTATTGTGCATTGTGACAAGGCTCAAATACGTACTACAGGCTTGATGGAATGTTTCACATATTTTGTGCATTTCAAAAGCTCAGCTTTACTTCATAAATTTAGGTGAAATACTTGTTCTTTTAACACAAATATATTTCTCTGTGCTTTTTCTTGTTCAAAAGCCCAGGTTTGGAGAGCCAGTATTCAAACACAATTCAGTTTCATAATTTGGAGAAAGAAATATCAGCTCTAAGTGGTTTTATGTCTTGTTTTATATTAAGAATACAACCATCCTTGGGTATTCCTGAGTTCCTGTCTGGGTAGCACTCCCTAATTCCAAGTCAATGCTGAAAACCTAGACCTGGGAAAAGAGCTTCCAAACAAACACAAACATACACTCAATGCCATTCCTTTTATTAGCATTAACACTTGTAAGACTTTACTGCAGCATATTGCAGTAGACAACTTATTCTTGGTTTTAACTGTGGATATTTTTGATCTCTTTGGGATGATTCAAGGTTATGACATGGATCAAGAAAGAGAGCTGGCCTGGGAATAAGCAGGCCAGTTCTTATCTAACTCTGCATGAACCAGGAAAAATTACTTTTTCTCTAAGATGAAAAATGAAGCGGGGGTGGGCAGAAGTCTCTTATTTTGTGAGGATACTTTGTATAGATTTAAATGCAATTACAGGTATGAAACATTCAAAACATGGCTAGACACATGGACAGAAGAATTGGTAATTTTCTACCACTTAATTTTCTACCGCTTCATGCACTGAAGGACAGCAGAGACAAGGTTGGCATCACCAGCCTGCTTTCTTTCTTTATTTTAAATTTTTATTAGACTATAGTTGCCTTACGATGTTGTGTTAATTTCTATTGTGCAGCAAGGTGAATCAGCTATTCATAACATATATTCCCTCTTATTTGGATTGCCTTCCCATGCAGGTCATCACAGAGCACTGAATAGAACTCCTTGTGCTATACCTGTGCTATACTCATTAGTTATCTATTTTATACATAGCATCAAAGTGTAAATATGTCAGTCTCAATCTCTCAGTTCATCCCACCCATCCCCAAACTTTCCCCCTTGATGTCCATGGGTTTTTCCCTACTTCCATGTCTCTATTTCTGCTTTGCAAATAAGCCCATCTGTACCATTTTTTCTAGATTCCACATAGCTGCATTAATATCTGATATTTGTTTTTCTCCTTCTGACTTACTTCCTTCTGTATGGCCCTCTCTAGGTCCATCCACATCTCATAATTTCTCATTCTTTCCTGTTGCCTATCCTCAATCTTATTTTATTTTGCCAAGCAGTACTAACTCTCTCTGAGGAAAACACACAACCAAACTGACATATACCAGCATAGCTGAAGGGAAAACCTTCAGGAACCTACATGGAGAGGCAGAGATTCTAATGAGCCACTAGTTCTTTCAGAAAGACTCACACAGACCTGGGTCCCCCAGACTTCGATGGAAGAGGTGGATCAACCATTGAATATACTGCAAGCCCTTCTCAGGTTTACATTCAGTGCAAATTCCTTCCCAAAACTGAACTGTTATTTTTTTTTTCTGAGATTTGCTGCTTCTAGGAATGAGATGAGACATTCAAACTCATTTCCCTAGAGGCTCAAACCAAATTTGAAACTAGCAGAGAAACAGTGAAAGCCCAATAATTTCACCAGCTGGCTCTCCCACAATAATCTAACATCGTATGGGAAGTTGTAATATGTTGTGTGATTACTTCCTCTTTTTTATTTGTTTGCTTTTCCTCTTCTATTTCTGAGTTATCTTTCTTCATTTTTGTGAAAAACAATATAAATATATAATGTCTTCAGGTTGGAAACAAGTCTGTTAGAAGCTGCCGGGTTATTTTTATTTCTGAATACTTTGAATGGGAAAGTTATAACTTTTGTCCTCCCCCTTTCCCTCCCCATGTAAAAGATAAAGTAAGAGTAACCACAGAGCTAGGTATATAATGATTAGAACAAGGAATGATTTTATTGGAATCCTGCATGCTCTGAGTTATTAGGTTGCTGGTTTTCTGTAACATTCAACCTTTTTCAAACTGTGAAATCTGTTCAGTTTTTATTAGAAACAGGATGATATTTCAGCTAGAGCTTAATCTTCTACTCAAATTATGTCTCTAGCCCAAAATTCAGTAAAGAATGAATACATATTGCATGATTGCTTCATTTCCAATATTACATATGCTTTTCTAAAATCCATATAAACATATACCTGCATAAAAATTTGTGTGCAGTCCCCATCACAATATAGACATCTTCAGCCTGGGAAATTTTGCATATTCTTTGAAATAGGCAATATGAATTATACAGAAAAGCACAAACACATTTGCCGTTTAAGTGCCTTTTTATCCTGTGAGGTATTTTAATGTGTCATGAGTTACAATGATAAGGATCTGCATTTTATTTCTAAATTAGATAGATTTTTTAGCCCATAGTTTTATTTACTTCCATCTAATCCTCTCTGATCTCTATGAAATATTACAAAGTGTAATCCACCCCATGCTACCTTATTACTGATTGGTCCACATTATACTTCTCAAGCATTTGTCTGCCATGTGCTTTGCCAGGTCTTGGTTTGACAATAGTAACAAGTGACAGGCTGCTGCCCAAGGAATCTATGGCTTTGCAGGCGCTAAGATATTGAAGGAAGAAATTTCAATAAGCAAGAAGTAAAAAATTTTCCCATAACAATTTAATTTATCTTTTAAGTTCTCATTCTATTAGTTCATAGAAATTTAATCCATTTGACAGCTACTCCCTATGACTCTCCTTGCTTTGCCCTGGATCACGTCTGTGTTCTCTGGTTCATACAATATCCAGGGTTTGCTGGGCGGCTCCAGCCTGGGCTGTCCCCGGTACACTGCAGCGTGGCCTGAGATCTCATTTTTCTGCCAAGTGTTCCTTCCTCCTTCCTTATATGTCACCCTAATGACCTTGTTCCAGGCACTACTCCCTGTCTGGCTCTCCGCTCCTTTACTATCCCCCTCGTGATTGTAGTACATCATTCCTCCCACGTCACTCAAGGTGAAGGACACTTAGTGGAGCTATCAGCGCCCCTTCGTCCCCTGCAGGCTGATCTCTGATGATCGAGTCCTCTCATGTGTGAGATGCCCAGGTTTCTCTGCTTTGGCACATCAGACAGACATTTCTGTTCCTCTATTCTCACTCTCACATGTAGGAAAACTGAGGCTTTGTCTCCTCTCTCAGGTCTGACAGACAAGGACTCTCTTCTCTCAGATCCACGTGAAGTGTCTGTTGTCCTCTCTGCCGGTGGGACCTGTAATTCCGTTTGTAGGAACACACACCATGCCTGGCTTCCCCTGAAACTCTCCTCCCATGGTTCTCCAGGGAGATTATCCAGGAAGTCATTTCTGGACAGCAGCTGAGAGCTACCAGAAGCCTTGCTACAATGCTCCATCTTCTTAGTTCCCCTGTGCCCCAGCTCTTGAAATTCAAAAGCCTTTTCTTTGCTGTAACATCCTTTCCCTGAAACACACTTCTTATTGACAGAAACAGGAAGAACATCACAGGGTCTAAGGAAGTATGAGAGAGGAAGGCGGACTTATCAGTTACATTTAAGTGTTTACCTAGAAGATGTAATCTAGCAGGATCTGTGATTGGGAGAATCACTAGTTTAAACAGACAATGAAATGACTGAGAGTCAAAGTCAGAGCTAAGATCTGAATGTTCATAAATGCTAACTGGGCAAAGGGAAAGTCTGTATTAGGCATAGGCACAGCGAAGCACAGATGCTAAGAGTACATGGTGTGTTTGTGTGCATACACATGCTCAGTCATGTCAGACTCTTTGCTGAACTGTAGGCTGCCAGGCTGCTCTATCCAAGGGATTTCCCAAGCAAGAATACTGGAATAGGTTGCCATTTCCTTCTCCAGGAAAGGACTATGTGAGTGGAGAGCACACAGAACATTCTAGGATTTGAAAGAATTTCAGTATAACTAGAATACAGAGTGTTAGTAGAAGGAGGCTAAGAGCATGGGGACCATGGGGGAAAATTTTGCAGGAGGAGGTTGTGCAGATAAACACAGTTCTGCAGAGGTCAGTTCAATTCAGTTGCTCAGTTGTGTCCAACTCTTTACAACTTCATGGACTGCAGCACACAAGGCTTCCCTGTCCTTCACCAACTCCCAGAGCTTGCTCAAACTTATGTCCATCGAGTTGGTGATGCCATCTAACCATCTTATCCTCTGTCGTCCCCTTCTCCTTTCACCTTCAATCTTTCCCAGCATCAGGATCTTTTCCAATGAGTCAGTTCTTTGCATCAGGTGGCCAAAGTATTGGAGCTTCAGCTTCAGCATCAGTCCTTCCAATGAATATTCAGGACTGATTTCCTTTAGGATTGACTACTTTGATCTCCTGGCAGTCCAAGGGACTGAAGACATCATTGGCTGCTTATCTCAGACATACTTCCTCCTTGTTAAGGAATCCCGTGTTTATTCAGGACTACCTGTGCTGTGTCCTAGAGGCTGAGTCATGATGTGAGCCAATCGCAGCAGTCTCCTACAAGTGTATGTGTAAGGGTGGTTGAAATATCGAGTCTGGTTAACTAGCCACACAAGAATGTCAGCTGAAGACTTCAGGCTTTCTCCATGATACTAGAGAGATATGGGAGGTGAATAGAGAATGTTCTCTTTCTCATACTGTCCTTCCTGCTTTTGAACATAGCTGTTCATTGTTTTGAGGTCCGAAACTAGAGCATATCAAATGTGAACACCAGGCAACAAATTCCAGACAGAATACAGGATACTGATGATGTAAAAAGAAAGAGTTACGGTTCTTATTTGAGGCAGAAACTCTAATTGAAACTACTGACCTTGAGATATTTTAACAATCAATAAATATCCTGAAAGGCATAGACCATGGGGTCGCAAAGAGTCAGACATGACTGAGCCACTTTCACTTTTCAGTATTATTGAGTATTCAGTGCAACTAAGTTCTTGCCATATTTCAGGATTTAGCATTGAAATCAAGTGTGGGAAGGTATTCTGTAGACAAATGTGAAAGCCCATGTTAAAGAGAAAGCATGCTATGGTCAAAGGGGCAAACTGAAAGCAATTCAGTGTGGTTGGAACTTCAAATGCGTTTTATTTATTTATTTATTTTTATTTTTAAATTTTCTTTACTTTATTGTGTTGGTTTTGCCATACAATGACATGAAACCTCCATGGGTTTACATATGCCCCACCTCCAGAACCCCCCTTCCCCCTCCCTCCCAATTCCCTCCCCCTGGGACATCTCGGAGCACCAGCCCCGAGCATCAATCCTGGGCTGGCGATTGATTTCACATATGGTAATTAACATGTTTCAATGCCATTCTCCCATATCATCCCACCCTTGCCCTCTTCCACAGAGTCCACAATTCTGTTCTATACATCTGCGTTCCTTTTGCTGTCTCGCATGCAGGGTTCTCGTTACCATCTTTCTAAATTCCATATATATGTGTTAGTATACTGTATTGTTGTTTTCCCTTCTGGCTTACAATGCGTTTTAAGAAATGAGGTCTACCTATGGCAGATTCATGTCAATGTATGGCAAAACCAACATGATAATGTAAAGAAAATTAAAATAAATAAATTAAATTTAAAAAAAAAGAAATGAAGTTGAGATATAGGTACAAACTAAGTCATGGAAGGCCTTATAATCTATCTAATGACATTTGGCTTTTATCTTAAGGGCAAAAAAGTTATTGACAGCATTAAGAAAGTAAGTTGATAAGATTTACAATTTTAAAATTTATTCTGGATTAACAGAGCTAGGTGGCTAGCAGAGGAGTTGGAGAGTAAGTGCCAGAACAGGAGATGGAATCAATAAAATCTTGCAGTTGACTGGATTTCCATGGTGAGAAAGAGGAAGGAACACACAAAGATGCCAAACATCTGTCACGACAGCAAGGAGGAGTAACAAGAAACCTGTGAGGAGTGTAGATGTTGAAGACAGATTTCTTTCAAAAAGTGCTACCTTGACTATTAATGATAATCTAAATTTGAATTCTCTTATAACGGAGTTATGAATCAAGTAGATGCATAAAATTCCTAACATGATTATGATTGACCAGATGACTTTGATCAAATTGAAGAAAAAAATTCCTAAATGCATTTCTTTTCCAATGACCACCTTCTAGCATAAGTTCAACCTTCGTCATCAAAGTCGAGTATACACTGGGAGGTTAAAGACACCATAGAGACCAATGCGTGCATCAAAGATGTATTTATCAATCAGGTAAATTATCATTTACATTCATGACAAATCAAGGATGTATGTATCAATCAACCACGATTCTAATATAAGATTAATAATCTGGCATTCATGTTACCAGTAGGTGAGATGGTTGGATAGCATCACCCACGCAATAGACTTGCATTTGAGCAAACTCCAGGAGATAGTGGAGGACAGAGGAGTCTGGCTTCAGTCCATGGGGTTGCAAAGTCAGACATGATTTAGTGACTGAACAAGAAACAGTGTTAAGACTCCACATCTTAGCTTAGTGTATTCATCAGGATCCCAATAGGAAAAAAATTTTACCTTCAACCTAGGATAATAATTCAAGAAGAGTTCATTTACAAAGGGACTACTTACAAAATGTTGCTGGAATACAGAGGAGCTACAAAGATAGTACAGTCACTGAGGGCAAGAAACAGAGTTGGTATCACCCACAAGCTCAAAGGAACAAGGAAGAGGCAGTTACTAGAACCCACAAGAAGAGAGAAATGCATGCATGAATACCGTCTTGAGAGAAGCATCTGTTCAGTTTGAGGACATACCCCACAGAAACAACCACACCTACAGTCAACCAGAAGAACAAAGTATTCAGACCTCTCTTCCTTCCCTCCAATTTCCTGCAGCGTCTCCTGATTAGCTGACCTCCACTGGGGGGCCTTAGATAAGCCATCTCTTTGATATAACTGTGTAGTCAGCCTGCACCCAAACAGTGGTGAGAAGAGGAAAGAGTTACTCTGAAGCAGTAAATAGTAGTAATATGTATCCAGCATGAATGGAAGTGGAAATATTATTTGAATCCATTACCTATGTCAAAATGAAGTTCACATGTGAATTTAACAGCTAGGTTTTCAAACACTATGAGATGAAGGGCTAACTAGAGACAGGAAAGTTTCAGCTCAAAAGATCTGCCTTGATAAAATAAATGCTCACCAAAGCCTAAGTAAGTATTTTTAATTAGTCTTTCCTGCTAAAGATATTAGCCCATGTTTGTTTTTAAACATTAACAGCTTGGTGGGTGGGAGAAGGAAGCTATAAAAGATTAATTATGAATAAAAGTGAGCAAAATTGCAATATTAAACTACATTACCGCTTAGCCATTGCTTAAAATTATAATTGTGTTTTCAGTGAATTATACTTTTAAAGTTCACGTGGTACAATCATTTCTAATAATGAAAGGGAATAATGGCAATGAAAGATTTCTTAATTTGATTTGGGTTTTGAAAACATTTTAGATACTTGGATTGAGCACAGCATCTGTTCCCTCTAAGGACTGAAGACCCACTGGGGTGCCTCAAGAATCTATCTTGTGAGTCAGCTAGGACTCTGTCTGTACAGGGGTATGAAGTGTTGCCCGAATAGGAACACATTCTAGAAAAATATAGAGCCAGAGTGATCAACCTTGGTCCAAGAAGAAAAAGCCAGCAATTTTGAACTATGACATAGTATTTGTTCCATACCACTCTCCGATCCAATTTTATGTCTGAAGTGTAAGGGAATTTAATGAACGGACAAGGAAAATCTTAAAATCAATTGCTTTCATTAAAACACATTAGAAAAAATGAGAGAAGACATCATATTGTAGTGATCAGAAGTGTTACTTCTACTGAAATGACAGGGACATTGTCCATCTGTGACAGCAGGAATATCCACATCAGTTCAGTGTATTAACATCCTTGTTAGGCACAGACATGAGAATTCTTATTATCCAGCACCTAGTCTTGAGGAAAATGGTGATGGGCCCCAGTAGGTACCATGTGCTCAGTTGTTCCGACTCTTTGTGACTTTTTGGACTGTATATAGCCCACCAGGCTCTTCTGTCCATGGGATTCTTCAAGCAAGAATACTGGAGTGGGGTGCGACTTCCTACTCTAAGGGATCTTCCCAGTCCAGCGATCAAACCCATGTCTCTTGCATCTCCTGCTTTGGCAGGCAAATTCTTTACCACTAGCACCACCTGGGAAGCCCAGAGTAGGTGCCACAGTGGTGTCCTTGGTTAGGTCTTAACAATATGGATGTGTCCTTGTCCCTCAGCAGTAGCAGAAGACCTTTTCAGAGTCAAGTTGGAAGAGGAGACAATTTGAATATAGGAAGTCATGTTAGAATTCAAATAGAATAGGTAAAAGCAAGGCCAGAGAAGTATGTAACTTGTTCTACTAAAAAATTTACACAGGTGAAAAATTTATGCAGGTGAAAAGGAAACAAAGATTAAAGGCCCACACAGTTGAATAAGGAATTTAGGAACTGAGAATTTATAGCACAGCATAGATTAACCCATTGGCCTCCTTGTTACACTGTAGAAATCCTGTACATTGGTCACTTTAGTCCCTTAATAAACTGTTGGTTGATTTTGCAATATGTCATTTAATATTGCAGTTAACTCCTTCCCTTAAATTTCAACATTTATGTTCTACACTCTTCAGGTTAGGGAGAATAACCTGAGGGTTACATGTTATAGCATAACTTTACTATGAGTCTATAATCTCTTGATTATTTGCACAAAAAAATCAGCAGAAGCACTCGTAACATAACAAACCACATAGGAGATATATCATTAATTTTAATTATTCATTCAATCAAGCTTCCCAGTTGGAGCTAATGGTAAATACCTCATCTTTCAATGCAGGAGACATAAGAGATGCAGATTCAATCCCTGGGCCAGGAAGATCCCCTGGGGGAAGAAATGGCATCCTACTCCAGTATTATTGCCTGGAGAATTCCATGAACAGAGAAGCCTAGCATGCTATAACCAATAGGGTCATAAAGAGTCAGATACAACTGAAGCAACTTAGTACAGTCATTCAGTAACTAACTTAAAACATTTCTTAAGAGTCTGCTGTGTAAAAGAAATATTAGATATTTTTTGGTATCTTAATATGAAATTTGTTTATGTGTTCAGTAACTGATAAGTGAAAGAAGAGTAAGATGAAAGAGAAGAAGGGAGCCCAATATTTTTTATACACAGATGTAAACATCTGCTATGGATAAACAATGAATAGTATAATTTAATACATTAGTTATAGTTTGGCTTTTTAAATTATCTCAAACAATGCTTAAATTTCTTCATTGATTTTTATTTTGAATTTTTTCTTAAACTGATGGCTAAAGAGGATGTTGACTAAGAAAATATATTTGAAATGCTTTATGTTAAAAATAAATTAGCTCTCTACAGCAATGTAAAGATATTGGTTTCCCTACCTCTCAGGACACTACAGACATTTTAATGCTTTTTCATTATGAAATAAGTGTCATCTCTAGGGAAAACCACATAAACTGAAGCTACTAACATTTTACCTGTGGTCATATTTCTACCAAGTCATTTTTCTTATGCAAGTCCTAAGGTTTCCATTTTAGAAATCTGTAACATAGAGTGATGAGAAAAATAATCACAGCTATAAGATTTTATTTCTATATGCCAAGTTTACACTCAGATTCGAACATTAAAAGCAATTTATTAGAACAATTCCAGGAAAGACAACATTTAGCTTAAGCCATATATGCAAAAAGTGAGTATTTATAGTTATAATATTTTATTCACCTTTACATGTGTTTTTCTCTTCAAAAATTTTAAGTGTTAGAGAGGGAAAGGATATATGTAATGAAGATGATATGTAATATGATGATATCATAAACAAGTTCATATTCATGGTCCTGGCTATGGTATAAAACCTAATTTTTAATAAGATGATTTAAAATAAGTCTTATTATGAAATTATTGACTGTGCAATATTTATCTTTCATAAGAAATGGGCAATAAGCTTACTGATTAAGAGTTTTAGCTTTCAATTTTTCTCAACTTTACCAACTACATTTTTAACCCCCAAGTGTTTCAGTATATTATTAAATAGTTCTAAACAGTCATATTAATGACAGTCAATATCAGTCATATTAATTTTTATGAAACACATGAAAACACATGAAAAGATGTTCAACATCACTCATTATCAGAGAAATGCAAATCAAAAC